>CM060337.1:48380227-48395227 GCA_030674155.1 Stramonita haemastoma
AAAACGCAAAAAAGCCCTCCAAAACAAAACTGCAAATTAAGCATATTTCTATCCATCTTCAACAAGCTTTGTTTTTTTTTTTTTACTTTTCTGACAAAATTAATATGCAATACAAAATATTTTAACCTTCCATAAAAATCCCAACTTATTTTTATTTAACACAATTTAAAATACAACTCACAGCACATACATAAATAAATTTGAAAAACTTCGGATGGTGGGGATGAACGGGAAAGGGATGCATGGACTGGGGGGGGACGGGGGGGGGTAATATGGCACAGGGTGGGGGGGGATAGTGGCACAGTATAAAACCCAAAAAAATGGAGGGTTTGGGAAGTATGATGTAGTATTTTTCAACAAGGAGCCCCAGCCCCCATACCATTCACTCCCAAATATAAGTTTTTTTTCATAAAAATTTAAATTTTGGCCTGCCCAAGACAGAATATAGCCACAGTACAGTGCCATTTTTTTTTCCCCTTTTTTAAATTTTTGTTATGCTTGTTTGGATAGTAATATTTTTTTTCAGACAAAATGGAAGGAAAATTTTTTTAAAAGGGGATTTTTAATTTAAAAAAAGCCAAAATGTAAGTCCCCAAACCAAAAAAAAACGTGATAGTCCCCCCAAAAGCCAAAAAGAATAAATCACCATAAAGCCAAAAATGCGTAAAAAATCACCAATAAAACCAAAAAGGGGGAAAAGGGGAAATTCACCATAAACCAAAAAATGCAAAAAGAAAGTCACCACAAAGGCCAAGAATTCATAAAGAGAGTCACCATTAAAACAAAATGCCATGAAGTCACCACTTTCCGGGAAAAAGGGGATAAAGTTCCCTAAAGGGCAAGAATAAAATAAAGAAAGTCCCATTAAAGGCAAAAATTTAAAATCCACCCCATTAAAGAAAATTTAAAGCTAAACTGTACATGTTGACCAATTAAACCAAGAAAACAATAAAGAAAGCCCCTACTAAAGCAAAGAAATTCATGAGGAAAACCCCCCCTTTCTAAACCAAAAACGACAAAGAATTTAACTTGCGTCACCACAAAAAAAACATTTGTAAACTTTATTCTGTTTTTTTGGGAACTTTAATATTTTTTAACACCAAATTTTACTTCAGTTTTTTCATTGTTAATGAAAATACTTTTGTAGTAAGCCTTGATTTTAAAAGGGTCTTCAAGGGGGAAATTTTTTTACAGGTTTCAATTTGGTCATTTTCAAAAAAATTCAGTCTTAAACTGGTAAAGTTCTTTTTTAAAAAAAAAAATTTTTTGAATTTGGTTTTTTTAAAAAAAAATTTTAAGGGAAAAATTTTGGAAAAAATTTCAAAATTTAACCCCGTGTTTTTTTGTTTCTAGTACCCTTTTTTTTTTATTTTTCCAATTTTTTTTCCCCCCCCCCCCACCCCCCTTCCCCTTCTGCTCTTTCCTTTTTTTTCCCCCCCCTTTTAAATTTTGTTGTTGTTGGGGCCCACTTTTACTTGATCCCCTTTTTTTTCTTTTGTTCTTTCTTTTTTTTGTTTTATTTTGCTGATTGTTCGGGTTTTTTACCATTTCTTTGGGGTTTTGAACCTCTTTTGACTTCTTTGTATTTTCTTTTTTTCTTTACTTTTTTCCTTTTGTTTTTATTGGGGTTTTTTTCCCTTTTTGATTTCCCTTTCTTGTACTACATTCCCGGGGTTTTTTTGGTTTATTTTTGTGTTTTTTTGGGGGGGGGGGGGGGGTTTTTTTTTTTTTTTTTTTTTTTCATTTTCTAGGGTTTTTATTCTTCTTTTAAAACTACAGTTCATCTGATCTAAAAAAAAAAACTTTTTAAAAAAAAAAGAACTTGGTCCAACCCAAAAATTTTGCCCTTATTTTAAAGTCAGCTAATTTCCAGCCTACCTAGAATTTTATTTGTAAAATTGTAATATTTAATATTGGTATGTAAATGTAATTTGTTTTTTTATTTTTGAACAGTTTTTGTGCTGAAAAAACGGGAAGCAAGTGCTTTTTTGTGAGCCACAAATTCGCGCTATTCTTCCAAAAATTTACTTATTTTTATTTTTCATTTAAATGGGGTGTTAAGATTCCCCCCAGCTCAATAAGCCTCAACACCTTGCACTTCCAGGAAAATATCCTCTGAAGTCAAAATATGGTGGCTATATGGTGAGGTACTTGAAAAAACAGTCATACACCCAAACTTCATTCAGTGTGCAATTTCAATCTCGCAGTGATTCCCAGTGGATTGGGTGAGTGATTCTATCTGGAGACCCCCAGAGTGTTTAATCTGGGGATCAAACAGCCACAAAATGAAGGACAGGTGAGACACACTCTTTCTCCTTTTCTGCATCCATGTGTATATATATATATTGTATGTAGACTCTATCTCTCTCAAGCAAGCACGCACGCACACACACACACACCACACACACACACACACACACACACACACAACACACACACACAGGACATACACACACACACACACCATACCATTTACCACGACACACAACACACAAATCATCATCTGGTAAACTGCATTACCACTTCACCCAATTTTTTTTTTTTTTTAACAATTTTGCTAAAACCATTCCCTTTCACAAAACACCCCCAACAACCATGTTGCCCACTCCCTCATTCTTGCTCTCACCCTCCTCCCCACACCGACTTAGCCAAACCTTCCTTAGCCTCTCCCACATACACCGCCCCCCATCCCACCCCTCACCACCCCCCCCCCCCCCCCCCCTACATCTTCCCCACCCAAAAATGCAAGACAATAAAAGGTTCGTTTCTGTGTCATGTCTTGTATCATCATATCCATCTACCTTTTGTGTCCACATGTGGGGCCAGGTTAAGATAATAAAGGTTTAGTGTAAAGGTTAGTGTAAAGGTTAGTGTTGGCAAATAATATTAGTCACTTGGAGAATGCTGTTGGTCAGCTGGCTTGTCTGCCTGTATGTATGTATGATAAGCATGTGGACACAATGGTACATGGACAGAATGGTACCTAGCTTTTGACACAATAGTTTGGAAGTTTTCTTTAAACATCCCCACCTACACAAAAAAAAATTTAAAAGGCAATCTCCAATTTCTTTCACAAAGTGTATCATTATTTCACAAAACATTTTCTCATGGAATGAGGAGGTACAAAGCAAACCGTTTTCTTGTTCACCTGGGGTTTGTCCAGATGCACACCTTGATCCCAATTACTGCAAACACAATGTAGTATACCACATTGCATAATCTCTAAGCCACAACTTGTGGAGTTTTTGGTCTTGGATTCTTTTTTTTTTTTTCAATTTTAGACCTTTGTGACCTGTCACATACTACAGTTTACGCTTTGCTTAGGGAAGTGTGAAAAAAAAAAAACCTGTACCTGTTCAGTCCCCGGTGACCTGTTCACAGCAGATTCTTGGCACTGGATTCTGGCTCCACAGTCTCTCCTGAAAGCAGTGAGTAGCTTCAGTAAGCTGAGAGACTACCACAGTTTGATTCAAACACTTTGAGATGTTGTCATGTACTTCAGGAAACTTACAACACACTTACAGCATTGTCTTATTACATTCAGAATTACAAAACTAAAAATTATTTTCATTTGTTCGTGAGATAAGTATTTGTAATTCGCAATTTTTGTGTAGGATTTAAATACAGTTATCAATTTGTAAAACTTTTTTGTGTTACGTCATCACTTTACAAATAAAGACAAAAATCCTCACATGCACGAAACAATCTTCTCACTTTACTTTAAAAAAAAAAAAATTCATTTGAAAAAATTTGTTCAGCTATTTTTTATGAAAAAAAAAACCTCATTTGAAAGAAATTTCTTAAACTATTTTTTAATATAAATAAAACAAAATTTGAAAGAATTTGATAAAGCTATGGAGAGGGTAGCACACTGATTATGTAGTGTGAAATTGTGAGTGTACACTGGCCTATTATCTGAGACAAGAATTATTTTGATCTTTCTGCTGACTGATTAATCTGACAATGCACACTTAAACATCTCCACCTACAAAAAAAAAAGCAGTCTCCAATTTTCTGCTGCAAAGTATATCATTATTTCACAAAATATTTTTCTTATAGAAAGAGGAGGGTACAAAGCAAACCGTTTTCTTGTTCACCTGGGGTTTGTCCAGATGCACACCTTAATCCCACTTCCTGCAAACAAATACAATGGAGTACACCACATTTCACACACAAACTCTTAAGCCACAACATGGGGTTTTTTTTGGGTTTTTTGTTTTGTTTTTTTTCTTTACAAAGTGACCTCTGTGACCTGTCACATACTACAGTTTACACTTTGTTTGTTTGTTTCTTTCTTTATACCGCTTTATGTCACAGCAGATTTCTCTGTGTGAAATTTGGGCTGCTCTCCCCAGGGAGAGCACATCGCCACAAGTGCAGCGCCTACCCATTTTTCTTTTTATTCTTTTACCTGTCCGCAACTGTACTTGTTTCCCTATCAGAGTGACTTTTTTTCTATAGAATTTTGCCAGGGACAACCCTCTTGATACCATGGGTCCTTTTACATGCGCTAAATAATGATGTGTAGCACTCAGGACCCTGGTTTATCATCTCGTCCGAAAGACTAGCACCAAGACCACCACTCATGTCTAATGGATGGGGGAAAAGGTTACACAGAGAAGTGTGAAAAAAACTCTACCTGTTCAGTCCCCGGTGACTTGTCCACAGCAGATTCTTGGACACTGGATTCTGGTGCTTGATTCAGTCTACCCTCATAGTTCCTGAAAACACAAACAAGTGATGAGCTACACTGAAAATCTCTCGACTTAAAATATTACATTCATCTGATCGTTTCATTTTGAAACATTCGAATGAGACTATAAAACGGAGGCCCTGTGTGCAAACGCACGCAGAACATTTTGCGCACATGTTAAAACCCTGTTCCACCTTTCGGAAAGAGCAGTACATTGTGTGCTGGTAGGAACAGATAAAAAATTATTTTTAAAAAACCAGCATACACACAGGTGTCGTGTTTTAGACATCATCCCTGAGGAAAAGTCGGGGAGTTGGGAGTCCCCAGGGCGGCTCGGGGCTGTATATAAATATATAAAATAATAATAATTGGTAGGCACCGTGCTTGTGGCAATGCGCTCTCCCCAGGGAGAGCAGCCAGAATTTCATGCAGAGAAATCTGCTGTAACATAAAGTGATATAAAACAAATTAAAAATAAATTTTAAAAAACAACAACAACAGAACTTCAGAATGCGCTTTTCAGACTTTTATTCTTTACTCTCCATGTCATTATTTCTTCATTGCTTTATTTGCTTAAATTTGTAAACCATTTGATAACATTTTCAAAGATTAAAATTTACAATTGTTTAAACACACTGTAACAGGTTAACTTCAACTCCCTTAATTACAAGTCTGTTTATGACTTTTTTGCCTTTTTTAAAATTAAAAAAAATCAGCTTACCAATGTACACAAGAACAATCCAAAATGTACTTCATTTTGTTTAGTCTTTTCAGTTTTGCTCCCCTTTTTTTAAATTAAAGTTTATTGTTTTATCCTCTTTTTGTTTATTTTTTTGTTTTGTTTAATCTTCATTCTTTTTTCTGTTATTTTGTGTTTTGCAATACAGTGGAACTGCCTTGCACTGCAGCACTCTGACCATCAGTCCGTAGCTCTGTCCTGAAAGATCTGAAAACCTGCAATTTTCTGCATCAACTGTACAAGCACTGAATTAAAAATTACTACATTTCTACAGACCAGACCAGCCTACCTTCTGGTCCCAGACACCAAGTAATGAAGCCCTTTGAATCTTTGTTGAACCACTTATTTTACCATCCCTTCTCAAGAGAGATCCTAAAAAAGTAATACATACAGTGAAGATGTCCTGTGGTCTGCCAGATTTGTAGCACTTGCTGACATTTTCATCCCTGTGTCCTTCGTGACAAATTTCATCACAGCCAGCCAGTCTCTGTTAACAGACATAAACATGTGTGTCATAAACATATAAAAGCAAAAATGTGTGTTCGCGTGCCTGCGTGCGTGCATGCAAGCTTGTGTGTATGTGTGGTTGCCTGTTGGAGTTTGTACACTGAACATGTTGCCTGCAAGTAAAAACTTATTCAGCCTTACAGAATACCAATATGGCAATAGGCATATTGCATATGTAGGAACCATTACAAAATTCCAAAACACATCCACACTATGGTTGGTTTAGAAATCCTCTCTGCAATTGGATTACAGTTGCAATCAGAGTAGGGCTTACAGTTATTCTTAAATTGTCAATGGTAGGCAAACAGTCCCATACGAAAAATCAAAATGTCACCATTGTCGAGAATTGAGCTGGGCACTCCACCTGAGGAACAAAAACATTTTTCAAAAATATAACTTTAACTGGCCCATAGTAAAAGGACACCTTAAAACAAAGCCTGAGATTTGTAAAATGCAACTTGTAAATCATGCTCAGAGTCAGAGCTAACCTGGATATTAAATTTTAATGCTTGGTTCCACTGGCACTGCGAGTAGATAGATAGGTATCTTCAGTTTCACAGTGATTGTGACAACTGTTTACCTCTTCGACTTCGGTCTGTGAAAAATGCAATGGATAATAATTATTACCTTGCGACAGTCTATGTGCAGACGCCCAGTCGTGCGATCAACACGATATATTCGTAGGGGAACTTAAAAACTGCAGACCATAACCACTAAACATCACAAAATATTAAATTTTTCCATCAGCAATTCAACATGGAACTCACCAGCAAAGAACGCGCCATGTGACGTGGGTAAAGAGGGACAACTCTCCCTTCATATTTCCCCCCCCCCCCCCCTCCGTAACTATTCACTTTTTTTTTTGGGGGGGGGGGGGGGTTGGTTGTCCAACCAGGTATTGCTGTTAGCTCCAAGTTTTCTGCTAATATTTAAATGGATCAAAATTGTTTAAAATCCAAATTTATTTGAAACTGAAAGTGAACACAATCATTTTTTCGCCCCCCCCCCCCCCCCCCCCCCCCCAAAAAAAAAAGACAAATGTGTGCGGGAGGGGAGATGAATGTGGGTAGAAAGGAAAATAAAAGGAGCACAAAGGGTTGTAAAGTAGGATGAGGAAGAGGGGGAGGGGGTGGTGGCAAGGAGAAAGGGGGTGGGGTCGTGCCGTAGGAGGATGTCTAGGCCTAGGCCCTATATTGGCTGGTTCCAGTTAGGCTACACATTGTGAAGAAAAGGAAGCAGCAGCATTCATTTTACAGTCCAGTCAAAAGTATTATATCTTTATTTTTTATTTTAATATTTATTATTATTATTATTATTATTATTATTATTATTATTATTATTATTATTATTATTATTATTATTCTTTTATATCGAGGATAACAGAATAAGCAATCATGTGCTTTTTTCATCCGTCCCCGTGTGTATGCAGTTTTTTTGTAAATATTGTCATCTGTTCCCACCGGCGCACGATGGCCTACTCTTACGAAAAGCGGAACAGGACTTAACGTGTGCGCAAGATGTTCTGCGTGCGAACGCACGGGCCTCGGTTTAATTAAAGTCTCATCCGAAGTAGGATGAGGAAGAGGGGGAGGGGGTGGTGGCAAGGAGAAAGGGGGGTGGGATCGTGCCGTAGGAGGATGTCTAGGCCTAGGCCCTATATTGCCTGGTTCCAGTTAGGCTACACATTGTGAAGAAGAGGAAGAAAGCAGCAGCATTCATTTTATTGTCTAGTCAAATAAGCCCCAAATTTGGCCGAACATTAAACAAATTGCTCCAAAGCAAACTCAACTGATAGTGATACGGTATTGTCGGACATCTACGGATAACATATCAAAAATCGAAAAGAATATATGGTTCAACGAATTAGATATTTCACTTTAAATGAGGTACCCCCTCACTGAATTCCTGTGACTAAAAATTTATGACAAACTACTATTATGACTGTGATTTTGACAAAACAATCATTAGAACAACTATATACAATAACTGACAGGTCATACATGTATTTTAAGTCAAAGTCAAAATTTTATTTTCAGATGGTACATTGAGTAAGCATCGATTTGCCTTTTTTCATCAAGCCATCTATCTTAAGAAAAGCAAAAAGCAAACAACAAACAAACAAAAACAACAAATCAACAACAACAAAAAGTCCAACAAAAAAACAAAAGCAGAGAAAAACGTTTTCCCAATATTAATTAACCAACATGATTTCAACAGCTTCAAAAATACAATGTGCCTATAGAAAATACAAGCAACAACACTAACAACAAAACAAACCAACAAAAAAAATCACTCAAAAGTCCTCTCTCTCTCTCTCTCTCTCTCTCTCTCTCTCTCTCTCTCTCTCTCTCTCTCTCTCTCTCTCTCTCTCTCTCTCTCTCTCCTCTCTCTCCTCTCTCTAGTGGTCAGAACATTGCGCTGGCAATTTGAAGACCCGGGTTCGAATCCGGTCGAGGAAATTTTCTTCCTGGAGTTAACATCAGTGCTGACTCCACTCTCCCCAAAAGTCCTTCGGATGAGACTTTAAACCGAGGCCCCGTGTGCGAACGCACGCAGAACATCTTGCGCACACGTTAAATCCTGTTCCGCTTTTCGTAAGAGTAGGCCATCGTGTGCCGGTGGGAACAGATGACAATATTTACAAAAACTGCATACACACGGGACCGGATGAAAAAAAGCACACGTTGCTTATTCTGTTATCCTCGATATAAAAGAATAAATAAATAAATAAATCTCTCTCTCTCTCTCTCTCTCTCTCTCTCTCTCTCTCTCTCTCTCTCACACACACACACACACACACACACACACACACACACACACACACACACACACACACACACACACACACACACACACAAACATACACACACACACACAAACATACACACACACACATGCACACACACATGCACGTACATACTTATACACACAGTTCGCGCGCTCCTCCAAACAGCACGTATGTACGTACGCGCATGCACACATTTAAAGTTTTTAAAAAAAATCATATAGTGTCACACAATCAGCTTATATCTGTTACAATGTCATTAATACCATTGTTTAATACTTAAAGAAAAGAATCCATGAATGTCAATAAGCAATTTATGTCAGATTACAATATCTCCATACTTCAGTTCATACATTACATATTAGAAGGAAGAAAAAGAAAACAACAACAAATGCAACAGTACCATATAATAATAACCATTACAACTGAGAGGAAACATAAACACTAACAAATATACAAACAAATAAACAAAAAACCAACCAAACAAACAAAAACGACAAAAAGCCAAACAGACAAAATAAACAAAAACAGTAAAGAGGAGGGGGGTGGGAACGGATGGGGAGGGGGTATCAAGGAGGAAGGGGGAGAAAACAAACAGCAAAAGGAAGAATTATAGTAATGATTTATGATTATATTATTAATAAACAAAAACCCCTACACATACGAACAAAAACAAAAAACGCAAATAAAAGAAAAAAAAACCAACCAACAACAAAAAAACAAAAACAAACAAACAAGCAAACAAACAAAAAAAGGGCCTTATCCACTAACCAAAGTAATATAAATTCAATAGTACTAATAGTCCCTTTAATAAAAGTAATAAAATAAATTCAAAAACTGTTTATACTGAAAGTATTGAACTGGGTAAGAAAAAAAAAATGCATGAAAAAAAAGTCTCCATTTAGTCACCAGATCAGTGGTTTGGTTTTAAAACAAAATAAGGCAGGAAATTAATCCTTTTTTTATTTTACATTTTGGGGACAAAAAACAGTTGATATTCTTTGCTGATTTGAACAAAATACTTATATTTTCCCCATTTGTATGTGTTTCATACAAGATTAATAAAAACTTGCTTATCATAGAAAGCTAGTATGACCCCTTCTGTTAAAAAAAAATTTAGAACAGTTGCAATCAACAAATACTTTAATGAGATATGGCTTGTTTTTTACCTCTACCACCTAAATTTTTAGTGATCGTATTCTAAGCCCAACTCGTAGATTTGCCTGTATCCGTGACAGTTGTTTCTACACAGTGCTGGGACAAATCTATTATATAAACAACAAAAGATTGTTTATTAAGACTACTATTTCTTTGAGATTTGAAAATTGCTTATTATCATTATTATTAATAATATTATATTTATAGAATCTATATGGCGCTATATCTGTATCTTGTGAAAACAAATCAAAGGCTTGCATTCAACCTATTCTTGAACATAATACCAACCACAAATGGTGCTTACAAAATTTTAATTTGCACACAGGCGAGAGCGAGCCCATGCGACTGTAATACACTTTCGTCAAGTGATGGGGATTTCGGCTGTTGTCGCGTTTTCTGATGGAATTTTCAGAAAAGGAAATTGTGCTGGTGGTACAACCTTGCAAAATAGGCCTACTTCAAAAACTAACACTAAGATGGAAGTCATACACTGGCTGAATCCTCCTGTGTTAGATTTAGTCTGGTGATGGGATATCATGGTAAACCAGGATCCATAGCATGTCGTATGCAGGAGCTGTGAGGATGGTGTTGAGGGTAGCATCCGTGAGAAAGTATGCTCGAACAGCACGGGAGTAAGACTTCCCACTCATAATAATTATGAGAAATAGCATTTAAGGTATACACATGTTCCAAACTCCCTGCAGCCCAGACCCATTCAGTACATGTCCAATGGTTCCTAGGAAACTCATCTGAGTGTGGAAGTAGGCCTATCCTAGCTGAAGGACAACAGATCTGACGAAACTGTCAGAGGGATCACTGTTTACAACTGCCTGGGCTTCCATGTACAGTGACTGATAGAAAGTTACCACAGACATCACTGCAAACTTGTGTTCTTGATTGGAGATGAATATCAAAGAAGAGTAGATGCATGAAGTGTGGAACTCATAGCAGTCATGGGCAGGAAAAACACCTGACTTCCCTGGGTGCACGCCATCATGAGGTGCTTGCATCAACTCATGCCCTGTTGGTTAAGAAGATTTCAGGGGCCAAGATAACTTTCAAGGATCCAGTCCCCCTTTGTGTATGTAGTTTTGTAAATGTCATCTGTTCCCACCGGCACACGATGGCCTACTCTTATGAAAAGCGAAACAGGATTTAAAGTGTGCCCAAGATGTTCTGCGTGCGTTCGCACACGGGGCCTCGGTTTAAAGTCTCATCGGAAGAGAATACTGAATACGGAATCTTTGATTTCCTACTCCTATTGTGATGGACATGAATGATTGAGCATGCATTACTCTGTCTCTCTCGGTCTCTGTCTCTCTCTGTCTCTCTGTCTCTCTGTCTCTCTGTCTCTCTGTCTCTCTGTCTCTCTCTCTCTCTCTCTCTCTCTGAAATGAATGATGGATGAAAAAAAGCACATGATTGCTTATTCTGTTATCCTCGATATAAAAGATTAAATAAATAAAATAAATCTCTCTCTCTCTCTCTCTCTCTCCTCTCTCTCTCTCTCTCTCTCCTCTCTCTCTCTCTCTCTCCTCTCTCTCTCTCTCTCTCTCTCTCTGAAATGAATGATGGATGAAAAAAAGCACATGATTGCTTATTCTGTTATCCTCGATATAAAAGATTAAATAAATAAAATCTCTCTCTCTCTCTCTCTCTCTCTCTCCTCTCTCTCTCTCTCTCTCTCTCTCTCTCTCTCTCTCTCTCTTTTCTTGTTTGTCGTTTCCTTTCCTTGTTTCTTTCCTCTTCTGTGGTATTCTTTTCTAGAATAATCCAGTTACCAAAGCTGAAAATAATAGCAAAGTTCATTATCTATTAATACATTTTGATACCGCATCTACCGGTTAATATTAGTCATCAAAAGAATGCTGCACTTGAGACGAAATATCCCAATGTAGAAACGAAAATTCAATGTTCACTTGTTTTGATCACGTCATTTTTCCAAATCAGCACTAAGCCTAGATTTCATGAAGGCCCCAGCATGAGAGACATGGGTGTTGGCTTTGTAACCTTGTCTCTGTTTCCTAGCAGCCGGAGTCCAAACAAAGCGTCACATCTGCCCTTGGAAGTTGGATTCAGCTTCAAACTCATGCTCCAAATGAATATTTACCTCCCTGGAAAACTTTGTTGTCTGCCAGCCCTTGTTCATAATATCCCCACACTCACACGTATTTAAACCTTCCTTCATCTTTCAGAAGAAAAATGTATCTTTAGTTTATCATCCTCTTTAATGAGAATACTTTAGATAGACAAGCTTTCCCTTTCAAGGATTTTCAATGAGGAATTCATCATAGGTTGTCTCCTTGATCATTTTTAACAGGATTCAAGGTCTTGGATCTAATATATTTTTTAAAAATCCAAAATCGCAAATATGGAATTCCGTGAAAAGAAAGGAAAATCAACCATGATGTAAACACACACACACACACACACACACACACACACACACACACACACACACACACACACACACACACACACACACACACACACAATGCTGGCAAGGTCTAATATCAGATCACCACATCAGCAGATGGATACTCCCAGATAAGATATACAGTTAGTTAAAGTCTGTCCCGAGCCTTAAGGCTCATCAGGCCGGTGCTTATCCCGGTTTCTGTGGCGTTAAGCGACTGAGAGTCATAGACTCCCCCCTGGATAGGACGCCAGTCTATCGCAGGGTTAACCCCCAACACAAGGTTGGTACCCCTTTTACACCTGGGTGGGGTGAGAAAATATCCGTAAAGTGCCTTATCCAAAGGCACAACGCCATAGCTGAAAGCTGGGATCGAACCGGCAACCTTTAGATTACGAGTCCAACGCCCTGACCACTAGACTACAGGGGTGGCTCCCAGATAAGATATATTCATACATAATTTTTATTATGAATATCAACTTGGATCATACCTCATTTATAATAACAATAACATCAATGACACGGCCATCTCCCCACCTCAGGCACTCATTATATTGATTTCAGTTACAACTGAAAAAAGAAAGAGCCTCCTTAGCTTTCCTTTCATTTGTTGAATGGATGGTGGTCTACAGGTAACGGGCCTGCCAAAGAATGTGAAATGTGCGTGTTGGAAGTGTGCAGTGGTTTGACCCCCGTTTAGGCCCCAAACTTTTTCCCATTCATTAGACCATGAGTGGTGGTCTGGATGCTAGTCTTTCGGATGAGATGATAAACCGAGGTCCCATGTCTTACAAAAAATAATTAGCGCAGTAAAAGAACCCACGGCAACAAGAGAGTTGTCCCTGGCAAAATTCTGTAAAAAAAACAACAACCAGCCACTCTGATAAGGAAGGCGATACTGCTGCAGAGAGGAAAAGAAAAAAAAAGGGTGGCACTGCTCTCGTGGCGACGCGCTCTCCCCAGGGAAAGCAGCCCGAATTGCACACAGAGAAATTAATGTGCCGTGACTTTAGGTGGTGTGAAAGTGTAAAAAGGGTAACAATAAAGCCCACTGCAAACACGTTCAAGTGAAACAGAAAAGGAGGAGGCCTAAAGGAAAGATCACTGTACAAGTTTACAATCGTCTTCTAAACTACTTTATGTCACAGCAGATATCTCTGCTGAAATTCGGGCTGCTGTCCCCGGAAGAGCGCGTCGCCACAAGTGCAGCACCCACCCATTTTTCTTTATCTTTTTCCTGTCTGCAGGTGTATTTGTTTCCCTATCAGAGTGGCTTCTTTCTACAGAATTTTGCCAGGGGCAACCCTCAAGTTGCTGTGGGTTCTTTCACGTGCGCCAAATAATGATGTGTAACACACGGGACCTCGGTTCATCGTCTCATCCGAAAGACTAGCACCCAGATCACCACTCATGATCTAATGGATGGAGGAAAAGTTTGGGGCCCAAACGGGATTTGAACCACCGCAAACTTCGACCCTGACTTTTAGCATTCTAGACAGGCCCGTTACCTCTAGACCACCGATCCACTTAATAATTTATGAAGAAAAAAAATATATAGTTTTAGATGTGTTTTAAAGTGATCTTTATTTTTGGAAAGTTTCAAAGTTTAAAGAGCCTATCCTGAATACAAGAAACTCGATTTGTACAGTTTATTTCTGGGTCTTGGAAATATTAGCAAGTGGTTATGTCTATGCTTGTATTTTTGTCTAAATCTTTGATTATCTTGGGATGTGCAGTAACTAGGATTTGATCTGCATTTAAGAGAATTAGCTTTGTACCTTTCTATCTTAAATTGTTCATTTGTACTATGGGTTTAGATAGTTTCTGAAGTTTATCTCTGATTCAGTATCTTATGTTATCTAAGGAAGTTTCAGTTTTTGTTATACAGGGAACATGTTTCTCCTAAACTGAAAAAGAATCTATTAATCCAATGTACTCTCTCTCTCTCTCTCTCTCTCTCTCTCTCTCTCTCTCTCTCTCTCTCTCTCTCTGTCTCTCTCTGTCTCTCTCTCTCTGTCTCTGTTTTGTGTGTGTGTGTGTGTGTGTGTGTGTGTGTGTGTGTGTGTGTGTGTGTGTGTGTGTGTGTGTGTGTGTGTTCTTTTTTTTTTCTTTTTTTTATATCGAGGATAATGGGATAAGCACTCTTGTGCTTTTTTCATCCAGTCCCTGTGTATGCAGTTTTTGTAAATGTCATCTGTTCCCACCGGCACACAATGGCCTACTCTTATGAAAAGCGGAACAGGATTTAACGTGTGGGCAAGATGTTCTGCGAGCATTCGCACACGGGGCTTCGGTTTAAAGTCTCATCCTAAGGACTTTGTGTGTGTGTGTGTGTGTGTGTGTGTGTGTGTGTGTGTGTGTGTGTGTGTGTGTGTGGTGTGCGCGTGTGTGCGTGCGTGCGTGCGTGCGTGCGTGCGTGCGTGCGTGCGTGCGTGCGTGCAAACGTGTACAGCGTGGGCGACCTCATTTAGATCTATTAGCGTGGCAGATAAAGCAGCAGGGGTTTTGTTTTGAAATTCAAATTGAGAGGGGGGGGGGGGGGGGGGGGGGGGGAGGAGGAGGAAGTGGCGGCCCACGCTTATTTTCAAACAAGGTGCTGCCTTGCTGTGATTGGTGACTGAATTAATTTTAGCACACTGACGACAGGAGTTGAGAATGTGACCCCATTCTGTGAAAGAGAAGTTGGCGGCAGTTTGCTTAAG
>CM060337.1:48405227-48410060 GCA_030674155.1 Stramonita haemastoma
GGAAGTCAGTTAAGGATTGTAGCTTTTGTTGACAATACATAAATCTTGCTGCTTTAAATCATAGTTGATTTCCCAGGCATTAGTCCCTAATCAGGGCAAGGGCCAGGGTTTTTTTAAAAAGTGTATAGGGCTGT
The DNA here is from genome assembly GCA_030674155.1 of Stramonita haemastoma. Classification (NCBI taxonomy): domain Eukaryota; kingdom Metazoa; phylum Mollusca; class Gastropoda; order Neogastropoda; family Muricidae; genus Stramonita; species Stramonita haemastoma. The sequence continues at coordinate 48,405,362 of CM060337.1, forward strand.
CTGTAACCCTGGAAAAGTAAGGATCATTCATTCATTCTCTTTTGTTTTGTTTTTCATGCATTCTCTTTTAGTTTTTTGTTTCATGCTGTTTTGTTTTTCAAACAGTTGCCTTATCTTCTACCCTTCATGTGTGGACAATAATTATATTCCCCCAGGAACAGACAGACGGTCATCTCATTGTAGGTCAGTCAGCACAGTGGTTGTTTTTGTGGTGCAGGGAGGTGGGGAACTCCACTGGGTCATTTCTAAAGGGTAGTGAGGATCAGTCCACTGCAGTCATGGTCCTTTCTAGGTTAGTGAGGATCATTGCAGAACTGCAGTCATGGTCCGTTTTCTAGGTCAGTGAGGATCATTGCAGAACTGCAGTCATGGTTCGTTTCTAGGTCAGTGAGGATCATTCCAAAACTGCAGTCCATGGTCCGTTTCTAGGTCAGTGAGGATCATTGCAGAACTGCCGTCATGGTCCGTTTCTAGGTCAGTGAGGATCATTGGGAACTGCAGTCATCCTGTGCTGTGTCAGTGTACCACCTCTCAAACCACATCGCCCCTTTTTAAGCCTTAGCAACAGGTTTCAATTCCTGAAAACTTAATTCTGTGTTTTCCCCTTTCCCGTGCTAAATCTACAGCAACAGGTTCAATTCTTGAAAACTAAATAGTAAATTTTTGGTTCCTCTGTTAGATCTATAGCAACAGGTTTCAAATCTTGAAACTAAATAATAATTCTAATTTTTTCCTTTCTCTGCTAGATCTAGATAATACAGCAACAGGTTTCAATTCTTGAAAACTAGTTCAGTTTTGTTCTTCTCCTACATTTTTTAAAATTATTTTATTTTATTATTCTTTTTTTTTAATTGATTTTATAATTCCATTTATTTATTTTTTATTTATTTATTCTTTTATATCGAATAATGGGGTAAGCCTCTTGTCTTTTTTTCATCCAGGGCCCCTACTCATGGGGTAGAGCTCCCTGATTGCTAAGGTGAAATTTTTACTTCTTCGATTGCCACATAGTTTTTTTGACAAACAAACAAAATGACAGAAATGAGAAGAGATAATCAGTTCCAATTGTTTAACCTAGTTCTTTGACCAACAAAACTCTTTGTTTAGAAAACACTCCCTGGACGTAGAACACGACCAAAATCCAAGAGTTGTTTCCTATCCTCGTGAATCACAAATCCAAGCAGAGCCCATGTTTGACTTTGGAATCAGTTGGGCTTGTCATTCTACTGAATAATTTCGAAACAATATTCAAATTTCCAGTACAAAGATTGTTTTGGCCAAAATGCGTAATTTTTTTTTAAAAGCCCGGATAAGGAAACAAATACAGTTGCAAACAGGAAAAAAAAATGGGTGGCACTGCTTGGGGCGATGGGGCTCACCCCCCCCCCCCCCCCCCCCCCCCCCCCCCCCCCCCCCCCGGAGCCCGAATTTCAGGCAGAGAATCTGCCCTGAATTGTTGAAAAATGAAAAATAAAAGGAATAAATTGTATGTATTGTATTGTATTTTATTGTATTGTATTGATTGTATTGTATTGTTTTGTATTGTACGTATTGTAAACGTATCGTATTGTAAGTATTGTATCGTATTTGTTTGTATCGTATCAAATGTACTGACTGTATCGAATTTCATTGTTGTAACGTATCGTTTTGTATTGTATTGAACGTATCGTTTGTAGTGTATGTATCGTATTGTATTGTAGTTATTGTCTCGTATTGTATATATCGTATTGTATTATATTGTATCATGTTTACTTAGGCTCAAACCCCACTTCCAGTCAAAACAAAATTCCCTGGGGGAAAATTAGGAGACGGGTGTCACGAGACAAAACCCCCATTATATTATCATTTTTTTCATAACTATCTCGTTATCATTATTTTTTTTTAATGTTTTGGGGGGGGGGGGGGGGGGGGGGGGGGGTCGTGAGGTTGTTTGTGCTTTTTTTTTTTTTTGTTTTTTGTTGTTGTTTTTTGCTCTCACATGCATTTGCAGACAACTTTTTTTGGAACTGGTGGTGTGTGTGTGTGAGAGAGAGAGAGGAAAAGGGGAGAGAGAGAGAGAGAGAGGAGAGAAGAGAGAGAGAGAGAGAGAGAGAGAGAAGAAGGGGAAGGGGGAAAAAGGAAGGCAAGGAAAAGGAAGGAAGGGGGCAAGACAAACAAGCAAAAAACAAATTCTTTTTTTCGAGGAAAAAGGGTAAGCACTTGTCTTTTTTTACTTTGGGCCGCCCTTTTCAGGGATAACATCAAGATAAAAATAAATCTCTAATCCCCAAAAAGCAAAACAAAAGAGAGAGGGAAAAGGGGGGGAGGGGAGAGAGAGAGAGAGAGGAGAGAGAGAGAAGAGAAGAGAGAAGGGGGAGAGAGAGAGAGAGAGAGAGAGAGGGGGAGAGAAAAAAGAGAAAAAAAAGAAAAAGAAGAAAGAGAGAGAGAGAGAGAGAAAAAGAGAGAAGAGAGAGAAGAGAGAGAGAGAGAGAGAGAGAAGTGGGGAAAATGCATTTTTATGTTGTAAAATTAATAATTTTAATTCTAATAGGGTATTGTTATGGAATAAACGCATTACACTTGTTATCCTTATCGTTATTGTGACATTTATTATCGGGAAAGAGGGGGGGGGGGGGGGGGCAGGGGTGGAGAGGCCCAAAAAAGTTACTTTACCATACACACACCCCGTCTGCCCTGCCCCGTTGTCTGTCCCCCACCCCCCCCCCACACAACAAAACCCTCAAAACACATACACCCACCATAACACACAACAAAAAAACACACACACACTTTTTGACTGGGTGAAGATATCCCCAGCTCCCCAAGTATTGTAGAGTTGTTTGTACATGAGTGTAAAAATTCAAACAAAAGAAGACTGATGGATGGAACCCTCTTCCCATCAAACTTTTGCCCTCGGGGGGCCGCACAGCAATTAGCACCTTTTAGACTGGTCTGTTGGGGAGGGGCACCAGGATACCTGTCCAACCCCCCAGAAAGGGGTTTTGGGAAATGTCAAAAACCATTGGGGGGTTCCAAATGGCCAACCGTTGATAGGACGTTTTAAAAAATCAGCTTGTAGGGACAGGCAAAGGGGGTTTTTGTCATTGTTTTTACCAAGAACACACCGCCCGGATTGAGGCGCTGCTTTTTCCCAAAGTTAATGGATACAAAGAAGAGTGTTAAAGTGTGTGGGTGTTTGTGTGGGTTTTGTGTCTGTGTGGAGTGTTTGTGTGTGTTGTGTGGTTTGTGTATGGACCCGTGGTGTGTCGTCTTTTGCTTGCATCTGGCAACTGCCCCCCCCCCCCCACAACCTAATTTTTTTAAAATACATAAATTCAAAACCCGCACCCTGTTAGCCCCTTCACTTTGTTTTTTAAACCACAGGCTATCCTCCCCCACCCTCCACCCAGAAGCTTTTACCCACTGCTTGACCAATCAAAGCTGTCTTTCAAGCAAGCCCGCCTCCACAGTTGCAGACACACGCAACACTCATGTATATGGGGGAAAAAAAAGGGTACAACCCAATGTCCCATTTATTATTCCAAGTTACCTGAAGAGGAGAGAAGCCAACGCTTACTGCTTTCTTCCTCTGGTTTCAAAGGATTTTTCCCTAACTGTGATTGAAGTCACCTTTACTTTTTGTTTTAAAGGATTTTTCCCTAACTGCAATTTGATGTGACTTTTTTTTGTTTTTGGGGGATTTGGAACAGGGGTTATCAGGTAAAAGCCCTGGGGGTTTTTTTTTTTGTTTGTTTGGTGGGGTTTTTATTTTTTAAAATCCCTCTCTCTCCCTCCTCTCTCTCTCCCCCTCTCTCTTTCTCTCTCTCCCCCTCTCTCTTTCTCTCTCTCCCATTGATTTATGTATTGGAGGTTTTTGGGGTTTTTTTTGTTGTTGGGTTTGTATCTTAATGTGTAGCTATTGCTGGGGTTGTTTTTTGTTGTTGTTTTTTTTCAAATTAATTTTTTTTTATTTTTCAAAGGAAGGGCTTGTGCAGGTGTTTGATGTAAGATTTGATTTTTAAATGGTTTTAGAAATTTTTTCAGAAACACATGGTGATCAACACTAAGCACTGTGAGCCACAAGCCAGGTGTTGTTGGTTTGGTTGATATTTAGTATCCAACACACACAACACACAACACACACCAAACACACACACACACACACACACCCCACAATCCTCTCCCTCTTCTCTCCTCCCCCCCTCCCCCCACCCCCCCCCCTTCCCCACCACAACACAAAAAACACAACACACACACACACACCCAAAACCACACTTTTTTTATTAGGTATAATTTAAAAAAATTATAAATCTAACATTAAATTGAATCAAAATTTAAAGGTTGTAGCTTTTGTTGGGCAAAAAATAAAAAATTGCTCTTTTTAAACATGGTTGATTTTTTCCCCCTTAGTCCCTAAAGGGGCAAGGGCCGGGGTTTTTTAAAAAGTATGGGCTTCGTAAAAACCCCCGGAAAAGAAGGGATCATTCATTCATTCTCTTTTTGTTTTGTTTTTATGCATTCTCTTTTGTTTTGTTTCATGCTTTTTGTTTCAAACAGTTGCCTTATCTTTTACCCTTCAGTGTGGGACAAAAAATTATTTTCCCCGAACAGACAACGGTCATTCATTGAGGGGAGTCAGCACATGGTTTTTTTTGTGGGTGAGGGAGGTGGGGGGAATCCATGGGGGTTTCTAGGGGAGTGAGGATCATCCACTCAGTCC
>CM060337.1:48410160-48412660 GCA_030674155.1 Stramonita haemastoma
ACCCCCCACCCACCACCCACCCCCCCCCCCCCCCAACCCTAGGGTCCCTTTGGGCGGGACTTTTTGAAGGCAGGGACGATAGGAGAGGGAAAAACAGGAGAAAATCTGAATAACCTTAAATCCGATATACCCGCCCCTTAAAAAGGGATTTTCTCCCTTTTTTGGTAACAAAACTCCACCCCCCCTAAAACCATTGGAGGGACATAAAAGGGGCCCCCCGCTTTACAAAAGCACACATTAAAACCCGTTCCCCTTTTAAAAGGGGAGTATCCCCTTTTCCCGGTAAAAAAAAATGAAGAAAAACCCGTGGTACACAGGAGTCGTGTTAGACCATCCCGAAGATAAAAATGTAGCTACCCGAATCACGCTATTTTCTACCCGGCATCCCTAGTCCGTCCGCCCCACCCTTTGGCCCAAAAAAGTCTGGTGTCATTTACAGAGAAAAGATGTGAAGTTTCAGACTTTAACAACTCCCCATGTGTTCGTGCGCGGGGAAGCAGCTCCATAAAGGGCAAAAATTGTACGCAAAAATCTCTCATGGGAAAAATCGGGGCTTAGCAGACGAACGAAGGAAAAAAAAAAAAATTAAAATTTTGTGTGCATGCGCACTAGTTTTATACACGCTATGCTGCAGTCTACCCTATTCGCTAGCGGGTGTGCATATACCGCACGTTGTGCGGTGCAAAAACACACAAAAACACCGGCCCCCACCGCATGCACGCAGCCGCACACACACAAGCACGCACGCAGTCCTTACCCCCAAATACACCAAACAACACACACACACCACACACAACAAACCACACACACACACACCACACACCACACCCGCAGGAGTTTATTCTTCAGATTAATATTAGCGTTTTGTAATAACTGGAATCAAATGACATTGTGGTCATCAACTCTAAACTAAACCATTCAGAACCCCACTTTCAAAGCCCACAAAAAAAGGAATTCTTCTTCTGTAATCTCGATCCATTAGTGATTTGCGGGGGTGTTTTCGTTAGTCATATACTTTTACCTTTAAGAATGAAAAAAAATCTTTTTAGAACTATCACGGAATAGTTCTCTTCTTTTTTGTTTTATAACGAAAATGGTAAGTCAATAAGAACAACATTGCAACACACACACACACACACACACACACACACACACACAACACACACACACGCACACACACACACACACACACACACACACAACACAAACACACACTGCGCGCGCACGCACGCACGCACACATACACACGCACGCACGCACGCACGCACACACACACACACACTACCCACCCACTACTACCACCACCCTCACCACCACCCAATAACCCAAATCAATTTTTGTAGGTGAACACTAACGGGAGAAAATTTCACCCACGTTTACATTTTCTCAGATATAGTGCGACCTTACCTTTTTGTTTTTTGTTTCGATTGGGGTATTTTTTGTTTTGTTTTTGCATTTTTTAAAAATATATAAAGTATGAACTTGACATTATTGGTGATTTGTAGCCTGATATAATTTGTTTGTTTTTTGTCTTTTCTGATTTTTTAAAACTCTACAAAAATAACAAAATAATCTAAATAATTTTATGTGCACGCACGTGCGTGGGTACGTGAGTGCGTAGGAATGTGTGCGTGAGTGTGTGTGTGTGTGTGTGTGTGTGTGTGTGTGTGTGTGTGTGTGTGTGTGTGTGTGCGTATGGGCGTGAATGTGTGTGTGTGTGTGTGTTTGTGTGTGGTGTGTTGTGTGAATGTGTGTGTGTGTGTGTGTGTGTGTGTGTGTGTGTGTGTGTGTGTGTGTGTGTGTGTGTGTGTGTGAGTGTGTGTGTGTGTGTGTGTGTGTGTGTGTGTGTGTGTGTGTGTGGTGTGTGTGTGTGTGTGTGTTTAACTTTCGGGTGCATTCTGTTTGCTTTTTTTTTTCTTATAGCTATATTTCATTTTTAAGTGTTGCCGCACTAATGTTGTGATTAAACATCATTGATGAAATGATTTTTGTTCCTTTATAATTGACTTGATGAAAGAAAAACAACAAATCAATGCTTATTCAATTACCAACTGGAATTAAAAATTTTACTTTGATTTTGAATATCTGAGGGCAAAAATGTGTGGGGTAAGGCATAAACTTTACACGGCAAGCCCCGATATCCAAAAGAAGAAAAAAGAGAAAAAAACTGCAACGGGAAACCGAAAACGATTAGTTGAAGCTATTATTAAAATAAATTGCAAAGTTCACTTTTCTCAACTTCTTGTGTGGCTTTTGTTTGCAAAGTAAATTGTCTAGAAAGGAAGCAAAAAAGATATTAGTGAGGGTTTTTTCTCTGTGTGTGTGTATGTGTGCGTGTGTGCGTGCGTGTGTGTGTGTGTGTGTGTGTGTGTGTGTGTGGGGTGTGTGTGTGTGTGTGTGTGTGTGTGTGTGTGTGTGTGTGTGTGTGTGTGTGTGTGTGTGCGTGCGTGCGTCCGTGCGTCCGTGCGTGCGTGGGTGTGTGTGTGTGTTTATATGCGTC
>CM060337.1:48415160-48444576 GCA_030674155.1 Stramonita haemastoma
CATCAAACCTTTCAGGAATAAATCCCCAGAAATTTATTATCATGAACAACAGGCATATTCATTCTAAACCCCAAAAGTCCTTCGGATGAGACTTTAAACCGAGGCCCCGTGTGCGAACGCACGCAGAACATCTTGCGCACACGTTAAATCCTGTTCCGCTTTTTGTAAGAGTAGGCCATCGTGTGCCGGTGGGAACAGATGACAATATTTACAAAACTGCATACACACGGGGACCGGATGAAAAAAAGCACATGATTGCTTATTCTGTTATCCTCGATATAAAAGAATAAATAAATAAATAAATAAATAAATAAAATAAACCTGCCAGTATAAACCGTCACATTGGGGGTACTGGTAGGCTGGTAGGTTGGGGGGGTGGGGGGAGATTTGCACGAGACAAAAAGGTGTGGGTAACACAAGGGACCAGAGGGTGCTGAAGGATTCCCATACAAGGTCCAATGACTAGGGCAGCGGCATGCAGCAGAGGGGTGACGCTCCACCACACAAGGAGTCGCATTGCACCAGAGGCCAATTTTTAGTTATTGACAAGCTATTAATCTGCAATAAAAAGGCTATCCGATACAAAAAGCAGATTGGAAATCGGACAGTTCTGTGCAAAGTTATTACAACTTGAAATGATCGACTGCAGGATGTGATAAAATGAGAAACGGACAAGTTTATTTTTGTAACAGGTTGTCCGAATGAGGGCTTGGGTATTTTCAAAACACATTTAAAAGTAAAAGGAATAAAAATTATGCCTTAATATTTCATTACAAGGTAGAATAACGGTTATAGTTTAATAATCGATCAAAATGTCAAAATTGACAACTTGACCCCCACCTGTCTTTAATGGCTCCTAGCGCAAAATTGTGTAATGTGCTAAGCGACTCATTTCGTGGTGGACCGTCACTAATATTGGGGGCATACTCCCTAAGGTGGGATGTGGGAGTTCTCCTGAGAGTGCTGCCTGCCTGGTTGTCGCCACTAGCACTCCCACCACCACCACCATGGCAACTCAGGGGCTCTAGTCCTTCACTCTGGCAGTTAGGAGAGGTGTAAGTGGGTTGGTGAATGGGGGTGAAGATTCGAATCTGGGTCTGAGTTGTGACAACATACCTGCATATGAAATTCATCTGGGAGATGTTTTAAATCCAGACCTTAATTCATCAGACGCCGCCGAGATTCGAACCCACGCTTCATGGATCTACAGGACTGAAGTGGAAGGGTCTTAACCACTGAGCCACAGCGTCGGTCCCGATAAGGTTTAAAACACGTTCAAGGAAACTGGAAATAGGTCATCGGAAGATGAATTATCATTCTTGTTCTTAGGATAATCATGGTGTTGAAATAACGATTATTCTAATCGAATGTGCATGTCAAATTCAAGTTCCAAAAAAACTTTCCCCCCATCCATTAGACCATGAGTTGTGGTCTGGGTGCTAGTTTTTTCGGATGAGACGATAAACCTGAGGTCCCGTGTGTTAATATCATTATTTAGCGCACGTAAAAGACTCACGGCAACAAGAGGGTTGTCCCTGGAAAAATTCTGTAGAAAAAAAGCTACTCTGATAGGGAAACCAATACAGTTGCAGACAGGAAATGGGGAAAAAAATGGGTGGCGCTGCACTTGTGGTGACGTGCTCTCTCCGGGGAGAGCAGCCCGAATTTCACGCAGAGAAATCTGTAGTGACATAGAGTTGTATAGAATGGAAAATAAGATCAAAAAATATCTTTTGATTCTCAATATTTTTTGTGTAATCCCTTCATGCTTGCCCCTAAAGGGATGTCAGGAATTAAATAGTTCTGACTATGAAACAACCGTTACCCGCAGACTCACCCATCCTTTTCTTCGCCTGATCTCTCGCTTAACCAAATACTCATACTACTAAAAAGGTAAAGGTGTCCCATAACCTAGGTGGTCGTAGGGGAGCGAGGGGTCAGAGACCTCAGGTTCTCTTGGGGCCAGCATATTGAGGGCGGCGCCCATCTCCTCTCCCTCGCTACTTTACCTTCCCTGACCCTAAAGAGGGCAGGTACCCATTTACAGCTGGGCGAACCGGGGAAACTGTACTGAAGCCAAGGCCCGCAAATGGTCACCCATCCAACTGGTAACCACGCTCGACGCTGCTTAACATTGGCTGGGGGGAAAGCGAGCGCTTTGACCACTGAGCTATCCCGTCCCCATCAGTAGTAGTAGTAGGCACCCATCAGTCTCGGAAGACTATGGAGTTGCGCTCTAGTCTTTAGAGCGCAAAGCATGGGTAGGTAAGTATGGAGGGCAAGCTGTTACCCATGCAGCAGACCCCCCCCCCCTCTCCACGCCACTGGAATGATCCATTGGAAAGGCAATGACCGATACGAATGGTTCCAGTACCGTCGCAGGAGCCACCAGAACATTGCCATATACAGCCCCGAGCCGCTCTGGGACTCCATCCCCCCGATTTTTCCTCAGGGATGGTGTCTAAACACGACACCTGTGTGCATGCTGGTTTTATTATTTTTAAAATAATAATGTTGTCATCCGTTCCTACCGGCACACGATGGCCTGCTCTTCCGAAAGGCGGAACGGGGTTTTAACGTGTGCGCAAGAAGAAAACAAACAAATGTTCGTGTGGGAGAGGTTACCTGAGAGTGATTAAACAGAGCTGACGTGGCGTGATGGACCTGGACATGACGGAGACAGGGAAGTGGCTGCCTAACAATGACCAGCGGAGAAGAAATGACCACGAATAGATCAGTGGACACTGTCCGTCACGCTGCATGCAGTCACAGTCCTCTGCCTGCATGTCTGGCGTCTGACCACCGTCACGTCACGTCTGACATTTTATCGTTTACCCCTTCGTGCCGGAAACCAAGTCACGACCGTGCTTTGTGGTTTGATTGCTTCATTTCAGTCAACTTGCATTTCGTACGTGTTGTTTTCTCTCTCTCTCTCTCCTCTCTTCTCTCTCTCTCTCTCTCTCTTCTCTCTCTCTCTCTCTCTCTCTCTCTCTCTCTCTCTCTCTCTCTCTCTCTCTCTCTCTCTCTCTCTCTCTCTACTCTCTCTCTTCTCTCTCTCTCTCCTCCTCTTCTCTCTCTCTCTCTCTCTCTCTCCTCTCTCTCTCTCTCTCTTCTCTCTCTCTCTCTCTCTCTCGTGATCGTACGGTTTCTTGAGGACTGGTCTTGTTTCAGAAAGTGTTTTGTTAAATTCTTTCACATCTGTCTGTGGACGGTACGGGTTTGATTCGGAATCTGTGTTTCATCCTTCTCTCTCACATGACAGTCTCTCAACGATGTTCAGATTGATTTCCAACCTGGTTTTTGTCCCCGAAGTCGGAATGCAGCTACTTTACTGGGGGGGCAAAAACGATCGCATAAGTTCGCCATTGGGGATGGGATAGCCTAGTGGTCAGCACATTGTGCTCGCAATTTGACGACTGGGTTTGATTCTCGTTCGAGGGGATTTTCCCCTGGAGTTAACATCAGTGCTGACTCCACTCTCCCCAAAAACTCCTTCGGGTGAGACTATAAACCGATGTCCTGTGTGCGAACACACGCAGAATATCTTACGCACATGTTAAATCCTGTTCCACTTTTCAAAAGAGTAGGCTATTATGTGCCGGTGGGAACAGATGAAAAGATTTACAAAACTGCATACACTGGGTGTAAAAAAGCACATGAGTGATTATTCCATTATTCTCGACATAAATAAATAAATAAAATTGTTGAACCTCGGAGCACTAGCCGAGGAACGAAAAAAACCCCCAAATAAGCACAATGTTTATTTTTGGAAAAAAAAACTTACAGAATCATACAGCACAGCATTAAGAGCAGCTACTAGGTTAGAGCTTATACACTGCTCAGTACGATTTTCAGCAAAATATATGAACACATACAATGATGGAAGTCTCTGTCAAAAAATCAAGGTGATATTTTACAACTGAACCAAGTGAAGGCTGGACATAGAAATAGTGTGTCAATCAACCGTCAGAAGACGCCTATTTGCAGCAAAAATAACACACCAAACAGGCGAACAATCAAAATACAATGCCACGAAAAGTGGTGACAGACTGTAGATAAGATATTGGATTGAAAAAACAAAACCTAATGTTCGGGTTTTTTTTTTGAATGAACTGAAATACAAACATGAAATGGAAAAACTGGTGCTCTGCAAACAAATGCAGTTAACTGATTTTCAGAGAAAATGGTTTCAGTACATAGACTTAGTAGAAAGCTAAGTACCATTTCAAAATACTAGTAAAAGTCCGTGTGTTATTTTATAAATTTGTCTTGACATCGAAAAATGATAATGGATTATTTGTACTTTGTGTAGCAATTATTCTTATTAGCCTATTAAATGGAAATGATGAAATGTTGTCTGGATGAAAAGTCAGTTTTTTCTTTTGCAATACATATGTGTGCCAATAAAAAGATTAAAAAATAAATAATAAAAAATAATAATCTATCCTAAGCACTAATTATAAAAAGTGACACTGGTTATTAGTGGTTAAGCTTTCCTTTTGACTGTATCCATAAGGAAAAATAGGAAAAAAAGAAGAGAAAGAAATGAATGATTTTTCACTTTACACATACATTTGTGCAATTTTGATAGATCACTTAAAGAATCTACGCAAGTATGTGAAAAAAAACAAACTTAGGGAACACAATAAGAATGCACAACAATCAAACAGAACAAAATTTTCAGATTGTGTATTTTAAAAATCATCAGAGATGATTAAAAAAAAAACCCATAGCAACTCAATAAAAAGAAAAAAAAAGAAAAAAGGATAAGAATGGGAAGAAGGAAGGTTGAAGATATTAGAAGAGAGAGAGAGAGAGAGAGAGAGAGAGAGAGAGAGAGAGAGAGAGGAGAGAGAGAGAGTAGAGAGAGAGAGAGAGAGAGAGAGAGAGAGGAGAGAGAGAGAGAGGAGAGAGCAAAGGAGAGGCAAGGCAAGGCAAGGCAAGCAAGGCAAGAGCAAGGCAAGGCAAATTCTTTTATTCGAGGATAATGGATAAGCACTCGTGTGCTTTTTTACATGCAGTCCCCACCCTTATCAGGGATAAAATCGAGAGAAGAGAGAGAGAGAGAGGAGAGAGAGGAAGAGAGAGAGAGAAGCGAGAAGAGAGAGAGATGAGGGAGGGAGAGAGGGGGAGAGAGGAGAGAGAGAGAGAGAGAGAGAAGAGAGAGGAGAGAGAGAGAAGAGGGAGAGAGAGAGAGAGAGAGAGAGAGAGAGAGAGAGTTGTACATCAAACTTAAACGGTACACCACACATTAAATACAAACCCATGTGTGTGTAGTCAGAGGACTACAGGCTTCAAGCCCTAGAACCTTTGGGAAAAAGTGATGAAAAATATGTACGTGCTTCGCATTGCTATGATTTGGGTCCCCGACAGTACAGTTGAAGATGTTTCTGACTGGTGGGAGGTGTGGATATGGTGTTCACTCATATTTTCTTTCTTTCTTTATTTGTTCTTTTATATAGAGGAATGGAATAAGCATTCGTGTACTTTTTATACATACAGATGAGTCCATAAACGTTAAAACCCTCTGTACCAAAACAGGCAGAACATCAGCTGTGTACATATAAAAAAAAAATCCCGGTTTATCAAACAAGAGCATTTATGGCAAATGAAAGAAAAACGGTCACACTGCATAATGCAGAATATGGTCTGGGAATAATAACATTCATCTAAAAATGAAGAAAAACAACACCCACCAACCACGAATGCTAGAGAAGAATACGACGACTGTTCAGAAATCATTTACGGAAATTAACGCCTGATTAATTAATCTCATAGTTCTTCACCCTGATTTTGGTCTGACTCTGCGCGCCATCTTTAAACTGTTGGCTGTTCGTTCATAAAGTACTAGGTGCGTGTACAATTGGCTAGTACCAGCCATGATTGATCATTTATTTTATAAAGACGTTGTGGAAGTCAGCTGCATACAAGGAGGCTACTCCCAGACCTTCATTTTTTTTATAATAAACAGACGGTTCAAGGCCAGGGCAACAAGCTATCAACTGCCTTCAGGGCGGGGGACCTGGATGTAAAAAAAAACACATGAATGCTTATTCATTATCCTCGAAATGAAAAAAAAAGACTTTATTTCGCGTGATCTTTCTTAAAAAAGAAGAAGCTAACAACATACAAATACCTAAAAGGTCTACTTGCGTGCCAGTCACTACTTTTGTGGGAACACTTTGTGTTGTGCACTATTGTTCTTTCCTCCTGTTCTCAGATTCCATATGCATGGAGTCCTCTTCAGGGGAGAGGCAGAAAGATGCTTTGGCTGGACTGATGAAAGTGGCAGAAAAGAAAAGAAAAACAACAACTGGAGAATCGGCTTTTATGTTCCCCTCTGGAAAAGACTTCGCTACAGGAATGGAGCAGAGAGCGTTTTCCGACACGATGGCTTCCTATGCTTTCCTTGATCTTGCTGAAGTTTTTAATCCGTTGTCGGGGACGGGACAGCTCAGTGGTCAGAGCTCTCGCTTTCCTCAAGCTAAGGTTAAGCAGCAGTGAGTGTGGTTACCAAGTGGATGGGTGACCGTTTGCGCACCTTGGTTTCAATACAGTCCTCCAGTTCACCCAGCTGTAAATGGGTACCTGCCTTCTTTAGGGCCAGGGAAGGTAAAGCAGCGAGGGAGAGGAGATGGGCGCCGCCCTCAATATGCTGGCACCCTAGAGAAGCTGAGGTCTATAACACCTTGGTCTCCAATGACCACATCGGTTATGGGACACCTTTACCTTTTACCTTTACCTTTTACCTTTACCTTTTACTGGGTGGTGAAGTCTGTAGTCTGTTGTAGTGACCCCGCCAGTCCCCACATTTTTTTTCTCCTGGATCTGTACTGGGCTGGGCTGGGCCACGTCTGGTGTCTCAGAGTGTTGAAGGTAGGGGGGTAGGACTGCAGGATTTGGGAGAGGGGTTGTGCCACAAGAGCACAGGTCAGTTTGGGATATTTCAGGAAGCTTTTTCAGATGTGTGTTAAGGACGTTTTGGACGAAACGAGAATGAAAGCTACTACCAGTGCACAAAGCCCATCCCGCAGAGGTATGGATAAATCCTAGACATACACGGCTTCTTTGTTAATTGATTGTTAAGTGACTGTTCCCTAACACCGCAAGGCTTATCCTTTGGCTTACAAAACACATAGGTCTCTGTACTCAAAGACCCCCCCCCCCATTAAAACAATGTTCCTAATCACTCCATGGCACTATTCCACAGTCAGCGGCGCAAGGGCATCCAAAAGTCATTATCTGAATGTTCCCACATAACCTAAAAAAAAAGGTAAAAGGTAAAGGTGTCCCATAACCTATGTGGTCGTAGGGGAGCGAGGTATCACAGACCTCAGCTTCTCCAGGGGCCAGCATATTGAGGGCGGCGCCCATCTCCTCTCCCTCGCTGCTTAACCTTCCCTGTCCCTAAAGAGGGCAGGTACCCATTTACAGCTGGGTGAACTGGGGGACTGTACTGAAACCAAAGGTGCGCAAACGGTCACCCATCAACTTGGTTACCAAGCTCGATGCTGCTTAATCTAAGCTTGGGGAAAGCTGAGTGCTCTGACTACTGAGCTATCCCGTCCCCACATCCTCCACACATCAGTTCCTAGGAGCTAGGAAGTGTAGGGGGTGTCAGGTCAGGGGTAGCACCTGGGATTCTGGCAGCAGTGCCCATCTGGGGGCAGACACACAGCGCACAAATCCAACATCATTCAGTCAAGAGTGCTAAATTTAGCACGCCCCTTCCTTTTACCTAGTCCAAGTGTGGTCAGTTCCTGCTATAAACAGCACCAGCTGGCCCCATCTGAACTGGGATGGAGTGAAATAATTAGCAGCTGAGAAGAGCTGAAAATGGGGGAAACTGACAGCTGTGGACAGGCAAGCGCGGCTGGAGGCCCTGCATGCACTGGTTCTTATTAATACTCCATGCACACTGCTGGCTTCCACACACTTTCTCAGCCACATCCCAATCACCTCTTCTGCCTTCAGCTACACCTGTGTGAGGGGCTGGTGTGTGTGTGTGTGTGGTGTGTGTGTGTGTTGTGTGTGTGTTGTGTGTGTGTGTGTGTGTGTGTGTGTGTGTGTCCACCTGTAGGAAGTGGGGAGGGTAGATGAACATCTCCCAGGCACGCACACACGTACACACACGCACACGCACACACACACAGATGACAGATGACAAGATTTACAAAACTGCATACACACGGGGATTGGATGTAAAAGGTGTTTATTCCTGTATCCTCGATATAAATAAATAAATAAATACAAATAAACACACATTTTTCTTTTTACCTTTACATTTCTGATTTTAGAAATGTGTACAGATCTACTTGTTTTATGAGTAAGTGTTGTAAAGATTGTATATTAGTTTGTTGCTTTTTTGGAAGACTAAGCTGGATTTAAATAGATCAAAACATGAGTAGTAGAAAAACAGACCTTTTGACAGGTTAATTTGTTGGTAACTTTACTAGATCAGGAAGTGACGTCGTTAAGAACGTCAGCCATTGATGCTTTAAAAAAAATCCTGTTTTAATTTAATTAATTAATTAATTTTATTTATTATTTATTATTATTTTATATCAAGGATAATGGAATAAGCACTCTTGTGCTTTTTTACATCCAGTCCCCGTGTGTATGCAGTTTTGGTAAATCTTGTCATCTGTTCCCACCAGCACACGATGGCATATACTCTTACAAAAAGCGGAACAGGATTTAACGTGTTGTGCGCAAGATGTTCTGCGTGCGTTCGCACACGAGAGAGAGAGAGAGAGAGAGAGAGGGAGAGAGAGAGAGGAGAGACGAGAGGAGATGAGAGAGGAGAGGAAGGAGAGAGAGAGAGAGAGACAGACAGACAGACAGCAGACAGCGCGAGAGAGAGAGAGGAGAGAGAGAGAGATGCAGAGAGAGAGAGAGAGAGGAGAGAGAGAGAGAGAGAGGAGAGAGAGAGAGGGAGATGAGAGAGAGAGAGAGAGAGAGAGAGACAAAAGAGAGACAGACAGAAGACAGAGAGACAGACAGACAGACAGACAGACAGGACGACAGACAGAGACAGACAGACAGACAGAGAGAGCAGAGAGAGAGAGAGAGAGACGAGAGATGAGAGAGAGAGAGAGAGAGAGAGAAGAGAGACAGAGACAGACAGACAGACAGGACAGACAGACAAGACAGAGAGACAGACAGACAGAGAGACAGAGAGCAAGAGACGGAGAGATAGAGAGAAGGAGAGGAGAGAAGAGAAGAGAGATAGGAGAGGGAGAGAGAGAGAGAGAGAAGGATGGAGGCGAGAGAGATGGAGAACGAGATGAGAGATTGAGTGAGAGAGAGAGAGAGAGGAGAGAGAGAGGAGTAGAGAGAGAGAGGGAGAGAGAGAGGGGAGAGAGGTTTATTGATTTACGTGTTGTTGTTTTTTTTACAGAGGAACAGGGGCGGCCAGTTTTCTCCCTTGCGTTTCCCCACTGACGGTCCATTTGTAATGGTTAGTGAAAAAAAATCATTAAAAATACAAAACACATAGTAAGAACATGAATTTATTGGACTTAAAAACGCATACTGGGTTAGTACATATCAAAAGATTAAAGCTCTCACTTTAATATTTGAGCTTTGACTAGCTTGAAGAAAATACTCCGAATTTTGTACTGGCGACACGCTACTCCATGTGGGCTACGCTCTGCAACCCTGAACAAAGAGTTCGGAACACACGAGAATTACCCAACAACGCTTAAAATTCGACCTTGCATAGGCTCTCAAAGCTATGTTTAGCTGCACAAGATATAGTATCAATGCAGCCACTGTGTAAAACATCTGTAAACAGCAAATCCGCTATAGCGGACAGCCGTCCAAACTGTTGCTTTACACTAATCCGCTATAGCGGACGGGCCGTCCTCTGAGAGTTAATGCGAGGAAATTTGGGAAAACCTGCAAGTGAGGGTGATGGCATCCCTCTCGGCATACACACTCTTTGGACCCTCCTCTACAATACTGGCATGGGAAACACTATACTGGCCATCTGTTTCCCACATAATTTAATACTGAAAGACATATAGCTCACTTATTAAAGACCATGACGAATGTAAACTTTCCCCTAACCTCCCCTTGCCCTTCCCTCCCCTATTTTACCCCCTCCTGCTCCCATACCACCGTAAAACCTAGCCCTCCTCCTCCTAACCTCCCTCCCTCCCCCAGCCTATTCTCTCCTCCTCTATAACCTAACCCTTCCCTCCCCATATCTTTTCACCTTCTCCCTCCAAAAGACCTACCCCCTCCCTACCTATTTTTCCTCTCTTCACTCTAGATTACCTCTACCTGGCCAACACACCATGGACACAGTCACTTATCATCACCCTCCCCAAGAAAGGAAATCTTCAGCAGTGCCAGAATTACCGCACAATATGCCTCATATGCCACCCAAGCAAGGTCATGTTAAGGATTATATTGAACAGACCGGAGCCACAAGCAGAGACCATCATTGCTGAGGAACAAGCAGGTTTCAGAGCAGGGGCGTAGCACAAAATGAACAGATATTCAACCTCAAATACTCTGTATCTTCAACATCAACGAGACCTCTACCACGTATTTATTGATTTTAAGAAGGCATTCGACAAGGTGTAGCATGCAGCATTGTGGGCAACCATGAATTTGTACAGCATCAATGCAAACCTGATCAGGGTCATCAAAGAGCTGTACAACAAGGCCACCAGTGCAGTGTACCATAACAGCAACATTGGAGAGTGGTCTCGAACAACAGTTGGAGTAAGGCAGGGCTGTCTACTCTCTACCTACTCTTTTCAACATCTTCTTTAAGAGAATCATGGCTGATGCACTGGAAAACCATAAAGGATCAGTCAGCATTGGTGGCTGGACGATTACAAACCACCGCTTTGCAGATGACATTGACGGACTAGCAGGATCAGAACGGAGCTTGCCAGCCTAACAGAACACCTGAACAAGGGCGTCTAAAACATTACGGCATGGAAATCAGTGTAAAGAAGACCAAACTGATGACCATAGGGGGGTGGGGATGGGAGGAGGCTGTGTGTGTGTGTGTGTGTGTGTGGTGTGTGTGGGTGTGTGTGTGTGTGTGTGTGTGGTGGTGTGTGTGTGTTGTGTGTGTGTTTTAACGTCTACCCACTAAAAAGTGATTTTAGACTGGTGTATGTGTGTGGGTATGTACGTGTGAGTGCGTACGAAGTACTAGCATACGTGTATGGCGCGGTGCGTATGCGCGAGCATGTGTATATTCGTATGTGCCTGCGCGCACGCATGAGCATACGTGGTACGTGCTTGTATAATAATTATGTGTGTGCATAATGAAATCTAACTTTTGTGAATACTCCTTAAAATTGTACAAAAATCCGCAGGCAAAAGTAGAAATAATGAAATTAAAAAAAAAAAAACCCATTAATTTTGAGCTAGAAACTGGAAACTTGCAATAACGTTTCCAATCTCTCTCTTTCTACAAGCTTCATTATGTGACACAGCCAGGGTTTTAGGAGAGTGTAACTGTTGTTGAAAGGATGGTTTGATATCCTGTGTAGGCTTAGGCCTAGCACCAACCAAGAACACACTCAACAATCCTCTTCCAAGCGGTCAGCCAGTTCACTTAACTAACAAAGATAGCAAAGATACGGTGTTGTCCTCCACTGGCAAAGAGAAAGCTTCCTCTGCAACAAGCAGATCAGCCTTGTTGTCTGTGATGAGCGCATAATTATACGAAATTGTGTTTTGAGAAAAACTATATGGTATGAACTGCTAACAGTGATAGCGATTTCGTTTGATGCAGTTTTTCGTTCTCAACTAAATCGGACCGTGTACATCATTAGTTGATGAAATGTCATTTACTGTTGGTTCAACCAGAATTAGTTCTATCCTGAAAAATAGAAGCAAACTAGACAAGGCTATTTCCACTTCGCCGTATTGCCATCTTCGGTTTTTTTCTTTCTTTTAAACACACGTATGTAACAACCTACAGTTATGTTTGAATTAAGATAATGATTCTCACTGTTTGTATATCATAAAACCCCTTTTCAACAAGAAAACGGGTGACAAAATCAATTTGGGCTTTCATGTAAAACAAACTTGGTCCAAATCCAAAGAGCAGTCCCCCAAAGCCTTATTGCAAAAAAAACACAAACTCTTAGCCGGCACAACTTGCACTTGTTTGAAGTTTCTCAACGGTCGTTTGGACATTTGAATAGTCCCGTTTACTGGGGCCTGATGTACTTGAACTTTCGATGTCACAGCGTTCTTGAGTTCTGGCGAAGGAAATGGCCAAAAAGTGATTATCCCAATACAGATTAAAATTGAAAATATTCCCAAACGAGAAAAGTCTAGAATAGGGTGGTGGTGTTTGGGCTTATGCTGTGACTAGCTTCATAAATCTCTCTCTCTCTCTCTCTCTCACTCTTCTCTCTCTCTCTCTCTCTCTCTCTCTCTCTGGGACGGATAGCCTAGTGGTAAGAAACATTGCGCTGGCAATTTGACGACCATTGTTCGAGTCCGGTCGAAGGGATTTTTCTCTGGACTTAACATCAGTGCTGACTCCACTCTCCCAAAAGCCTTCGGATGAGACTTTAAACCAGGCCCCGTGTTGCGAACGCACGGCAGAATCTTGCGCACACCGTTAAATCCTGTTCCGCTTTTCGTAAGAGTAGGCCATCGTGTGTGCTCGGTGGGAACAGATGACATTTACAAAACTGCATACACACGGGGACTGGATGAAAAAAAGCAAAAGAGTGATTATTCCATTATTCTTGATATTAAAAGAGTAAATCTCTCTCTCTCTCTCTCTCTCTCTCTCTGCTCTCTCTCTCTCTTCTCTCTCTCTCTCTCTGCTCTCTCGCTCTCTTCTCCTCTCTCCTCTGCTCTCTCTCTCTCTCTCTCTCCTCTCTCTGGGGGGGACTGGATGTAACAAAGCCACATGGGTGCTTATTCATTATCCTCGAAATAAAAGACCTTGATTTTGATTTGATTTGATTGATTTGATTGATTTGATTTCATTGATTTGATTTCTCTCTCTCTCTCTCTCCTCTCTCTCTCTTCTCTCTCTCTTCTCTCTCTCTCTCTCTTCTCTCTCTCGTGTCTTCTCTGTCTCTCTCTGTCTCTCTCTGTCTCTCTCTGTCTCTCTCTGTCTCTCTCTCTCTCTCTCTTCTCTCTCTCTCTCTCTCTCTCTCTCTCTATAAACCGAGGCCCCCGTGTGCGAACGCACGCAGAACATCTTGCACACACGTTAAATCTGTTCCGCTTTTCGTAAGAGTAGGCCATTGTGTGCCGGTGGCGAATAGATGACATTTATTAAACTGGCATATACACGGGACTGGATGTAAAAAAGCACAAGAGTGCTTATTCCATTATCCTCGATAGTAAACCGAATAATAATCTCTCTCTCTCTCTCTCTCTCTCTCTCTCTCTTCTTCTCTCTCTCTCTTTTCCTCTCCCCTCTCTCTCTCTCTCTCTCTCTCTCTCCTTCCCAAAACTTCAAAACCAATTTAAATGGAACAAGAGAAGAAAATAAAATTCGTTTTAGACCACGTGTGTCTATAACATTGATTATGCCCCATCTCGGTCAGTTCACCCTCTTGGCGATCAAACAGGGGCCAGGAGTCCCAGGAGATTTAAGTTTTGTTAAGGTTTGGACTACCGGGTCCAAAAAGTTCCCCAAATCAGTTTTTTAGTGGGCGGGGCGAGGTGAATTAGATTACTTTCCCATGCTGATGGGAACAGCCAATGCTGCGTTCGTGGATCTAAAATTTGATCAACACCTGTGAATTGTGCGTGTTTTGTATCGTTGGGGGTTGGTTCGAAACCCGCCCTTGCAGGGACTTTCCCCCGTTGGGGTTAAACCCTGTAGTATATGCAGCTTTTTTAGGGGCCCAATTTCCCATTTGTCGGGACCGTGCTGCCCGTTGCCGAGAAGTTGTACGGGTCGGGGGCAAAATCAAATATTGCACTCTGTTACTTGAATAATAATGGGCTGGTTAAAATTTTGAGGTTTCTCCCCTGTGTCATTTTAAAGAATTAGGTTGAAAAAAAAAAAAATTTAAAAAACGGGCTTTTTCAATTGATATAGAAAAAAAAGGTTTGGAGTTAAAAAAACCCATTTAGTTTTGGCGGCCATATTGGTTTTTATTCATGGCAACAGCGCAGAAAATGGAATCTTTGTTTTATGCTCTACAGGGATGCCCTTTTCAATATGGCGTATTTTTTAAGTGGGCTTGTAAAAATTTCATCGTTTGGGACCCCAGGCCCAATGTAGAGATATGGGCAGTAAGTTTGGACCAAGCCCTTCTCTCTCTCGGGCCCTCTCCCATCTAGCATTCAATCCCAAAAAAAAGGGAAATGCTTGGTGATAGTCCCGTCCATTTAAAGCCCGGGATTCGATTCCCATTCGAGGGGATTTTTTCCCCCGGGACCAATTAAAAGCCCCAGCCTTTTTTTTGAAATTTTTTTTTTTTTTTTTTTTTTTTTTACATTTTTTTCCCCAAAAAAAGTTTTTTTCTTTTTTTTTTTTTTTTGGAAAAAAAACCCTTTTTTTTAAAAAACCAAAAAAAGGGCCCCCGTGTGCGAAGCAGCAGAACATCTTGCGCACACGCCAAACCCGGCCCGCTTTTTGAAAAGAGTAGGCCATTGTGTGCCAGTGGGATAGATAACAAGATTTACAAACCCTGCATACAAAAGGGGGGACTGGATTTTAAAAAGCACAAGAGTGTTTTATTCCATTTTTCTTAAAATATTAAAAGAATAAAAGAAAGAAAGATGTCCCTGATCGCATAACCTTCCATCTAAAAAGATGTTGTGCGCGACCCCTTGTTGGGAAAAATCAAAACAACAAAAAAAAAAAACAAACAAAAACAAAAACAAAAAAAAACCCCCCAAATTGAAAGAAAATTAAAAATAAAGAAAAAAAACAAACAAAAATAAAAGCCCCCCAAAACCCCAAAAACCCAATCTAAAATAAAATGTTTAAAAAAAAATAGAACCCTCCGCCCCCAAAAAAAAACCCCCAAAAACAAACCCCAACCCCCCCCAAAACAAAACCCCCAAACCCACAACAAAAAGGTTTCCCCTCTATGATTCAAAAAAAAAAGGAGATAGGTATACATTCAACCAAACCCTTACCCCCCATGGAACATTGATAATAATTATTATTTAAACAAGATTTTGTATGTAGTTAACTATACATAATCCCCAATTGACCGAAAAATCCTAGACAGATACACTGTTTATAAAAGGTGGAAAACAATAATTAAGATTGGAGGAGACAGCAGAGAAGAGAGCAACCCAAAAAAAAAATTTATGTATATCAAAACATTTTCCTAAATATTCCACTTTTAAAAAAAATACTAGACAGAAAAAACTACAAAAGCTGGGCAAAAAAAAATCAACAGTGCTTGGGTCAAGCCCATAAAATAACCCGATTAGGCCCAAATTTTTCAAAAATTTTCTCAAGAAAACGGGAAATTTAAAAATCAAAAATTTGTAACTATATGTGAGGGGGAAAATAATTAAGAGCCCCCAAAACAACAACAACACCCTACACCCCAAAAAATAACAAAACAAAATCCCCCCCCGTTTCCCCATTTAGATGAAGAAATATATTCAAATTCAAAAAGAACAAAACACTTTACCTATGTAAGTTTAAATGTAAATTTTGAACGTGGGGAGAGAGAGAGAGAGAGAGAGAGAGAGAGTGAGGAGAGGAGGGGTTACATCTCATCCCAAAACCCAAACAAAAAACAAAAAAATTTTTAAAAAAACCCCCCCACGGATTTCACTTCTTTAAACAGATAAAAGAAGGGTGTGTCAAGTCACCCCAAAAGAAAGCAGGAAGCCCCCCAGCGGACAGCGGGCAGAAGCCTGGGAAAGGCTTTGGGGGTTTTGGGGTTTTTAGAAATTAGCTTGATTCATTCAGATGCGACCGATGGGAGAGAAGGATGCTCCTTATTTTGGTTGGTTAGTTAGTCGTTTATCAGTTCGTTTAAAGATTAACGAAATATTTGAATTGATTGAAATTTATTGATTGATTCATTTATTTTTTTTATTTCAGTCGTAGTCATTTTATTATTATTATTTTTTTTTTTATTATTAATTTTTCTCCTCCGTACGCGTCCCCGAAGGCCCGGGTTTTTCCCCTCATAAGGGACGGTACTCTAACACGCAAAACGTCAACACGGCGGAATGGCACAGCTTAAATCTTTCGAAGATCTCGAGAGTTTTTAGTTGGGCTGAATTCATGAAGCCTGCGATCCGTTGTTCCTTGTGCTGCAGGCCCAGAGCAGCAAGGTAATGGAAAGCCACACAGGCGCACGACATGCATACACCACACACATGTGCCTGCGCTGCCGTGCACACACACAACACACCATGTCATCTATTGACGCACAGACACGCACTCAGACACGCTCTGACTTTTTGTTTTACCAAGTTTAAATTACTTTCCGTTGCCGTGTCATGACAACTGGTTGGAATGTGATTTAATTCAAACAAGAACTGTAAATGAGGCGCAAAATGACTTTGCATGTGGAGCACAAATCAGAAGGGCGCGTGAACGCTATATGGTGACGATCGACGATGGTTTACCGCCGTGTGTTTAGAGTCATTTTAAGTTTCCAGTCAACGCTCTTACCTCCATCATGTTCGCCAACGGTTTCCTGAATTTGACCAAAGTAATTGTCAATATGATATTAATTTCGGAGAACTTGAAGCAAAAGTAATTGTAAAAGTGGTGTGCTTTGTTCAACTGTGACAGTAAGACAGTACTTCTAGTGCGATCTCGAATTGTTGGTCGTATTCTCTCATTGTGGTGCCAAATATCTCGCGGGCATGAGTATTAGGACAGGTAAAACGGATCACATCAGAAATCAAATCAATCAAATGTTAATTATTCCCCGTCATTGATTGTGTGTTACGTTTCCCTCTCCTGCGCTGTGCTTCCGTGGCAGCTAGCTGACATCATGAACACTCTTTGATGAGTGACTTACGATAACTGACCCTCATCTAGCAGCTCCAAGGTTTTTCCACACTGTGAGATTTTTTGCGATGTGATCATTTTTTTTTCACCATCATGTTAGGTCTTAAAGAACACAACAGGCGTGAGGTGTCGCTAAAACAGGAAAACATGGTACCACATGTGCTTTTTCCTTTCGTCTGTGGCCCTACTGGCACCACACTACCCTACTTTTTTACTGAAAGGAAAGATGTTTTTTAAACACCTTGTGTGCTAGATGTTCAGCATGCGTTTCGTCCAACAGAGCTTGGTTTATTGTCTCCTTTAGGGACTATAAATATTTATACAAATAGTTCTTATATAATTAATTATAGTACTATGCTATATATTAGCACACAAAAGACCTAGACAATAAATCTTCCACACATCACATTCCACTATTCTTTGCTCGGGTCGCGATCTGACTCTTCAGACAGGTGGCTGGAGAGACTCACGTGGCTTTTGTGGGACACGGACCACGCAAACGCTGCAGAACAACACCACGGACAACATCGGCGATCATGTCCTCATCCTGTCCACACCTCCTGACCCCGCACTCCTATCCCCTACTTGCCCGAGTTGGCACAAACCGCGTCACTGTCATTAGGGAGACCTGCTCTCCTTCAAGTCGCAGCGGACTGGTGTGACCCCCAGCGCTGAGCAGTTGGTTTGTTGCTGGGAGCAGTCTGTTGATGTCGTCGGGTGAAACCGTTAGTGGTCATCGCGAGAAAGGGAAAAGCTGATGGGGGAGGTGCCCTCGACCTTGCGGGAGATGCATGGGAGACCTGGTGTTGTGGCCTGCGTCGGCTGTTTTTTCCTCAGAGGCAGGGAATGGGTTTTGCTGGGGTAAATGTATACAGTGTTGTGATGGGGTGTTTGTACAAGTTGTTTGTATCGTGTATTGTGCAGTCGGCAGGGGATTAGGATTGCTGGGGTACAAATATTGAGAGAGCCAATGTTTACCAGTTACAAGTTGCTTCTGGGCTGTTGGTGTATTGTAGTGGCAGGGGGTATGATGGGGTGTGCGGGGATGGGGTGGCGGGATAGGCTAGATGGCTTGCTCCAGTTATCGCTGGGTACTTGAACCTAGAGCTCACAAAAAGTTGGCTTGGGTTTGAGGCTACCACCAGCCACCAGTGTCAAGCGGTTCCCCTGAAAGTTAATAACGTCAGTACTGAGACTCCACTCCGATGTTGTGCCTCCATAAGTGAATGCACGCATACAGACCATCTTGCATGCAGTTAGAAACCCATTATAGCTTTTCAGAGAATAGGCCAGTGATGCCAGCAGGAATGGATGACAGAGTTTTATCACTTGTTGGTCGCGTCGTTTAAAACGAGTCATCCCCAAAGTCAGCATGCTGAGTGCCACTTGAATGGCTAGGTAAACAGTGTAAGCCATCAATGTAATGATCGTCTGCAAAATCTCACCATTGGTGAACCCCGCAGATCCAAGCCAGGAGGTGAAAGAGAAATAGATTGGTAGCGTGTTTGTTGTGTTTGTGTTGAAAATTTCGTCTTGTGTTATGCTTTGTGATGTTGTTTATAAAATATTCTCAGTTATAGATATCTCATGTGTGTATTGTATCTCGATTTGGTAGCTATGTAGATTAGATTTCTTGGCCTTGTGACATACAGATGAATTGTGAAGCTACGGCTGTAAGGGGGAAAGTGCGCTCATATTTTCCAAAACTTGCGTTCTTAAATCCTACTGGTCCTGGAGAGATATCATCGCATCTACAAAGTGCCGAAATATATAATCTATCATTCTAGATATAGCATATTGTCATTTTATAAACATGTTTTCTTAAATGCATATTGCAATGTGATATCATCATCTACTAAGTTTGCCGTTGTAGATACTATATATATAGATGATTAAAAATATAATGTAATTGGATATAAAATAAAAATTTATAACATACTATAACGTAAACACTGGATAATGAATGATGACTAATTAATATGATTATGATATATATATGATATGATATGATATGGCATACGTATACGATTGATGCGATATGATACAAATGACGATTATGATACGATACAAAACAATATTTTTGGTATGATTCGATACGGTTACGATATGGTACGATGTATGATCCGATGCTCGATATAACATAAATAACATACATAACATAAACATACATAAATTAATACATATATATTATTATAAAGATCTAGATACCCTACATTAAAGAAATAGATACATTTTTTTCATCCAATACTGACCACCATGACCTATCCTGCTGTGCAGGCAGGAGTCTTTATGCAGAACAAGTGGCCCGTGTAAAGGAGCTCTCCCGCGTGGCCCGCCAGTCAGTGGTCAAGCACGGCTGGGTTTCGAACCCTCACAGGTGCGCTGCTGTTTGGGGGCTCAAGCGATGGTCGCACACTGTGACAACGCATCAGGTGAGGAGGAGGACGCTTCAGTTGGGGGGGGGGGGAGGGGGGGGGGGGGTGAGGAAGGGGGTGGGGGAGTTCTGTCTCGATTTATTAGATCAGTGTTTGTGTTTCAATGGAAGGGTGTCAAGTCTTGCTGGGGATTTCTCCCCCAGGAGTTAACTCTCAGAGGACGAGCCGTCTGCTATAGAGATTTGCGTGTGTGTGGATTTGTCACGTGGGGTCCACATGATACTACGACTAGTGCAGCTAAACATAGCTTTGTGAGCCTATCCAAGGGTCGAATGCAGAGTGTGTCGGGGTGAGTCTCCCAGTTGTAGTTGTCCGAACTCTTTTGGTCGTGAGTGTGTAGGAGAGGTAGTGATACAAGAGTACAAGCTTTGGGAGTATTTTTCTTTCATGCTAGTTCAAGCTAATATAATTAAGTGCGGAACTTCAATCTTTTGCTAGTCTTCACCAGCATTTTATCAGTAAGGTCAACAAAATTTTCATTTTCTAGTAGTGGGTTTTGCTATTGTTTGATGATTTTTTTTTTTACTAACCAGTTATCAAGAATGGGCTTGTCTGTGGGGAAAGCGAACGGGAGAGAAAACTGCCGTCACGAGGATGCTTAAACATCAGTTTTTCAGTTCTTTCCGCCCGCGAAAGTCCCTTTTGGATGATCCCAAACATACAAGCAATCAATGCAATTTAATAGGTTTTAGCAAAATCGAAATGTACCTACACACGCAATGCGCTCTCTCTCACATGCAACACACACACACACTACACACAGACACACACAACACCACACACACAACACCACACCTACACACATCCACCACACACACTCACACACCACGCGCACACACACACACAACATTTGCGCGACGCACACACACACGCGCATGCGCACACAGCGTCAGTTAAAGGTTATTTACACCGTGTACTTGTCGATAACTTGGGCTGTGTCCGTGTGTTGGGTTCGTTTTCTTTTCTTTTCTTTGTCTTTGGCTAGGCTCCTCAATAGTTCCACCACCAGTGGCGAGAATTTTCCTTGTTGGGCTGTTTGACTGCCATGAACATGTTCTGTCTTTTTGTTGCAGGTATGAATAGCGACATTGAATCTGCGATTGCATAGTTCTGTGCTGGCAACAAATCAGTGAACAACTGCGCATTGCGGCTCTCAATTTGTGCGGCGATGAAATACTGTGGTGGATTTGTATGCAGGTCGGAAACTTTGTGAATCTTCCCACAGGGTTGATGTGGTCATTGTATTGTATTGTAGTGTATGTTTGTATTGTATTGTATTGTATTGTATTGTATTGTATTGTTATTGTATTGTATTGTGGTGGATTGTGTATGGGCCAAGGTCAGTAACACTTTGTGAATCTTCCCCACAGGGTTGTATTGTATTGTATTGTATTGTATTGTTTAATATTGTATTGTATTGTGATTGTATTGTATTGTATTGTATTGTTATTTGTATTGTGGTGGATTTATATGTCAGGTGGAAGCTTTGGAATATTCCCACAGGGTTGTATTGTTATTGTATTGTATTCGTATGTATTGTATTGATCTTGTATTGTATTGTTATTGTTATTGTAGTGTCTTGTATTGTGGGGGATTTATATGCAGGTAGGGAAACATTTGTGAATTTCCCACAGGGTTGTATTGTATGTATTGTAGTTCGTCATTGTTATTGATATTGTCTTGTTTTGTGGTGGATTTCGTATGCACAGTGAGGACGCTACTTTTGTGTACTTCTTCCACAGGGTTGTATTGTATGTGTATTGTATAGTATTGTTTTGTATTGTCATTGTCTTGTATTGTATTGTATTGTATTGTATGTATTGTATTGGGGTGGTTGTTACTAATGCAGGTAGGAAACACTTTGTGACTTTCCCACAGGGGGTTTTTGTATTGTATTGTATTGTTATTGTATTCGTTTCGCTTGGTGATTGTATTGTATTGCATTGTATTGTGGTGGATTTTATATGCGCAGGTAGGAACACTTTGTGAATCTTTCCACCGGTGTTTGTATTGATATTGTCCTTGTATTGTATTGAGGTGCGATAGTTGTATGCATGTTAGGAAACACTTTGTGAATTTCCCGCGGTGTGTGTGTTATGCCTGTACTGTATTGTATACTGGGGAAGGATGGTCTCAGTAGTATGTCAGTTGTGCTCGCTTTCCCCAAGGTAAGGTTAAGCAGCATTGAGCGTGGTTACCAGTGGACGTAACTGACTGCATGCTTGGCTTCAGTACAGTCGCCCCCAGTTCGCCCAGCTGTAAATGGGTATCATGCCCTCATTAGCGGTCAGGGAAGGTAAGCAGCAAAGGAGAGACGATGGGCGCCGCCCTTATCATGCTGGGCCTCTCAAGAAGCTGATAGTCTCTGGATGCCTGGCTTCCCCGATGACAACACAGGTTATGGGACACCTTTACTTACCTTTTTTATTGTAATCTACTTTCAGTCACTCGCAGATTCTCTTCTGCATGAAATTCAGGGCTGCGTGTACTCCTCTGGGGGATAGATACGTGTAGCACAAGAGCTGACTCACCATCCATGAGATAAAAAAAAATAAAAAGGTAGGCGCCTGCACTTGTTGCGACAGCGCTCTCCTCGGGGAGAGAGAGCCAGCACGGAATTTATTCACGCAGAGAATCTGCTTGTGGACGTAAAGTGGTGTGAAATAAAATAAAAAATAAAATAAAGCAAGCATCACTCGCCAATCGTTTCTTTTTGTTTTTTGTTTTTCGAAACTGCGGGTAAGATATTTGTTTCCCTATCCCCTGTGTGTGTTGGTAAACTATAGTCAGGCATCGTTACTTCACCTTGCCTTTTACCTGGTTCACGCGGGCGGGGCGGACAAACAGCGTTGCCGCCTGTGGTGGAACCCTGGATGTCTGTGGGCGCGATGAGGAGAAACCTGCTCTCAGCTGAACCAGGTGGAGAAACGCCTGCACAGTCCATCGCTGGAGACAATGCCGCGCCAGGTGGGTAAGGGTTAATGGGCAGTGGTCCAGGTAGTTTGGGGTTTGCTTGTTATTTTGTTCCACAAAAAATGAAGTCCTTAGCCATTACCCAATTTTGCCTAGGAGTTTAAAGGCAGGTGGGGGTCAAGTTGTCATTTTTTTGATTTGATTGATTATTAAACTAGATTGGTATTTATTTATATGAATTATAAAGGATAAATTTTATTCCTTTTGCTTTTAAATGTGTTTTGAAAATACTAAAGCACTCATTCTGACAACCTGTTACTAAAATAATCTTGCCTTTCTCATTTTTGTCACATCCTGCGGGTCTATCTTTTCAATTTGAAATTTAGTTGCACAGAATTGTCCGATTTTAAAATCTTTTTTTTGTATTTGTTAGCCTTTTTTTGCACATTAATTAACAGGGCATAACTAAAATTGCCCTTTATGAGCACTCCGTTCATTATAGTTGCAGCTGGAGGTTGAGGAAGGCGTTTTGAGAGAGAGAGAGACATGCTAGAGAGATTGTTGCTATGGCTACATGTGGGGCTTATGTGTATGTGGCAGGCTGCAGTTTTGCGATAGGCGTTGCGCAGAGAGAGAGACAGAGATGTTGCTATGGCACATGTGTGTGTGTATGGTTGCGGCTGCAGTTTTGCGATGGATTGACGAAGAGAGAGAGAGAGAGACGCTGATGTTGCTATGGCACATGTGGGTGGGTGTGTGTATGTGCGCAGGCGTGAGTGCGAGGCGTTCGCAGACAGGAGTGAACCTGGGGCCTGTATCCCCGCGTCGGAGTGGAGGGGCTGGCCTGTGCCCTGTCGCGTCACCTAGTAAACCCTCAGGGGGGCGTTCTGTGCACGTGCACGCGGCCAATGTCAACACTGAGGGCCGTAGGGGGGGAGGGAAGAACCCTGTGTTTCCAGGCAATCCCCCACAGAGAGCACAGGTCACCACCAGTCACCACACAATGGCCGAGCACAGTCACGCACCCGTCACCGCGACACACTAAGCGGAGCACCAGTCCCCACCATTTCACAACACCAAGCAGAGCACAGTCAACCACCGTCACCACACACAGCAGAGCACAGTCACCAGAGTCACCACACACAGCAGCGCACAGTCACCAGTCACCAGCCCTAGGAGCAAGTCCAGTCACCAGCACAGCAGAGCACATGACATCACCATAGTCACCACACCCCCACGCCGAAGCACCGTCATCACCAGTCACCGACAACACTGCCGATCACAGTCACCACAGTCACCACAACAGCAGCGCTCAGTCACCACCAGATGTACCCCCAACCCGAGGAACCTCCTGACACACAACAACTCCAGCCACGAAGACACAATGCTCCTGGTGGAGGATCCGGGCCCTCGTGAATCCTCTCTTTTTCTATATAACAAGTTGTTCATTAACCCAAACCTGTCATCTATCCCTCAATAACCTTTATCTGAAAATCCCTCCCCTTTCATCCATCCTCATTTTCCATATGTGTGCAACTCCTCTCTTCATCTTATTTTTATCCATTATTTACTACCTTACTTTCTCACTAATCTTCCTCGTTGTGTCTCCTTTGATTCATGCATTCTAACACTATGCATCCTATTCCCCCACTTCCCTACACTCCCACCCTCACCTGCCCATACGCATGCACCACAAATATGCCTCACCACCTCCATCACCCCACCCTTCTTACCTCCCTAGCACTTCGGCTTTCTTTAACTCATACATTCCTATCTTCATATATTAAAACCGATAATCTATTAATTAATGCCATATCCATCTCATTGTGTCAGTGTCGATACGCATGACCACGTCTGTGAGTGATCTATGTGCTGGTTCGTCAATGTGCCTAGAGTGATGTGTCATGTCCATCACTATTAGTTGTCATTAGTCCATTTAGAGAGCGTTATGTTGTATGTCTCTCGTTGACCTTCATCCGATCCACGCTTTTTGTGTGTGTCCTATGAGTAAGACTGTTGACCTGACATCTAGATACTAGAATGTCCCTCCCATCATTGATTTATCATATGACACTGAAGAGAGACGCTGTCACCACTGTGTTATGTCTCTAGTCGATCAGAGTCAAGCGTGTGTCTTCGTGTCATTCACTCTCCCAGCATTGAAGACTGATTATAGCTCAGTCGCCTCGACTCGCTCAGACTCGACAACGTCTGAGAGATCATTTAGAGCTCCAGATGTAGTGTCCTACCAAAAGATCTATGTGTATGAGTTATAATGTCATTATGATCAGTTAGATGTGTCATCTGACGAGTGTCCCAGTGTTAAGATGACTGATGACAAATCATAAGATAAGATAGATGATGTCATATTACTAGTAAATGGGTTGAGTGTGAGGATCAATCTCACTTGTATCAATGACAGTCAGTCTATAGCTATGTGAATCTCTGTTGTAAGTTAGATATCATGTGTGTTCTCACTCTCAGTCCACACACTACGAGTCGCTACATGACCTTTATATTCCAAAGCTGTGTCTCACCGCTCACGAAGATCGCAGGTGTCTCCTCCCCCTGTGTCGCAGTAGACCTCTCCCTCAGAAGATTGTGTCATACCCTAATTTTTCACCCGACAGCCTCTCTTGTGTGTCCTTACTCTCTCTTCGTCCGCTGTCCCGCATTCTCTCTCTCCGTCTCTCGTGCGTGTGAGACATGAGTGTGAGAGTCCCTATATACTCCATCATAAACACGTTGACTCACGTGCAACAGTTCCCACTATCCTTTCCCTGTGTCTTTCCACTCTGTCCTCCTCCTCCTCCTCCTGTCATCGAGTCCTCCCGTCGTATTCCCTCTGCCGTGTGCTCTCGTCCACTCTCGACTAGCCTGTGTGGTCCTCTGTCCTGTGTGTCGCGTGTTCCCTGCTCCTCCTCCCTCCTCCCCCTGTGTGTGATACACGACTCCAGTCGCCATCTCGCTCACAGCTCCCAAATAGACCCACTATGTGTCTGCGTGTGCACCCCCTGACACACTCTCCACGCTCTCCCTGTATCGCTGTGACTTCTCTGTCGTCATGTGTAATCTCTGGTTCCTCCGTCCTACCGGTGTAGCGCTCTCTTGGCCTGTTGTCGTGTATTTATTTGTGTCTTGTTACCGTAGAGACATAGCACGTTCTCTGGACGTGTACGATGTGCGCTGCTCGTGTTCGCCTTGGTACAGGTTGCCTGCGCTCTCTAGCTCGATTGTCCTGTGTGACCTCTGCCGTCGCTCCAAATCTACCCTTTCTCTGATTAGAATACCTGTTCGCAGAATAAATGCCTGTAACTCGTGTTCTCGCTGACGTGCGAGCATGTCTATCTACTCCCATGCGTCTATCTGACACCAGGTCTCTCAGTGCATCTGTCCAGTGCACCTCGATGTTCTCTGCCATGCTCTCCCACCTGTGTGCCTCACGTCCCTGCTGTCGATGTCTGTCGATCCTGGCTCTTCTAGCGAGTTGCGGTCTTTCGCTTGCGCTATGTACTGTGATCCAGCTCAGCCGCTAGCTGCAACTAAGTGCGCCGTTTCGCCTAGCCCTGTGTGTGTGTGCTTGCGGTGTTCTCGTCCGTGCCCTTATGTCCTGTGCGACACCTTGCACACACGCACTTATTAACCGTCCATTGTGTGCTTGTAGCACGTGAGAGTCTTGCTCGCTCTGTCTGAGCTTGTCAGTTGTGATGACGCCAGAAAGTACGGCAAGACGCGTTGTGACAGCTCTCGCCGCGCCCTCTCACCTTGCAAGGCTACATCGTCCTCTGTTGTAGCATCATCACAGCCGTCTGCCACACTACCGCTCCCTCTACTCGCCGCCGCTCCCCCTTGCTCCATCGCCTCGCTCGCGCCGCCCCCCACCCTCCGGTCCGGGCCCTCACTATCCTCCTCCTAACGCTTATCCTGGTAGATGTTATACTCCTCACCTCTCATATCGCTATCTGCTAGGCTAGTTAGGTGGTGAATTCCCTCGACACTATGATAGGTGTGCACACACTCCCGAGTAGAAGTATTAGATAGAATGTTCTGGTATTCAGCCGACCCAATACTCCCAGGACGCGGTTAGTCAATGAGAGCTTGGATCTCCTATAGAGAGTGCGTGGATTTGAATTCAGACGGATCGAGTCGTTGTGTTAGAGCGCTAAGCTGATAGAATGCTGCAGAGGATAGACCTACTCAGTCCGTTGTTGTGCCGATCATCGTATACCAGCTTGGTACTCTCAAGAAGTACAATAGTGAGTTGCCATAATAACAATGATTTCGTTATTTAGATTCAGGTGCATTAACTAATCTTTGGCTCATTGAAAATGACGGGACGAGTGAACGGCATTCTGCACGAAAATCGTCTCTTTGTAACAATGTAGCTGAAAACCATCGGCAAATGAGTGTTTCACTTTATAACGGAATGTTCAAAAATTTTCTGAGCTTTGGAAAAAATTCCTACCTCAGGAATATCTGTATCCAAGATCCATGTTCACATTTTGTTAATTTGTTCTCTATGACAAACACATACTTTTATCAAAACTGTAGGCAATTTCTAGTTGAGAGTACAGGTTGCATTAACATGGATGATTGATAAACAGGTTGACATCTTTTCTTTCTGTGAAATTTTGTCTTGTAAATATATTTTTTTAAATGCAAATTATGTGTACGTTAAATTTTTTTTTGGGTTTATGAAATCCTCCATGTCCCAAGGGGGTAAAAGGCAAATTTAAAAACCTTGAATCTTTGATTTTTCTATTCTATGCTTGCACCCAAAAACTTCTTATTTTTGGACAGAATTGAAAAAACTTCTTCATAAAATTGTGCCATTACAAAATGGTCTAGTGCTGTCAAAAAAACAGATTTTATTTGGATTTGATTTTTTATCAAAAAGGAGATGAAATACTAAAACAAAAATATAATCACGGGCAAAATTTTTTATATAAAAATGTAGAGTACAAAAAGCGGACCTATGTTTTGGGGGTTTTTAGAAAAAAATTTGACAAAAAAATTTTCAAATTAAAGAATATTTTTGCCGAAACAAACATGACTTATAGTGTTTTTGCAGCTAAATGGAAACATTAAAAACCCAACTAGTTGTGATGGGTAGTTACATTTTAAAAGAAAATGGTTTTTTGTTTGTTTGTTTGTTTTTTGTGCATTTTTTTTTTTTGGGTGTAATACTAGCATCGCTACATTGCTTTTTTTGTAAAAAAAACTGAAAATTCACTTGGGGTATTCTCGAATGTAATCTGTGTACTCTCTCTTATTTTCATGGGTTTTTTTTTTCCGATGTTTGTTTGGTTGCATTTTGTTTTTCCATTTTTGAATATATTGCCCAAAGTTTTAAAAAAAAACCCAAAAAAAAAAAAAACAAACAAACTTGAACTTTAATCTTGTGTGTGGGGTGTGGGGTGGGGTGTTTTTGTGTGTGTGTGTGTGGGGTGTGTGTGTGTGTGGTTTGTGTGTTTTGAGATACTTGCAGATTGAAAGAATTACTCAGCAAAGGGTTTTTTTCCCACATTTGAAGAATATTTTTGGGGAAAAATTACCCTTTAAGTACAAAAAGAGGTGGTTTCTCCAAAAAAAACCAAAACCATATTTAAAGGTGAACCCCCCCCCCCCCCCCCGTGATGTGCACCTTTTACTTTTTTTAGGGGGGGAATGGCCTAGGGGGTTAGAAACATTGGGGCTTGCAGGCTCCCTGGCCTGGGGTTTCCCGCCACCCTCAGCATCCCCGTTTGGGGCTTTTCCCCTGGAATTAAAAATTA
This sequence comes from Stramonita haemastoma, assembly GCA_030674155.1. Lineage (NCBI taxonomy): Eukaryota > Metazoa > Mollusca > Gastropoda > Neogastropoda > Muricidae > Stramonita > Stramonita haemastoma. The sequence continues at coordinate 48,443,234 of CM060337.1, forward strand.
CGTTTTTCCCCCCCCTCAAACGTCCTTTTGGGTGAGGCGAGAAACAAGGCCCCGTACTGGGGTGAGAATGGGTTTAGGGGCTGAAAACCCCGCTGACAAATCGAGGGTTGCCTGCCAGAAGGGTAACGGCCACTTTTTCACTTTTTCACTTTTTTTGGGGGGTGGAGGGCTCTTTATTGCATATTTTTTTTTCTGTTAAAAAAAAACCCTGTGGCTGTGATTGATTTTAAGTAGTTATTTACAAAAAAAAAACCCCCTTTTGGGTTTTTTTAAAAATTCTCCCCCCAAACCCCAAACCCCGCCCGGGGAAAAACCCGAACACGATAGCCGCTATTTTGGCCCAAAAAAAAAATTTATTTTCTGTTTTTAATTTTCCTCCCCCCAAAAAGTCTATTGGGGAGTTTTTTGCGGTAGAGGGGAAAAATGGTACAGGCTACTTGTTTTGGGCCCCCCCCCAAAAACCGGGGCCCAAATTTTACATGATTTTGCTGGCGATTGCAAAAGTGGGGGGGTTTTTTTAAAACCTAGTTTTTAAACTAATAATAGGGGTTGGGGGGGGGGGGGGGCAGCAACATCCTGCTTACAGAGGAACTTTTCAGGGAGACATAAAAATTTTTTTGACTTCCCCTTTTCATCCCGCGTTTGCAAGGAAGAAGGGTGCTGGTATGTTTAAAATTTTAAAAAATTTTGATACCTAGTTTGTTTAAGTTCGTTTATACCCAAAAAAAAGTCGAAATATAAAATTTTTTTATCGTTTCAGTGTGGGAATTTGCGCTAAATATTTTTAATTAATGTCATTTTGGCAAAAAAATTTTTTTAATGCGATTATGTAGAAATAAAAAAAAATTTAGTAAGAAGTTTTCTTGGCAACTTTTTTATTTTTTTTTTTTTTAGGTTGGTTGTTCAGTTCCCTTTCCTGATTTTAAAAATGCATGTGGGTTTCAATTGGGCTTAGGACTGGGCAAGGGAAGTGAAAAAAAAATTTGGGGTAAAGTTTTTTGGGTTTTTTAGATTCTTTATTATTTAAGGGGGTGGAGGTGATTTTTGTTTTTTGGGGGGGGTTTTTTTTTTTCTTTGTTGTTTTATTTCTTGTATCTTTTGAGAGGGCAGGGAAAGGTGCACGCCCCCACATAACACACACACTAAACCCCACACCACTCACCCCCCACCTCCCCTCACCCACACACACACACACCCCACACACAAACACACACAACTCATACACACACCCACACACAGGGCCCGCCCCCCACATATTCAGAAAAACATTTTTTGCCCCCCCGTCCCCAACCCCCCCCAAAACCCTCACTCAAAACCCCACACACACCAAAACAACAGATAAA
>CM060337.1:48444676-48449676 GCA_030674155.1 Stramonita haemastoma
TCAAATGATTTTAGTTGATGTTGGTGGCAGATCTGTGTATTGATCTTCTGCAGAAAGATTGATGGCAGATTTTACACCAAACACACGTGGGAAAAAGATGATTAATGATATATGATTTTAAGTTAAGTTGTGAATAGCATGTGCCTGTGTTTTACTTAATGTTTTTTTTGTAGGTCAAAGAAAACCATGGCATGTTCAATACTGGTGTGGAAAGTATGTGAGGAGCAGTTTTGTTTTCTTTTGTTTTAGTTTTGTTTTTTATATTTTTCTTTTATAAAACTACACTAAATCACATCACATGTGAAATAAATGGTAAACTTGGTCCTGTGATTGCAATGGGAATTGTGTAAAAGCATTTTCAGTGATGTTGGTGGCAGATCTGTGTATTGATCTTCTGCTGGAAGATTGATGGCAGATTTTACACCAACACATGAAATATGTATTTGGATGACTAAGGAATTTTATATATGATATTAAGCGTAGTAGTGGATAAAGTGTGCCTTGTTTGTTTAGGGGGTTTTTTGTTTGTTTTTTTAGATAATGAAATAAAATGTAAATAAGAAAATAATGAGAATGGTGATGAAATAAAATGTAAATAAGGAAATAATGAGAATGTTGATGAAATAAAATGTAAATAAGAAAATAATGAGAATGGTGATGAAATAAAATGTAAATAAGAAAATGGGATTGTTTTATAATGGAGTGACAAGGGTGTGGTGAATTTTTTTTCAAAGAAAATCAAATCTTGCAAAAATGTAAAGAGATGTACCTGGTTTTGTAACTGCCACCAATATATTATATATATTTATTCATTCTTTTTTATATCCAGATAATGGAATGAGCACTCGTGTGCTTTTTTACATCTAGTCTCCGTGTGTATGCAGTTTTACTTGAAATAACTTATGCTGGTGGCAAATCTGTGTAGTGATTTTCTGCAGGAAGATACATGAAAATTTTACACCAACATAAATATGTATGCTAAACAAAATTATCTGAAAGATTAACACACTGTGATTTTAAGGATAGTAGTGGATAGATTGAGAAGAAAAAATGTAGCAGTAAATGGTATGTCTGGCTCAAGTTGTGTGTGTGTGTGTGTGTGTGTGTGTGTGTGTGTGTCTGTGTGTGTGTGTGTGTGTGTGTGTGTGTGTGTGTGTGTGTGTGTGTGTGTGTGTTGTGTGAGACGTGTGGTGTGTGTGTGTGTGTGTGTGTGTGTGTGTGTGTGTGTGTGTGTGTGTGCATGCATGCGCGTGTGTGTGAGATGTGTGTGTGTGTGTGTGTGTGTGTGTGTGTGTGTGTGTGTGTGTGTGTGTGTGTGTGTGACTTGAGTGTTGGTGGCAGATCTGTTTACTGATCGTCTGTTAGAAAGGATAGAAGCAGATTTTACACCAACACGTCTTCATATTATGATCTTAAGTGTAGCAGCGTAAAGTATGTTTGTATTTTGGGGGGGGTTCTTTTGTGTGGTGTGTGTGTGTGTGTGTGTGTGTGTCTGTGTGTGTGTGTGTGTGTGTGTGTGTGTGTGTGTGTGTGTGTGTGTGTGTGTGTGTGTGTGTGTGTGTGTGTTATAAACCACATCAAAAGTAAACTGAAAAAAAAATGTAAAAGTTTATATTATGGTATGGAAAGTGTGTGGGGAGAAGGGGGTTATTTTTTCGAATTGTATCAAATGTAAAATGAATGATAAACTTAGTCAAATTGCATCAAATGTGAATTGATTGATAAACTTGGTCTTGTGATTGCAATGGAAACTGTGTAAGATAATTTAAGCTGATGTTGGTGGCAGATCTGTGTATTGATCTTCCGCTGAAAGATTGATGGCAGATTTTACACCAACATCTGTGGCAAAAAGAAGATTGATGGTGCATGATTTTAAATTATGCTGTGGATAGCATGTGCCTGTGTTTTGCTTTTTTTTTGTTTTGTCTTTTTTTCACTTTTTTTTTCTTAGATAATGAAATCCAATATAAGTTCAAAAGAAAAACATGACATGTTCAAAACTGGTGTGGAAAGTATGTGGTGAGCAGTTTTCTTTTCTTTTGTTTTAGTTTTGTTTTTATGCTTTTCTATTTAAAAACTGACACTAAATCACATCAACTGTGAACTGAATGATAAACTTGGTCCTGTGATTGCAATGGGAATTGTGTAAAAGCAATTTAATTCATGTTGGTGGCAGATCTGTGTATTGATCTTCTGTTGGAAGATTGATGGCAGATTTTACACCGACACATGAAATATGTATGTGGATGACTAAGTAACTCATATGATATTAAGTATAGCAGTGGATAAAGTGTGCCTTGTGTGTTTAGGGTTGTTTTTTTCTTTTCTTTTTAGATAATGAAATAAAATGTAAATAAGAAAATAATGAGAATGTTTTATAATGGAGTGACAACTGTGGTGAGTTTGGTTTTTTTTTAAAGAAAATCAAATCTTGCAAAAATGTAAAAAGAGAGATGTACCTGGTTTTGTAATTGCCACCAATATTTTATATATTTATTCAATCTTTTTTTTTATATCCAGATAATGGAATGAGCACTCTTGTGCTTTTTTACATCCATTCCCCGTGTGTATGCAGTTTTACATGAAATAACTTATGCTGGTGGCAAATCTGTGTAGTGATTTTCTGCAGGAAGATACATGAAAATTTTACGCCAACATAAATATGTATGCTAAACAAAATTATCTGAAAGATTAACACACTGTGATTTTAGGGATAGTTGTGGATAGTTTGAGAAGAAAAATGTAGCAGTAAATGGTATGTCTGGCCCAAGTTTCAATTTGTGTGTGGGTGTGGGTGTGGGTGAGACGTGTGGTGTGTGTGTGTGTGTGTGTGTGCGTGCGCGTGTGTGTGAGATGTGTGTGTGTGTGTGTGTGTGTGTGTGTGTGTGTGTGTGTGTGTGTGTGTGTGTGTGTGTGTGTGTGACTTGAGTGTTGGTGGCAGATCTGTTTACTGATCGTCTGTTAGAAAGGATAGAAGCAGATTTTACACCAACACGTCTTCATATTATGATCTTAAGTGTAGCAGCGTAAAGTGTGTTTGTATTTTTGGGGGGGGTTCTTTTGTGGTGTGTGTGTGTGCGTGTGTGTGTGTGTGTGTGTGTGTGTGTGTGTGTGTGTGTGTGTGTGTGTGTGTGTGTGTGTGTGTGTGTGTGTGTGTGTGTGTGTGTGTTTTAATAAACCACATCAAATGTAAACTGAAAAGTAAAATGTAAAAATTTATATTATGGTGTGGAAAGTTTGTGGGGAGAAGGGGGTTATTTTTTTCAAATAGTATCAAATGTGAAATGATTGATAAACTTGGTCATGTGATTGCAATAGAAATTGTGTAAGATAATTTTAGTTGATGTTGGTGGCAGATCTGTGTATTGATCTTCCGCTGGAAGATTGATGGCAGATTTTACACCAACACCTGTGGCAAAAAGAAGATTGATGGTGCATGATTTTAAATTATGCTGTGGATAGCATGTGCCTGTGTTTTGCTTTTCTTTTTGTTTGTTGTTTTTTTTTCGCTTTTTGTTTGTTTGTTTTTAGATAATGAAATCCAATATAAGTTTAAAAGAAAAACATGACATGTTCGATACTGGTGTGGAAAGTATGTGGGGAGCAGTTTTCTTTTCTTTTGTTTTAGTTTTGGTTTTATGTTTTTCTTTTTAGAAACTCACACTAAAATCACATCAACTGTGAAATGAATGATAAACTTGGTCCTGTGATTGCAATGGGAATTGTGTAAAAGCATTTTCATTGATGTTGGTGGCAGATCTGTGTATTGATCTTCTGCTGGAAGATTGATGGCAGATTTTACACCGACACATGAAATATGTATGTGGATGACTAAGTAACTCATATGATATTAAGTATAGCAGTGGATAAAGTGTGCCTTGTGTGTTTAGGGTTTTTGTTTTTTCTTTTTTTTTTAGATAATGAAATAAAATGTAAGTAAGAAAATAATGAGAATGTTTTATAATGGAGTGACAAATGTGTGTGGTGATGTTTGTTTGTTTTTTTTTAAAGAAAATCAAATCTTGCAAAAATGTAAAAAGAGAGATGTACCTGGTTTTGTAATTGCCACCAATATTTTATATATTTATTCAATCTTTTTTTATATCCAGATAATGGAATGAGCACTCTTGTGCTTTTTTACATCCAGTCCCTGTGTGTATGCAGCTATACATAAAATAACTTATGCTGGTGACAAATCTGTGTAGTGATTTTCTGCAGGAAGACACATGGAGATTGTACACCAACATAAATATGTATGCTAAACAAAATTATCTGAAAGATTGATACACTATGATTTTAAGGATAGTTGTGGATAGATTGAGAAGGAAAAATGTAGCAGTAAATGGTATGTCTGGCTCAAGTTGTTCCAGTGTGTGCGTGTGTGTGTGTGTGTGTGTGTGTGTGTGGTGTGTGTGTGTGTGTGTGTGTGTGTGTGTGTGTGTGTGATGTTGGTGGCAGATCTGTGTATTGATCTTTTGCTGGAAGATTGATGACAGATTTTGCACCAACACTTGTGGGGAAAAGAAGATTGATGATATATGATTTTAAGTTATGTTGTGGATAGCATGTGCCTGTGTTTTGCTTTTTGTTAATTTGTTTGTTTGTTGTTGTTGTTTTTCAGACAATGAGATCAAATGTAAGTTTAAAAAATCAAAAAACATAACATGTTCACTACTGGTGTGGAAAGTGTGTGGGGAGCAGTTTTCTTTTCTTTTGTTTTAGTTTTGTTTTTAAGTTTGTTTTTTTAATCACACTAAATCACATCACGTGTGAAATTTAAAATAATCTTGGTCCTGTAATTCGAATGTGAACTGTTTAAAAGCATTTTCATTGATGTTGGTGGCAGATCTGTGTATTGATCTTCTGCTGGAAGATTGATGGCAGATTTTACACCAAAGCATGAAATATGTATGTGGATGACTAAGTAATTCTACGTGATATTTAGTTTAGTAGTGGATAAAGTTTGCCTTCTTTCTTTGTTTGTTTGGGGGTTTTTCAGA
>CM060337.1:48454676-48462176 GCA_030674155.1 Stramonita haemastoma
AATACTTTGTAAACTTAGGTTAGAAATGAGTGATTTAAAGCATGACTTATTCCGACGCCATTTAACTAACTGGTCTTCATGTGAATGTGGGGCCGCTGTTGAGGATGCTGCTCATTACTTGATAAACTGCCCTCTTTACCACCAGAGCCGTGTGGTCACCATAGATGTCTTGCCTGGTGACATAAAATCTGATGTTACAGCTTTATTGTATGGTAAAAATGATAAAAGTATACAAGATAATTATACAATATTTGCAGCTGTAGGGAAATTTATCTTACTGTCGGAAAGGTTTCATTTAGGATGACAATTTCTATTAGCAAAACAACTTTGATATTGTATGTTGCACATTCATGGCACGCGCGCGTGCGGCCTTGTCCGTATGCATGTGCGTGTACATAATATCATAATTGTATGTTTGTATTATTGTTTTCTGGTGTAAGCATGTTACTATCAGTCTTGCGATGGTGTTGCCTTGCATTGCCGTGATGCATCTACCCCCTTGTTATTGTTTATTCATTGTTTTTGTTTTTGTTTTTCTGGTATTTTCACAATCTTTAAATACTTACGTTATCTTATCATGTCTTATCGTTCATTATTTGATGCAATGTTGTTCAGCTGCAGCCTATCCTTGCATATATATGGATGTTTGAGTACCCATATAAGCTTTGCTTGTTGTACTCATATCATATACTGTTGCTTGTTGTTTTCTGAACAAATAAAACTGTTTAAAACCAAAAGCATTTTCATTGATGTTGGTGGCAGATCTGTGTATTGATCTTCCGCTGGAAGATTGATGGCAGATTTTACACCAACACATGAAATATGTATGTGGATGACTAAGTGATTCTATATGCTATTAAGTATAGTAGTGGATAAAGTGTGCCTTCTTTGTTTGGTTGGTTTTTCTTTCCTTTTTTTACATAGTGAAATAAAATGTAAATGGGCAAACAATTAGTATGTTTTATAATGGTATGACAAGTGTGTGGGGTGAAGGGATCTTTAAAAAAAATCAAATCTTGCAAAATGTGAAAACAGAAATGTACCTGGTTTAATACTTGCTACCAATATTTTATATATTCATTTTTTTTTAATATATATCAAGATAATGTAGAAAGCACTCATGTGCTTTTTTTTAACATCCAGTCCCTGTGTGTATGCAGTATTACATGAAATAACTTATGCTGGTGGCAAATCTGTGTATTGATTTTCTGCAGGAAGATACATACAGATTTTACACCAACAAAACTGTGTTATGCATACTAAAAAAAAATTATATGAAAGATTAATACCTTGTGATTTTAAGGATAGTAGTGGATAGATTGAGAAGAAAAAATGTAGCAGTAAATGGTATGTGTGGCCCAAGTTGTTTCAGTGTGAGTGAGTGTGTGTGTGTGTGTGTGTTTGTCTGTGTGTGTGTGTGTGTGTGTGTGTGTGTGTGTGTGTGTGTGTGTGTGTGTGTGTGTGTGTGTGTGTGTGTGTGAGAGAGAGAGACTTGTGTGTGAGACTTGTGTGTATGTGTGAGAGACTTTCGTGTGTGTGTGTTTGCGCGTGCATATGTGTGTGTGTTTGCACGTGCGTGTTTGTGTGTGTGTGTGTGTGTGTGTGTGTGTGTGTGTGTGTGTGTGCGTGTGTGTGTGTGTGTGACTTTAGTGTTGGTGGCAGATCTGTTTACTGATCTTCTGCTGGAAGATAGAAGCAGATTTTACACCAATACATCTTCATGTTATCATCTTCAGTGTAGTAGTGTGTAAAGCATGTCTGCATTTTGGGGGGATTTTTTTGGGTTTTTTTTTTTATAAACCATATCAAATGTAAATTGAACAGAAAAATGTAAAAGTTTATATTATGGTTTGGAAAGTGTGTGGGGAGAAGGGGTTTATTTTTTCAAGTCGTATCAAATGTGAAACAAATGATAAACTTAGTCATTTGAATTGATTCAAATGGAAATTGTGTAAAATGATTTTAGCTGATGTTGGTGGCAGATCTGTGTATTGATCTTCCGCTGGAAGATTGATGGCAGATTTTACACCAGCACATGTGGGGGAAAGACGATTGATGGTATATGATTTTAAGTTAAGTTGTGGATAGCATGTTTCTGTGTTTTGCTTCTCTTTTTTGTTATGTTTTGGGTGGGTTGTTTTTTTTAGCATAATAAGATCAAATGTAAGATTAAAAAAAAGGAATGTTCTATACTGGTGTGAAAAGTATGTGGGGAGTAGTTTTCCTTTCTTTTGTTTTAGTTTTGTTTTTATGTTTGATTGCAATGGAAATTATGTTAAAGCATAGATTGAAAAGAAAAAATGTAGCAGTAAATTGTATGTCTGGCCCTAGTTGTTTCGGGGGGGGGGGGGGGGGGGTGTCTGTGTGTGTGTGTGTGTAAAACTGTATTCATAGTTTTGTATATGACGTGTTATATTTCTAGATTTATCTGTACATGTATTTGTGCTTTCCTTTTATCTTGATGGGGAAATATTCCATTTTCATCACTGCCTTTGTTTTTACATTTGACATAGTTTTCATACAATAAAAAAGGTCTTATCATAAAACCCCTGTGTGTGTGTGTGTGTGTGTGTGTGTGTGTGTGTGTGTGTGTGTGTGTGTGTGTGTGTGTGTGTGTGTGTAGAGGGGGGGGGGGTGAACGTGTGTACAGCACAAGCAAGCTTTATGCTTAAAAGGTTGAGGATCAAAATTCTTGAACAGTTCTGTTCTTTTTGTCACATTTCAGAGAGGCCAAAAGGACCATACATGAAATAAGTCAACAATAAGGAAGGACTGTGGCAGGATGGTTAAGACGTTTGCCTGCCAATATGTAAACTGCGAGTTTCTGGGTTCGTACCCAGCTCGCCCTTTCTTCCCATTTTGACAAAAAAATCGAACTGAATGTCAAAGTCATTCGGATGAGACTATAAACCGAGGTCCTGTGTGCGAACGCACGCAGAACATCTTGCGCACACGTTAAAATCCCGTTCCGCCTTTCGGAAGAGCAGGCCATCGTGTGCCGGTAGGAGCAGATGACAAAATTATTATATAAAAAAAAACCCAGCATGCACACAGGTGTCGTGTTTAAACACCATCCCTGAGGGGGGAAAAAATGGATAGGCGCTGCACTTGTGGCGACGCGCTCTCCCCGGGGAGAGCAGCCCGAATTTCACGCAGAGAAATCTGCTGTGACATAAAGTGGTATAAAAAATAAATAAAATAAATAAAAAATAAATATTAAATAAATATAAATAAATATAAAAAAAATAAAATAAATATATAGATATAAATAAATAAAAATATAAAATACGAACAAAATAGTGTGTTTTTTTTTAAAGGAAGAAAAAACATGTTTGAGCAAGAACAAAATCCAAACTGTATTTATGCTTGAGAAAATGATTTTTTTTTAATATATTATATACACTGTGCCATTTATCTCTCAAACAGAATGGTTAAAAAAAATTAAGTCATCAAAAATTTAATTGGTTAAATTAAATCAAACTAAACAAGTACAAATTCATGTAGGATTCACCAAGGTACTTGACTAAACAATAAGTACATTTTTTTTTAACAAAGAAACAAAAAAAAAACCCAAAGGAATGAATGTTACAAAGAAACAAGAAGGCTTGAAAAACACTCCAACAATATGTACAAAAAAAGGAAAAGAAGAGAGATAGTATTAGGAGATGGGGAGGGGTGCTGTTTCAGGCTTGGAACTATCACTAACCCCCCCCCCCCCCCCCCCTCCTACCCTATACACATGGGGACTGGATGTAAAAGCATATGAGTGCTTATTCCATCATCCTCGATGTAAAAGAATAAATAAATAAACACACACACACCATCACCACCACCACAACACTCCACCACTACCCATACTCCCACCTCCATCCCCAACACCCCACGAAACAGGGGCGGATAACTCCAGTGCCTCAGAGACTTGTCAAAGAGTTCTGGAAAAGAAGCATAATCAGCCGCTGAACAATACAAGGGAATAAACTCTTCCACTTCTATTGACAACACAGCAGTTGTTTCCCTTGCATTGGGTTTTTTTTTTCTCTCTCTTTCCCCTCTCTGTTTTGTGGGGGACTGAAGACGTAAGAAAGATGTGTGTGTGTGTGTGTGTGTGTGTGTGTGTGTGTGTGTGTGTGTGTGTGTGTGTGTGTGTGTGTGTGTGTGTGGTTGGTGGGGGGGAGCACACGTGATGTGTGGGACAGCTGATATACAAATAATCATAATCACAACAACTCGAGTGCAAGACTGAACGATATTCTTTGGATGAGACAATCATAAACCACAGTCCCTTGTGCAACTTCCATTCAGTACACGTAAAAGAACCCACAACAAAAGAGTTTTCCCCGGCGAAATTCACAGAAATATTTACACATGGAGATAAGGTGTGTGTGTTTTTTTGTTGTTTTCTTAAAGGGGGTGGCGCTGCTCTCGTGGTGACGTGCTCTCCCCAGGGAGAGCAGCCCGAATTTCATGCAGAGAAATCTACCGTGATTGAAAGTAGCATGAAAAAATTTCAATACAGTACAAAGTACAATGCAGCAAATATAATAATGATAATAATAATCATCATCGAATAATAATAATAATAATAATAATAACAACACCACCACCACCACCACCACCACCACCACCACCACCACCTACTACTACTACTACTACTACTACTACGACTACTACGACTACTACTACTACTACAATAAAATGACTATTTGAAGAAAAAAAATCATGATGATCACGATGATGGTTATGATCATCATTATAATAACAGTAGACCTAACAATTATATTGAATTCATTTAGCGCTCTGTTTCGTGAAAACGAAATCGAAGCGAGTGCATTCAAATCATTCCTACATAAGGAACTGTTACAAAGAGTATCATCAGTATATTTAAATGCGCACACACACACATATACGCGCGCGCGCGCGCGCACACGCACACCACCGCTACACCACCACCACTACACTACACTGCATACACTACACTAACACTGCACTACACTGCACACACTACACTACACTACACTACACTACACTACACTACACTACACTACACTACACTACACTACACTACACTGCACTGCACTGCACTGCACTACATTACACTACACTACACTGCACTGCACTGCATTGCACTGCACTGCACTACACTGCACTACACTACACTACACTACACTACACCACACTACACTACACTACACTACACTACACTACACTACACTACACTGCACTGCACTACATTACACTACACTACACTACACTACACTACACTACACTACACTGCACTACACTACACTACACTGCACACTACACTACACTACACTACACTACACTACACTACACTGCACACACTACACTGCACGCACTACACTGCACTGCACTACACTGCACTACACTACACTGCACTACACTACACTGCACACACTACACTGCACTGCACTACACTGCACACACTACACTACACTACACTACACTACACAACACTGCCATGCACTGCACTGCACTACACTACACTACACTACACTACACTACACTACACTACACTACACTACACTACACTGCACTGCACTACATTACACTACACTGCACTGCACTGCACTACACTGCACACACTACACTACACTGCAATGCAATGCACTACACTACACTACACTGCACTACACTACACTGCACTGCACTACACTACACTACACTACACTACATTACACTACACTACACTACACTACACTGCAGTGCACTACACTACACTACACTACACTACACTGCACTGCACTGCACTGCACTGCACTGCACTGCACTGCACTGCACTACACTACACTACACTACACTGCACTGCACTGCACTACACTGCACACACTACACTACACTGCAATGCAATGCACTACACTACACTACACTACACTACACTGCACTGCACTGCACTACACTACACTACACTACACTACACTGCACTGCACTGCACTGCACTGCACTGCACTGCACTACACTACACTACACTGCACTACAATACACTACACTACACTACACTGCACTACACTGCACTACACTACACTACACTACACTACACTGCACTGCACTACACTACACTGCACTGCACTACACTACACTGCACTAACACTACACTGCACTGCACTACACTACACTACACTACACTACACTACACTACACTACACTACACTACACTACACTACACTGCACTACACTGCACTACACTGCACTGCACTGCACTGCACTGCACTACACTACACTACACTACACTAATGCACTATCACTACACTACACTACACTACACTACACTACACTACACTACACTATACTGCACTACACTGCACTACACTACACTACACTATACTGCACTACACTGCACTACACTGCACTGCACTACACTGCACTACACTGCAAGTGTCACTCTCAGAAGACTATGGAGTTACGCTGTAGGCTCTAGAGCGCAAAGCCTGGGTAAGTAAGTATGGGGGGCAAGCTGTTACCCATGCAGCAGACCCCCCTCTTACTATATACATCCCCGAACCCTCCTGGGGGCTCCAACTCCCCGACTTTTCGTCAGGGATGGTGTCTAAATACAGCACCTGTATGCATTCTCGCTATTTATTTTGTTGTCATCCTGCCCCCCCCCCTCCCCCTACCGACACATAATGACCTGCCCTTTCGGAAGGCGGAACGGGTTTTAACGTGTGCGCAAGATGTTCTGTGTGCGTTCGCTCACGGGGCCTCGGTTTATAGTTTCATCCAAATGACTTTGACATTTAGTTTGATTTTTTTTCCCGTCAAACTGGGAATAAAGGGCGAGGCTGGGAATCAAACCCAGAGCCTTGTGACTTAGCTGTGGGTATGCGAACGTCTTAACAATCCGAATCTGGGTATAGCTGTGGCAGGGAGATAGAAATGAGCGGCGTGGGAACAGCAGTACGAGAACGTCACAGAAGACGAGGCAGCAAAAAAAAAAAAAAAAAGAGCTGGTCTGTCGGAAGGAAAGCTGGAAAGCAAGTCCTTCGGATGAGACTTTAAACCGAGGCCCCGTGTGCACGCAGAACATCTTGCGCACACGTTAAATCCTGTTCCGCTGTTCGTAAGAGTAGGCCATCGTGTGCCAGTGGGAACAGATGACAATATTTACAAAACTGTATACACACGGGGACCAGATGAAAAAAAGCACATGATTGCTTATTCTGTTATCCTCGATATAAAAGAATAAAATAAAAATAAAAAATAAATAAATAAAAAAAATAAAATGGTGCGGTTTGGGGCAAAGATGTGACCGAAAGGGTCATTTTTAGTCCTGTTCCACCCCAACTTTTACACGGTAGCAGACCCCACGGCACCAAGACTATGTCGCACTGTATGCATACACCCTCTCCTACCATCTTCCGTATATGTGTGGCGCCGGACTTGTGGCGACAACACAGTCCCCGAAAGCTATGAAAGCTAGTCTGTTGGAAGGAAAGCTGGTCCGGTGTACGCAACAAAAAGCAAGCTGGGCGCACAGTAATA
>CM060337.1:48472176-48473412 GCA_030674155.1 Stramonita haemastoma
AAAACCCAGAAAGAAATACTAATCGGGCAATGTCTGTCACTGACTGGTACGCCACACGATCTTAAACTGCGATATCCCAGTAAAACTAGTGATATGTGAGATGAAGATGAGGGATTACTGCCCCCCCCCCTTCCCCCCAACCGCCTTCTACCCTCACCCCCATCCCTACCCAACCCCTCTTCTTCCAGAATTTCAAATGAAACTAGAGAAACGAAAACAGCTCTATCTTTGCTGGGAAAGGTCCCTGAACTCTAGACAGCAAGGGGGATGTAAGATAGCGTCAGTTTACACCTTTTTCCGTGCGCTTGAACTATGGTTGTACACCATCTTTCCTTTTTGTCACTTTTCCCTGTTTTCATATTTTACTCTTGCATTCATAACGCACATACTGAGGCACCTACAGACATTCAAAAACATAAAGAAAAAAAAATTGTAAAAGATTAGCTTCTGACTCGAGTCTTTTATTTTATTTTTCTTTCTATACCATTTTATGTCCCAGCAGATTTTTCTGAGTGAAATTCGGGTTGCTCTCCCCGGGGAGAGCGCGTTGCCACAAGTGCAGCGCCACCCATTATTTTTTTTGTTTTCCTGTCTGCAAGTGTGTGGTTTTTTTCCTATCAGAGTGGCTTTTTTCTACAGAATTTTTCCAGGGCAACCCTCTTGATGCCGTGGATTCTTTTACGTGCGCCAAATAATGATGTGCAAAACACCGGACCTCCGTTTATCGCCTCATCCGAAAGACTAGCACCCAGACCACCACTCATGGTCTAATGGATGGAGGTAAAGTTTTGGGCCCAAACGGGGATCGAACCACCGCACACTCCGACCTGGACTTTTCGCTTTCTAGGCAGGCGCATGACCAACTAGACCACCGATCCATCTGATGTGATTTTTTGCGCAATTGTAGAAGGTTTGAATTTTTTCAGCAAAAACTGTACGTCCAACGGTCCTTTGTCGTCTGCTAGCTTCGTAACCACAATATGTATGCGCGGGGTCAACACTGTAGGAACACAAGCAACCCTTTCATTATCATTTCCAACTTTCTCCTGACTACTTCCTATTGTTGTCTGTCTTGAATTCCAAATCAAGTACATAGTGCATTTTTCATTCTTTAAAAAAAAAAAATCGGTGAAAATCAGCAGAAATTTTTTTAGCACTCTATACAAGATAATAATGATAATAATAGGGGGGGGGGGGGGGGGACTGGATAGCCTAGTGGTCAGAACATTGCGCTAG
>CM060337.1:48478512-48491012 GCA_030674155.1 Stramonita haemastoma
GTTAAGCGACTGAGAGTCATAGACTCCCCCCTGGATAGGACGCCAGTCTATCGCAGGATTAACCCCCAACACAAGGTTGGTACCCCTTTTACACCTGGGTGGGGTGAGAAAATAGCCGTAAAGTGCCTTTTCCAAGGGCACAACGCCATAGCGGAATAGCTGGGATCGAACCCGCAACCTTTAGATTACGAGTACAACACCCTAACCACTAGGCCACAGCGGCGGCTACTTATTATCAACATTACTAATATTACACACATCATCATCTTTATTTCTTATTCTCATTACCAAAAAAAAAAAGAGAGAATTATTTTTTCTTTTTTACTTACCAAATACCTGGATACCATAACCACCACAGTGTTTTAAAAATTGCTTGTTCTTGAAACCAAAGAAAAGGATGATGTTAGGTTATTGGTTTCCAGTTCAACGAACGAGTGCTGTCCAAAGTGAGGAAAAAAAGCCAAACTTTGACTGGGCAGAATTTATACTGTGCGTTATCAGACCCTAAGGAAAATACTTCAGATATCAAAAAGCTGGGCCATAGCTGTACAAAGCTTGACCCCACATTCTGACAGCTGTCCTAGCCCGCCTTTGTCTGTTTGCTCAGAATTATCCTGTAGTAGTAGTAGTAGTAGTAGTAGTAGTAGTAGTAGTAGTAGTAGTAGTAGTACTAGTAGTAGTGGCAGCAGCAGCAGCAGCAGCAGTAGAAGTAGTAGTAGTAGTGTACACAGGTGTAGACGTAGTAGTAGTAGTAGTAGTAGTAGTAGTAGTAGTAGTAGTAGTAGTAGTAGTAGTAGTAGTAGTAGTAAGAGCAGTAAAAATAGTAGTAGTAGTAGTAGGAGTAGTAGTAGTAGTAGTAGTAGCAGCAGCAGCAGCAGTAGTAGTAGTAGTAGCAGCAGCAGCAGCAGCAGCAGCAGCAGTAGTAGTAGTAGTAGTAGTAGTAGTAGTAGTAGTAGTAGTAGTAGTAAGAGCAGTAAAAATAGTAGTAGTAGTAGTAGGAGTAGTAGTAGTAGTAGTAGTAGCAGCAGCAGCAGCAGTAGTAGTAGTAGTAGCAGCAGCAGCAGCAGCAGCAGCAGTAGTAGTAGTAGTAGTAGTAGTAGTAGTAGTAGTAGTAGCAGCAGCAGCAGCAGTAGTAGTAGTAGTAGTAGTAGCAGCAGCAGCAGCAGCAGCAGCAGCAGCAGTAGTAGTAGTAGTAGTAGTAGTAGTAGTAGTAGTAGTAGTAGTAGTAGTGTAAAGAGGCGCCAACATTCGGATATTTGCTTTTTTGTTGTCAGTGTGCTGTCTGATTCATAACGCTGCTGAAGTTTTTTTTTAATGGGCTGTAGTTTCACACACAGCAGTTAAACAGATGTAGGTTTGTTAAAAAAAAAAAAGTAAGACAAATCTAATCTACTTTGTCATGGCGAAAGGAACTAGTAGGAAAAGGAACTGCGTGATATTTCAATCCCCGTTTGGGCCCAGAACTTTCCTCCGTCAGTGAGTGGTGGTCGGGTGCTAGTCTTTCGGATGAGACGATAAACCGAGGTCCTGGGTGTTACACATATTAAATACCCGTAAAAAGAACCCACGGCAACAAGAGAGTTGTCCCTGGCAAAAATTCTGTAGAGAAAAAGCCACGCTGATAGGGAATCAAATACAGTTGCAGACAGAAAATGAACACAAAAAATGGGTGGCACTGCTCTTGTAGCGACACGCTCTCTCCAGGGAGAGCAGCTCGAATTTTCATACAGAGAAATCTGCCCTGACGTAAAGTGATACACAATACAATACAATACAATACAATACAATACAATACAATACAATACAATACAATACAATACAATACAATACAATACAATACAATACAATACAATACAATACAATACAATACAATACAATATCGATTTCTTTTTCAAGGAGTATTATCACAGTTTTTCTTTCGCTTTGGTCATTAATTTCTTTCCCCTGTCTCTTTAGTTGGTAATCTGTTTATTCATTATATTTGTTTATCATGTATTACTTTGCATTTGTTTATCTTATTTGTTTGTATTGGGGGCGGGATAGCTAAGTCGTCACGCTCGCTTTCCCCCCAGTCAAGTTAAGCAGCATCGAGCGTGGTTACCACTTGGATGGGTGACCGTTTGCGCGTCTTGGCTTCAGTACAGTCCCCCCAGTTCACCCAGCTGTAAATGGGTACCTGCCCTCTTTAGGGTCAGGAAAGGTAAAGCAGCGAGAGAGAGGAGATGGGCGCCGTCCTCAATATGCTGGCCCCTAGAGAAGCTGAGGTCTCTGATGCCTCACTACCTTACGACTGCCTAGGTTATGGGACATCTTTACCTTTACCTTTTATTTGTTTGCATTTTCTTTATCGTCACGAAGTTGGGGATGCGATCGAATGAAAGGCGTGATTTCAGCGCCGATCCATCTGCCATCCTCTTCCTTCTTTCTTCAGCAGCTCATGCCTTGTTAACAAGGACTTTTTTTTAATCATTTCTCTAGAGTTGTCTTTCATTCCTCGGCAAAAGCTCCGAGGTTTATAATGGTGACAGTTTGCATAATTATGGATCCTTTTTACCCACCATGAAAGTAGCTGCATACCGACTCCGGGGATGATATCTAAACATGACACGTGTGTGCATGCTTTTTATATATAAAAAAAAAATGTCGTCCGTTCCTACCAGCACGAGAGGGCCTACTTTTACGAAAGGTGTACCAGGTTTTTAACGTGTGCACAAGATGGTCTGCGTGCATTTGAACACAGTTTAAAGTCTCATCTGAAAGGCTTTCAGGGGAGTGGATACAGCACTAATGTTAACTCCAGGAGCAATCCCCTTAAACAGGCATCTCCGTGAGTGGCTCGACCCTCGGCCGTTAGATCACCAGTGCAATGCTCTGACCACTAGGCTACCCAGCACCCCCTCTTTAGATTGATGTAAATCTCAGTGTTTGGTGGACGGCAGAAATGTGAAGGGGATAGAACTGTGCTAACGCTTAAAGCGTCGTCCTGGTCTTTTAACGGTCATTAAGTAGAACTCTGGTCCTTTAACAGTCACTGAATGGAGCCCTGGTCTTTGAACAGTCACGGTTTAGAACCCTGGTTTTTTGACAGTCACTGACTGAAAACCTGGTCTTTTAACAGTCACTGACTGCAGCCCTGGTCTTTTAACAGTCACGGTCTAGAGCCCTGGTCTTTTGACACTGACTGAAAACCTGGCATATTAACAGTCACTGACTAGAGCCCTGGTCTTTTGACAGTCACTGACTAGAGCCCTGGTCTTTTAACAGTCACTGACTAGAGCCCTGGTCTTTTGACAGTCACTGACTAGAGCCCTGGTCTTTTGACAGTCACTGACTAGAGCCCTGGTCTTTTAACAGTCACTGACTAGAGCCCTGGTCTTTTGACAGTCACTGACTAGAGCCCTGGTCTTTTGACAGTCACTGACTGGAGCCCTGGTCTTTTAACAGTCACTGACTAGAGCCCTGGTCTTTTGACAGTCACTGACTAGAGCCCTGGTCTTTTGACAGTCACTGACTAGAGCCCTGGTCTTTTGACAGTCACTGACTAGAGCCCTGGTCTTTTGACAGTCACTAAATGGAGCCCTGGTCTTTCAACAGTCACTGAATGGAGCCCTGGTCTTTTAACAGTCACAGACTGGAGCCCTGGTCTTTTGACAGTCACTGACACGGGGAAAGTCAACATAGATAAAAACACTACCCAAAATAAGGGCAATTAAAAATATATCAGATGAGTAAAAACCTGTTGAGACTGCGAACCTTAACCGAGCACTCCTTTACCAATACAATATGCTTTATTCCATAAGACATTTCCAGATCGGAGAAGGGGAAGGGGAGTTCTTGTCTCCGTTGAGCCTGTCCACTTCACGAGAAAGGCCATTTAAGGACACAACAGCTACTTTAGGACACAACAGCTACTTTAGAACACAACAGCTACTTAAGGACACAACAGCTACTTAAGGACACAACAGTTACTTAAGGACACAACAACTACTTAAGGACACAACAGCTACTTTAGGACACAGCAGCCATTTAAGGACACAACAACTACTTTAGGACACAACCGCATCTTAAGGACACAACAACAGCTACTTTAGGACACAACAACAGCTACTTTAGGACACAAAAGCTACTTTAGGACACAACAGTTTACTACTTTAGGACACAACAACAGCTACTTTAGGACACAACAGCCATTTAAGGACACAACAACCATTTAAGGACGTAACACTCCGTTTCAAAATGAGTTGAGATAACAGATTCAACGCTGTGACCACAAGGAAACCCCATCGACCCCTACATACACCGTTCCCAGAGGAAACCCCCCCCCCCAACACACAACCTAATCCCCCTCTATCACGCAGCTGACAGGTCATTTTCTGACCTCTCTGATTTCAAACCCCTCTCCACAAGATGATCTCTGTGTTTGTCTTTGTGCCGAAGGGGATTTAGTGAGGGAGAGGAATGCATCTGCCGAGGAGGTGACCAGAGGTCTGAAGTGTGGATTTTGCCTGTACCTAGTCTGAGCTTTCCTATACAGTTAACCTTGAGTGGTGGTGGTATGGGGGATATGGTTTATTTTGTACATCAAACACTGCTATGACAAAAGTGGTTATCTCATATTATGAGAGAGAGAGAGAGAGAGAGAGAGAGAGAGAGAGAGAGAGAGAGAGAGGAGAGAGAGAGAGAGAGAGAGAGAGAGAGAGAGAGAAGAGAGAGAGAGAGAGAGAGAGAGAGAGAGAGAGAGAGAGAGAGAGAGAGAGAGAGAGAAGAGAGAGAGAGAGAGAAGAGAGAGAGAGAGAGAGAGAGAGAGAGAGAGAGAGAGAGAGAGAGAGAGAGAGAGAGAGAGAGAGAGAGGAGAGAGAGAGAGAGAGAGAGAGAGAGAGAGAGAGAGAGAGAGAGAGAGAGAGAGAGAGAGAGAGAGAGAGAGAGAGAGGCGCGCGGGGATAAGTGTAAGGAAATTTAGTTGTTTTTTTTTGTAGGCCAAATAAATCACATGGAAAGAATAGGGGTACATTTAAGGTAAAAAAAACAATCTACAGACTGAAACTGGTAGAAAGAGCGTTATAAAGATGGCAATAAGTGGCTGTTTTTTTTCTTGCAATGAGAAAATGTCACAAATGCATTAAACAAAAACAAAAACAACATAAAATAAAACAAACACACACAAAATAAAACAAAAAAACCCTATCAAACAAGCAAACAAAGAAGAGACACCCCCAACGCCCTCCCCTCCCTTATATATATATATTTTAAAGAGTGTTATTTTTATCCTATTGTTTGGAAATTGCAGAAGGAGAAGATACTGTCTCTTTATCAAAAAGAGCTCCCAGCACCTCTAGGGGAGGTGATATCTTTCCTTGTTTAACACTATTGCTCACAAATAATGTGGGGGGGGGGGTGGGGGGGGGGGGGGGGGGGGGGGGGGGGGGGGGGGGGGCGGAATAACATAATGGTCAGAACATTGCGCTCGCAATTTGACGACCAGGGTTCGAATCCGGTCCCGTTCGAGGGGATTTTCCCCCTGGAGTTAACATCAGTGCTGAATCCACTCTCCCCAAAAGTCTTTCGGATGAGACTGTAAACCGAGGTCCCGTGTGCGAACGCACGCAAAACATCTTGCGCACACGTTAAATCCTGTTCCGCTTTTTGTAAGAGTAGGCCATCGTGTGCCGGTGGGAACAGATGACAAAATTTACAAAACTGCAAACACAGGGGGAGGGGATGAAAAAAAGCAACTGAGTGCTTATTCCGTTATCCTCGATATAAAAAAATAAATAAATAGACCACATTGCGACTTCGTGGATGATGTTTAAAATACAACGTCAGTGTGCATGCGATTATAAAAAAAACATCCGTAATAAACCGGCACAAATAACATACTCTTCCGGAAGGCAGAACAGGTTTTAACGTGTGCGTAAGATGCTATGCGTGCATTCGCACACGGGGCTTCGGTTTGTAGCCTTATCTGAAGGACTTTCCGGGGGAATAGAATCTGGACTGATGTTATCTCCAGGGGAAACATTCCTAAGAACTGAAATCTTAGTGGTGGCTCAATTCAGAATGCTTTGTTATCCCACATAGAAATTCACTAGGCTCGGACCGGAGTTCGATCTAGGGCCTTTAAATCACAAGCACAACGCTCTAACAACAAGGCTATCGTGTCCCGATCAGTGCCAATATCCACACCCGGGGAAAAATCCACTGGAACAGACACTTCAGCGGAGATTGGAACCCGAATCTTTGATTACTGTCAGATGACGAGCTCAACGTTCTAACCACTAGGGTTTTCACGGATAGCCTAGTGGTCAGAACATTGCGCTGGCAATTTGACGACCGGGTTCGAGTCCCGGTCGCGGAAAACACACACCCGCTACAACACTGAGAACGTTAACATCAGACAAGCGCGGATCTCATAACTCTCCGCAAAGGAATAGACCCCTTCGGATGAGACATTTCGAAAACGAGTGTCGTACCCGTGGTGCGAAACCTGCACCAGAACATCATTGCATCACAGCCCACATATTACGTTAAATTACACACACACACTATTCGTAAGAGTAAGGGCGCATCGGGCCGGTGTGGAACAGCGAGGGGACAATATTTTAACAAACAAACGATGATGCATACAACACCGGTGGACCCGTGAGAGAACAAAAAAGCACAGATTGTCGGTTTCTGTTATCCTCGTTATAAAAGGAATAAATAAATAAATTATAATAAATAAATCTTAAAAAAATCCCGCATGGTAGAACAGGGGGGGTGGCGGCATGATATAGGGTAACGCGCCATAGGATCCGGAATAAGAGAGATATGAGGGCTAGATAGTGGGAATGGGGGGTGGGTTTGGTGAGGGGGGGACCACAAGAAAGGGGTGGGGGGTAAATTTTTTATTGGTAAGATTTAATGGTGTTGATGTGGGGGGGGGAGGGGGGAATGTGCAGGGTGGGGGGATTGGGGGGTTAGTTTTTTAATTGGGGAAAGGGGGGTATATGATGGTAGGTGGGGGAGGAGAGGGTTTGTTAATAAATGATTGTTTTGGGGTTGTAGATATTATCTTGGGTGTGGTTTTTTAGTGGTTGGTATATTTTGTTGTGTGGGTTTAATGAGGGGGAATAGGTGTGAGGGGTATATAAGTGAGTGTGTGGGTGGGGGGGATGAGTGAGAGAGTGTGTTGGTGGTTGTTGGGTAGAGTGTTTAATTAAGAGTTTTGGGTAGGGGGGGAATAATTGTAATAATAGATGTGATTGGGGTGGGTATTGGGGGGTGGGGGGGGGGAAATTTATTGAGGTGGAGGGTTATAAATATGAAGGGGTAAAGTAGGGGAGGAGGGAGGGGTTAAGTAAGAGTGGTAATAAGTGATAGGTGGGGGGGTTGGGTGGGTGGTTGGTGGGTGGGTGGAGGGGTGTGAGTGGGGTGTTATTTGTTATTGATGGGGGGAGGGGGTGGATGAAGGGGTAAAAGGGGGGGGATGGGGGGGTTTGTGGGGGATGGAAGGGGAAATAAGATATAGATGGCCTACTATTTTTTTTTGTACGAAAAAAGCGGAACAGATTTAACGGGTGCGCAAGATGTTTCTGCGTGCGTTCGCACACTGCCTCGGTTTAAAGTCTTCATCCGAAGGACTTTGGGGAGAGTGAGTCGCAACTGATGTTAACTCCAGGAGAAAAAATTTTCCTCGACGGACTCCGAACCCGGGTCGTCAATTGCCAGCGCAATGTTCTGACCACCTAGGCTATACCGTGAAAACCCTAGGGTTAGAAACGTTGAGCCTCGTCCATACTGAACAGTAATCAAAGATTCTATTCCAAACTCCCGCTGAAGTGTCTGTTCCAGTGGATTTTTCCCCGGGTGTGGATATTGGCACTGATCGGGACACGATAGCCTTGTTGTTAGAGCGTTGTGCTTGTGATTAAAGGCCCTAATCGAACTCCGGTCCGAGCTAGTGAATTTCAATGTGGGATAACAAAGCATTCCTGAATTGAGCCACCACAAAGATTTCAGTTCTTATAGGATGTTACCCCTGGAGATAACATCAGTCCGATATATCTCATTCCCCGGAAAGTCTCTTCAGATACAGCGCTACAAAAAACCGAAGAAGCCCGTGTGCGAAATGCACGCATACGCATCCTTACGACACACACGTTAAAACTGTTCTGCTCCCAGGAAGAGCTATGTTATTTTGTGCCGTTATTACCGATGTTTTTTTTATAATAGCATGCACACTGACCGTGTATTTAAACATCAAATACACCGGAAGTCTCGCATGTGTCTAGTTTAAGATTTATTTTTTTATATCGAGGTAATAACGAATAAGCACTCAGTTGCTTTTTTTCATCCCTCCCCCTGTGTTTCAGCTTTTTTGTAAATTTTGTCTCTGTTCCCCCGGCACACATGGCCTACTCTTACAAAAAGCGGAACAGGATTTAAACGTGTGCGCAAGATGTTTTGCGTGCTTTTCGCACACGGACCGTCGGTTTAGCAGTCTCATCCGAAAGACTTTTGGGAGAGTGATTCAGCACTGATGTTAACTCCAGGGGAAAATCCCCTCAACGGGACCGGATTCGAACCCTGGTTACCGGCAACATTGCGAGCGCAATGGTTCTGACATTATGTATCATCACGCCCCCCCCCCCCCCCCCCCACATTATTTGTGAGCAATAGAAGTTAAACAAGGAAAGATATCACCTCCCTAGTGAAGTGTCGCTGGGAGCTCATATCTTGACATAAGAGCACACGTATCACCTCTTACTACTCAGTCGCAAAATAATTCCAAACAATAGGAATACAAAATACACTCTTAAAATAAAGATATTAAAAGGGAGGGAGGCGTTGGGGGTTCTCTTCTTGTTTGCATGTTTTGATAGGTTTTTTGTTTTATTTTGTGTGTTTTGTTTTATTTTATGTTGTTTTTTGTTTTAGTTTAATGCATTTGTGACATTTTCCTCATGCAAGAAAAAAAAACAGCCACATATTGCCATCTTTATAACGCTCTTTCTACCAGTTTCAGTCTGTAGATTGTTTTTTTTACCTTAAATGTACCCCTATTCTTTCATCATGTGATTATTTGGCCTACAAAAAAAAACAACTAAATTTCCTTACACTATATCCCGCGCGCTCTACATATCTCACATCGTCACTCGTACACTCAAACAAATGTCAACTCCACCATCATAAACTCAGTAACGTCATCAATCCCACCCCCACCTCTCAACTACACTCTCTCCTCTCTCTCCTCTCTCCCTCTCACTCTCTCTCTCTCTCTCTCTCTCTCAATCTCTCTCTCTCTCCTCTCTCATCTCCTCTCATCTCACTCTCACTCTCACTCTCTCTCCACCTCTCGCACTCTCAACACTCACACATCTCATCATCTCTCTCTCTCTCTCTCTCTTCTCCCTCTCTCTCTCACACAATCTCTCCCCCCCTTCCCCTTACTCCTCTCTCCTCCCTCCTCTCCCTCTCCTCCCCTCACTCTCCCCCCTCATCTCATCCTCCCCTCTCTCTCTCACTCTCTCTCCTCTCTCTCTCTAAATGAGAAACCACTTTTGTCATACGGGTTTGATGTACAAAAAAAACCCCATATCCCCCAACCACCACCCTCAGGTTAACTGTATGGGAAAGCCAGACTAGTACAGCAAAATCCACACTTCAGACCTCTGTCACCTCCTCGGCAGAATGCATTCCTCCCCTCACTAAACCCCCTTCGGCACAAAGACAAACACAAGATCATTTTGTGGAGAGGGGTTTAAATCAAGAGGTAAAAAAATAAACCTGTCACTGCGGTAGGGGGGGGTTAGGTTGTGTTTTGGGGGGGGGGGGGTTTCCCGGGGGAAGGGGTAGTGGGGGGCGATGGGGTTTCCTTGTGGTCACAGTTTTTAATCTGTTACTAAAAATCATTTTGAAACGGAGTGTTCGTCCTTAAATGGTTTTTTGTGTCCTTAAAGGGGTGTTTGCCCCAAAGAGCTGTTGTTGTGTCCTAAAGTAGTAACTTTTGTCCTAAATACTTTTGTTCCTAAAGTAGCTGTTGTTGTGTCCAAAAATACTGTTTTTTTGTCCTTAAGAGCGTTGTGTCCTAAAGTATTGTTGTGTCCTTAAATGCTGCTGTGTCCTAAAGTAGCTGTTTTCCTTAATAGTTTTTTGGTCCTTAAGTAACTGTTGTGTCCTTAATACTTTTTGGCCTTAAGTACTGTTGTGTTCTAAAATAGCTTTGTGTCCTAAAGTGCTGTTGTGTCCTTAAATCCCCTTTTCGTGAAGGGGGCAGGCTCAAGGGGACAAGAACTCCCCTTCCCCTTTTTTTCCCATCTGGGGAAAACTTTTGGAAAAGCATATTGTATTGGAAAGGAGTGCTCGTTAAGGTTTGCATCTCAACGTTTTTTTTCTCACCATATATTTTTAATTGCCCCCTTTTTTTTTGGGGAGTTTTTTTCTATGTTGACTTTCCCGTGTCATGACTGCAAAAAAACCCGGGCCCATCTTGACTGTTTTAAAGACCAGGGGGCCCTTTTGTGACTGTTGAAAGACCAGGCTCCATTTAGTGACTTCAAAAACCAGGCCAGCAGGCTGTCAAAAGACCAGGGGGCTAGTCATGACTTCAAAAGACCAGGGGGCTATTCAGTGATGTCAAAAAACAGGGGGCTAGTCAGTGACTGTTAAAAGACCAGGCCCAGTCAGGACTTCAAAAACCAGGGGCCCCAGTCATGACTGTCAAAAGACCGGGCTCTAGTCAGTACTGTTAAAAGACCGGGCTCAGTCATGACTGTCAAAAGACCAGGCTCTAGCATGACTGTCAAAAGACCAGGCCCCTATCAGTGACTTTTTAAAAACCGGGCTCTAGTCAGTGACTGTCAAAAGACCAGGGCTCAAAATCATGACTGTTAAATGCCGGTTTTCATCATGTCAAAAGACCAGGGGGTCTAGACCGTGACTGTTAAAAGCCCGGGGGTGCAGTCATGACTTTTTAAAAGACCGGGTTTTTCATCAGTGACTGTCAAAAAACCATTTCAAACCCCTGCCTGTTCAAAAACCCGGCTCCATTCAGTGACTGTTAAAGGACCAAGTTCTATTAAAAAACCTTAAAAAAACCAGGACACGCTTAAGCGTTAGCACAGTTTTTATCCCTTCAATTTCTGCCCCCCACCAAACACGAGATTTACATCAATCTAAAGAGGGGGCTGGTAGCCTAGTGCAGAGCAAGCACTGGTGATCTAACGGGGCCAGGTCGACCACTCACGGAGATGCCTTTTAAAGGGGTTGCTCCTGGAGTTAACATTTGCTGTATCCACTCCCCTGAAAGCCTTTCAGAGAGATTTAAACGTGTTCAAATACGCAGACCACTTGTGCACACGTTAAAAACCGGGGCACCTTTTTGTAAAAGTAGGCCCCCCTCGTGCTGGTGGGGCGGACGACATTTTTTTTTTTTATATAAAAAAGCAGCACCACGTGTCATTTAGAAATTTTCCCCCGGGGTGGTATGCAGCTACTTTCATGGGGTAAAAAGGATCCATAATATGCAAACTGTCACCATTATAAACCTGGAGTTTTTTCCGGGAAAAAAAAAACTCAGAGAAATGATTAAAAAAAGCCTTTTTTAACAAGGCATGACCTGAAGAAAAAGGAAGGGGATGGCAGATGGATGGCGCTGAAATCACGCCTTTCATTCGATCGCACCCCAACTTCGTGACGATAAAGAAAAGAAAAATAAAAGGAAAGGGGAAAGATTCCCATAACCTAGGGGGTCGTAAGGTAGTGAGGGGCAAGACCTCAGCTTCTCTAGGGGCCCCATATTAGGAGGGCCCATCTCCTCTCTCCGCTGCTTTACCCCTTTTCCCCCCAAAGAGGGCAGGTACCCATTTACAGCTGGTGAACTGGGGGGCTGTACTGAACCAAGCGGGGGAAAGGCCACCCCCTCCAAGGGTAACCACGCTCGATGCTGCTTAACTTACTGGGGGGAAAGCGAGCGTGACCTTAGCTATCCCCCCCCAAAAAAAACAAAAAATAAAAAAAGCAAAGTAATACATGAAAAACAAATATAATGAATAAAAAAATTACCAACTAAAAAAAAAAGGGGGGAAAAAATTAATGACCAAAGCGAAAGAAAAACTTGATAATACCCCCTTAAAAAAAAATCGATATTGTATTGTATTGTATTGTATTTTATTTTATTGTATTGATTGTATTGTATTGTATTGTTTGTATTGTATTTATTTATTGTATTGTATTGTTTTTGTATTGATTTTATTTTTTGTGTATCCTTTACGTCAGGGCAAAAATTTTCCCGAAAAAAACAGCTGCTCCCCCCGGAGAAGCGGTCGCTAAAAGAGCGTGCCACCCATTTTTTGTGTTCATTTTCTGTCTGCACTGAAATTGATTCCCTACAGCGTGGCTTTTTTTCAAAAATTTTTCCAGGACAACTCCTTGTTGCCGGGTTTTTTTTTGGGGTATTTAAATGGTAACACCCGGGGCCTGTTTTTTCCTCACCCGAAAGACTAGCCCCCCCCCACCACCAC
>CM060337.1:48496012-48502014 GCA_030674155.1 Stramonita haemastoma
CGCCCGCATGCACGCGCACACACTCACCTACACATACATACACACACATCCTGTTCCGCTTTTCGTAAGAGTAGGCTATTGTGTGCGGGTGGGAACAGGTGACAAGATTTACAAAACTGCATACACACGGGGACTGGATTGTAAAAAAAAAAAAAAGCACATGAGCGGTTATTCCATTATCCTCGATATAAAAGAATAAATGATTTATTTTTTTAATAAATAACGCACATTATTAAACGCACGTTTGTATGCATGCGTCATAGCGCAACAGTACAAGTGACATGTTAGACATGATAATGGCAATGATAAGATGAAAGATTAATTCTAAGCAGAATGGCTACTGATCACCAGAAAAGCATCCTGGCAATGCTTCAAATTCGTCTGCTTTTGTCTCAGTTTATTTGAAGCACCACACTGAAGAGCTCCTCTCAAAATTCCTCCATTATTTTAGGCTGGTTATGTGCCAACTATATATATATATATATATATATATATATATATATATATATATATATATATATATATATATATATATATATATATATATATTTGTAGTAGGCACTCATCAGTCTCGGAAGACTATGGAGTTGCGCTCTAGTCTTTAGAGCGCAAAGCCTGGGCAAGTATGTATGGAGGGCAAGCTGTTACCCATGCAGCAGACCCCCCCTCTCCACGGCACTGGAATGATCCATTAGAAGGGCATTGACCAATACGAATGGTTCCAGTACCGTCGCAGGAGCCACCAGAACGTTGCCATATACCTACAGCCCCGAGCCGCTCTGGGACTCCAACTCCCCGATTTTTCCTCAGGGATGGTGTCTAAACACGACACCTGTGTGCATGCTGGTTTGTTATAATTTTGTCATCCGTTCCTACCGGCACACAATGGCCTGGTCTTCCGAAAGGTGGACCAGGGTTTTAACGTGTGCGCAAGATGTTCTGCGTGCGTTCGCACACGGGGCCTCGGAGCTTATACAGTCTTTGGCCTCGGTTTATAGTCTCGTCCGAATGACGAGTGTGTTGCCCATAGACCACGGAGCGCTGTGGGGCAGAGGTCTATACATAACACTGAGGGCTGGCTGGATGATGGCCTCAGGTTTAGTGGCCCTTGGATTGGGCAGCCTGTGGTGTTGAAGGCTCAGCGTTATGGAAACGGCAGTTTTATTTTATACCACGTAATGTTCAACCCTCCTATAGTCAGTGTAATGTGACGTCACCTGCAATACCCACTTTTTGTTGTTGTTGTTGTTTTTTAGATGTACACATTTTTCCATCCCCTCTGAAAAAGCTGACAGACATAAATTCGCGCAAACACTGGTTAACTTTTTTGCTGTGAACAGAGAAAAAAAAATGTGGGAGAAATGTAGATGACGTCATTACTAAACCGACTTCAGGGAGGTTGAACATACTGTTTTTGTTTTACCAGTGTGGGCCGGTGTGCAATAAATGCAAGGGAGTGAACTGTCTGACTTCAAAGTTGAAAGGTTGGAGGGATATAATCCTATAGGGATCAATGGTCATATAATTCTTCACAAAGCTCACTGAAAGATAGGCCCTGTTACAGTTGTCTCTTACGGTTTAAACAAACTTGTGTTAGATCTGCTGCTTTTGTTTGTTTGTTTGTTTGGGGTTATTTGCTGTTGTTGTTTTGTCTCAGTTATAGTAAAGACTGAATTGAATGCCTGGCGTATTCTAAATTTCAGACAAAGAGACATGATTAGAATTACAGTCAATTATACATACCTGTGCATGATTACGCACGCATGCGTGTGCGACCCAACACACAACACACACACACCATAAACACACAAATGCTTCCTCCCCCCCCCTCCCCTCCCCTCTCTCTCTCTCTCTCTCTCTCTCTCTCTCTCTCTCTCTCTCTCTCTCTCTCTCTCTCTCTCTCTCCTCCTCTCTCTCTCTCTCTCTCTCCTCTCTTGATGAAGTAGGCTACATTTTGTATTATGCTGTCCAGTGTTAGAGGATATTAGGCAGAATTATATCCCTGTAAAATATAGTAGACAGCCTACTTCATTTAGAGCCTGACTTTATATTTCCGTAAAGCTTTCAGAATGAGAGATATTTTGTTATCCTAAGTCCCTTTTTTGTAACTGACTTTTCTGTTATTCTTTTTTTTTTTTTTGGTTGTTACTGTTGTTTTTTATCCATCACCAAATACTAAACAGTTCGGCAACCCCCTTCATGTATGGGCCAATGGCCTTTTTGTGAATAAATCTTTCGAGTTCGAGTTCGAGTTTCGAGTTTGAGTTGAGTTCTTTCTCTCTCTCTCTCTCTCTCTCTCTCTCTCTCTCTCTCTCTCCTCTCTCTCTCTCTCTCTCTCTCTCTCTCTCTCTCTCTCTCTCTGTAAAAAACAAAGGGATTGATGTAGCCCCCCCCCCCCCATTTTTTTCTCTTTGCTTGTCAGTAATGAATCAACCAAAGAAGAATTGTGTAGTGGCAGACATGGTGCACAGTTTACAAACGATTTTCTACAATAATCAATTGTGGTTAAAACTACTGGTGTTGTTTTACTTTCTAAAATGGTCATTGGTTTGGAGCTGCCAATTCTCTTCAACTTAAGGTAAAGGTAAAAATGGTAAAGGTGTCCTATAACATATGTGACCGTAGGGAAGTCAGGCATCAGAGACCTCAGCTTCTCTATGGACCAGCATATTGAGGGCGGTGCCCATCTCCTCTCTCTCACTGCTTTTACCTTCCCTGACCCTAACGATGGCAGGTACGCATTTATAGATGGACGAACTGGGGGACTGTACTGAAGCCAGGCCGCGCAAACGGTCACCCATCCACTTGGTAACCACGCTCAACGCTGTTTAACCTTAACGAGTGCTCTGACCACTGAACTTATCCCGCCCCCTAACTTGAGGTAAACATGTCCAAAAGTGACATTGTAGTGTTTAGAAATTAATGGTGTGGTGGGTGGGTGTTGGGGGCTAGAGACCACTGGGAGTGTAATGGATGGGCCTATATGGACATTGTAGTATTTAGAAAGTAAGGGTATCTATCTATCTATCTATCTATCTATCTATCATCTATCTATCTATCTATCTATCTATCTATCTATCTGTCTGTCTGTCTGTCTGTCTGTCTGTCTGTCTGTCTGTCTATCTATCTATCCCTTAGTCTGGCGACCGTGGGGTCACCCCCGAGACTTGACATCCAGTTACGCGCCATTCCTGGATCTTGGAGTTGAGAGAGATATCTTTATCTCTCCAGATGGTGTTCAGTTTTGACAGTGCTGTTATTGTCTGTGCAATCCTGCATACTACCTCTGGCTTGGACCCCTCGTCTGATACAACGGCTCCCAAGAACTTGAAGCATTGAACCGTTTGCAGCTTCTGGTCATTGACCCTGATATCAGTGCTGATGCCCTTGGCGTTATTAGTTATCAATTTGGTCTTCTCTGCACTGATTTCCATGCCATATGTTTTAGAGGCCCTGTTCAGGTGTTCTGATAGGCTGGCAAGCTCTTTTTCAGATCCTGCTAGTCCGTCAATGTCATCTGCGAAGCAGAGGCTTGTGATCATTCTGCCCCCAATACTGACTGATCCGTCATAATGTTCCAGTGCATCAGCCAGAAATTAATGGTATTGTGGGTGGATATTCGGGGGTTACAGATCACTGGGAGTATAATGGAGATGTGTGACATTGTAGTACTTAGAAATTAATGACATATCTATTCCAAAGTTAGAGGCATTGGCTATTGGTTGAAAGTATTAAACATGAATAGAGGAAGTTACCAAAGAAAGTTCATTTTAATTTGTGTGATTCTGAGGGCAAGGTCCATTGGGTGAGGAAACAAAAGGTGGAACACTAGGGTCGAAACTGATGCAATTTTGTTTGCAAGCCCATAATAAAAATCATGCCATATATTGAAAGGGCATCACTTGTAAAGCATAAAAATCAAAGAATTGCTCAGTTTTCTGCACTGTTGCCATGGAAACAATCAAATATGGCTGCCAAAACTAAATGTTTCAAACTCCTAAACTTTTTTTTTTCATCTATAACAAGTAGAAGTAACCTGTTTCTACAGACATGTTTTTACAACCTGAATTCTTTAAATTCACACAGGAAGATCTCCATAAATGTGTACCCAGCAATTTTTATTTCTAAAAAAAACATGATGTTGGCCACTTTTGGACCAGTGTCTAACCTTTTTGAAACAAAGGTGTGTGTGTGTGTGTGTGTGTGTGTGTGTGTGTGTGTGTGTGTGTGTGTGTGTGTGTGTGTGTGTGTGTGTGTGTGTGTGTGTGTGTGTGTGTGTGTGTGTGTGTGAGTGAGCGTGTGTGTTTGTGTGTGTGTGTGTGAGAGAGAGAGAGAGAGTGAGTGAGTGAGTGTGTGTGTGTGTGTGTGTGTGTGTGTGTGTGTGTGTGTGTGTGTGTGTGTGTGTGTGTGTGTGTGTGTGTGTGTGTGTGAGAGAGAGAGAGTGAGTGAGTGGTGTGTGTGTGTGTGTGTGTGTGTGGTGTGTGTGTGTGTGTGTGTGTGTGTGTGTGTGTGTGTTGTGTGTGTGTGTGTGTGTGTGTGTGAGTGTGGGTTTGGTTTGGTTTGGTTTGGTTGGTTGGTTTGGTTTGGATACATCAAAGGTTGGGGATGTTTCACAATTCCTTTCTTTTTTGCCTTAACGACTAATTGACTGTCAGAGGTAAGGTGAACTTCACTGTTCACAGCAGGAACACAGTTGAAGTGTATATACAGATTGACAGTTTTCATTCAGAGGCATAACAGATTTCACAGGTATATACAGATTGATAGTTTTCATTCCGAGGCATAACAGATTTCACAGTATATACAGATTGACAGTTTTTATTCAGAGTTATAACAGATTTCACACGTAAAGACATTGATAGTTTTCATTCAGAGCCATAACAGATTTCACACGTATAGTAACAGATTTCACATGTAAAGACATTGATAGTTTTCATTCAGAGCAATAACAGATAACAGATTTCACATGTAAAGACAATGATAGTTTTCATTCAGAGCCATAACAGATTTCACACGTGTAGTAATATTGATAGTTTTCATTCAGAGCAATAAAAGATTTCACACGTTTTGTAACATTGATAGTTTTCATTCATAGCAATAACAGATTTCACATCTATAGTAATAGTTTTCATTCAGAGCCATAACAGCTTTCACATTACAGTGATAGTTTTCATTCTGTTCCACTCTTATCGGTCAGTTGACATGGACAAACATTTAGAATGTGTGATGGCAAAAGTTTAGATTTGGGCTCTCAATGTTGCTTCTCATAATTTTATGTACAGAAAGCATGGGTATAGTGATTGGGAGTATCCAATCAATCAATCAATCAATCAAATTTTTATTTCCAGATGGTACATTGAGTAAGCAGCAATCTGCTTTTTTTCCATCAAGCCATCTATCTAAAGAAAAGAAAAGAAAAAAATCAAAACAATAGCAAAAAATCAAATCCAAAACAAAACAAAAAGCCAACAAAAAACAAAGCAGAAAATCCCTAGCAAACAATAAAGCCAACAAAAGACAGATGTAAAAATGTACCAGAAAATAAAAGTCCACTTTCTACTGAACTGCCCTGTTTGAAGTGACCTGAGAGACAGACTAATGCCCAGAAAAATGTCTCAACCAACCCTGTATGTTGACACTTGCTTTACTTATGGCATCGCCTGATGAGGAAATTGTCCAACATGTTTCAGTCTATTTGTACCAAGCGTTTTAAGGTGGAACCCTGGGTTGTTCTTGATGGCAGTATTAATTGCTTTTCCCCTTTTGAAATTCCTTCGGTATTGGTTTCAAACTCTTTTTTAAATGACTGAATTGCATTTCGTCACTCCACCCTTCATTAGGGGCTTATTTGGCCTTTTTCTGAAAAATCTCTCTCTCTCTCCCCTCTCCCCCCCTCTCTCTCACTCTCCCCCCTCTCTCCCTCTCTCTCCTTCTCTCTTCTCTCTTTCTTTTCCTCTTTCTCTCCCCCCACACACACACACACAAAAAAACCCCCTCCCCCA
>CM060337.1:48502114-48504614 GCA_030674155.1 Stramonita haemastoma
AGAAAGAGAAGACTTGATTTTCAAAGACTGAGGGGACTTGGGGGGTTGGGTTTTTTTTTTAAGATAGAATGAAATTGAATGGGTTTTTAAAAGATAGAAAGGACTGGGGGGGGGGGGGGGGGTTAAGATAAATGGATTGGGATTGTAAAGATAGAGTTAAGTTAAAGTCTGTCCCGAGCCTAAGGCTCATCAGGCCGGTGCTTATCCCGGTTTCTGTGGCGTTAAGCGACTGAGAGTCATAGACTCCCCCCTGGATAGGACGCCAGTCTATCGCAGGGTTAACCCCCAACACAAGGTTGGTACCCCTTTTACACCTGGGTGGGGTGAGAAAATAGCCGTGAAGTGTCTTTTCCAAGGGCACAACGCCATAGCCGAAAGCTGGGATCGAACCCGCAACCTTTAGATTACGAGTCCAACGCCCTAACCACTAGACTACAGCGGCAGCTAAAGATAGAGTTAATGAGGTTTTAAACATAGAGAGCTCTAGGTTTTTAAAGACGGAGCGGACTTGGGGGGGAGGGGGGGGTTAGGATAAAGAAGACTGAGTTTTTAAAGATAGAGAGGACTGGGTTTTTAAAGATAGAGACGAATGGGTTTAAAGATAAAGGTAAATGGGTTTTTAAAGGTAGAAAGGACTGGATTTTTAAAGATAAAAAGGATTAGATTTTTAAAGGTAGAGGCAAATGGGTTTTTAAAGATGGAAAGGAACTGGGTTTTTAAAGATAGAAGTGAATGGGTTTTAAACGTAGAGAGGACGTTTTTAAAGATAATGGTGACTGGGTTTTTAAAGATAGAGACTTGACTTATGCCTTTGAATTTCCTGGGGAACAAAAAGGCCGCAACAACACCCATCCAACGGGCTCAGTTCTGGGAGATCCTCTTCAGCTCGGCCCACGTCATTCCGGCTGCCTTCGTCTCTGCTTCGATGCCTCTGCGCCAGCTCTGTTTTGGTCGACCCACTTTCCGCTTCCCTTGTGGATTCCAGTTAAGGGCCTGCCTGGTGACATTTGAATCAGGCTTGCAGAGCAAATGGCCGATCCATCCCCGTTTCCTTTTCTTGATCTCAGACTCATTGGGGCGTGTCTGGTCCTGTCCCACAGTACAGTTGATGCTTGAAGCGTTGCTGTCAGCATTGCAAATAGGACAATTACAAACTTGAGTTTTGCCGATGACATCGACGGCCTATCCCGAAAAGAGCGAGAGCTAGTCAGCCTGTTATTCCCATTGAAGAAGCCTCTTGGTATATGGCATGCAGATCAGTGCAGGGAAAACCCAGCTGATGACAAATAGTGCCAATGGCATCAGCAATGACATAATTACAGATGGTGAGAAAAACGAGACTGTCCATAGCTTCAAATATCTGGAGCGATAGTCGGATGAAGGATCAAAACCTGAAATCTCTCCAGGATAGCCCAGACCACAGCTGCAATGACAGACCAACTGAAAGTCCTCTGGAACGACAAGAACATCACCCTCAGCTTCCAGATCAGACTGATGCGTTCCCTGATCATGTCCATAGTTTTGTGGGCATGTGAAACATGGACCATCACAGCAGACATTGAAAGAAGGATACACACAAGGAGATGAGATGCTTTCGCAAACTCCTTGGTATCTCATACAGAGATCACATCACTAATGAAGTGAAAACCAGAACTAAAAACGCCATTTTACCATTATGAAGAGCTCCTGACTTCAGTGATAAAACTCAAACTAAAGTGGTCCGGTCACATCACAGGAACATCTGGACTGGCCAAGACTGGTCTTACAGGGAACAGCACAAGGAAGGAGACGAAGAGGCAGACAGAGAAAACGATGGGAAGACAACATCAGAGAGTGGACTGGTCTTGGGTGGAACAATTTGCTAGGAAAGCAGAGGACTGCGGGGAGTGGAGGAAGCTGGTTGCAAAATCTTTAAGGCACTAGCAGGTCTGGGCTTTAAGTTGACCTGGAAGATTGTAGAAAAATAAATCGCCACCCTTAGGCCTCTGTGTGTGTGTGTATGGTGTGTGTGTTTGTGTTGTGTGTGTGTGTGTGTGTGTGTGTGTGTGTGTGTGTGTGTGTGTGTGTGTGTGTGTGTGTCCATTTTGACTTTGTAAAAAATCTAAATTGTTATTGGTTGCATGCGTAAGAATTAGTTGAAGGCAAGCCTTTCACTTGTTTTTGCAAGATTTTACACATATAAATTTAATTTCTTATCATCATCATCATCATCATCATCATCATCATCATCATCATCATCATCATCATCATCATCATCATCATCATCATCAGAAGTAGTAGTAGTAGTAGTAGTAGTAGTAGTAGTAGTAGTAGTAGTAGTAGTAGTAGTAGTAGTAGTAGTAGTAGTAGTAGTAGTAGTAGTAGTAGTAGTAGTAGTAGTAGTAGTAGTAGTCACCAAACGCCACTGCCGAGATTTGAACTCACGATTCAATGGAGCTGCGGAAAGGAAGTTAAAGGCACCTATCCACACAGCTGCTGTGTCCACCAGTGAACTTTGTTG
>CM060337.1:48507114-48517114 GCA_030674155.1 Stramonita haemastoma
TGTTGTTGTTGATGTTGTTTTGGGGAGAGGGGATGGGGGAGATATTATTTTGTTTTATTTGTGCTTCTTTTTCTTGTTGTGGATATGAAGAGGTTGGGGTGAGTGGGTTGGTGAGTTAGAGACTGTTTACTGCCCGTACAAGCGGATCGGATAATAGGCCTATTTCGTGCCCCACAGCGAGCATACGCGATCCAGACAGTAAAACCAGAGAATGTTTAATGAATGCCACTTTATTCATAGCTTTTACGTTGTTACTACATCTAGTGCTGCGATGGGATAGGTAGGGATGGTGACGTTGGTGGTGGTAGTAGTGGCTGTGGTGGTAATTTTAACAGCACTGTGTCATGGTGACAAACTGAGCTGTGTCCAATATCCGGGATGGTTGGTGGCGGGGGGGTGTGGGGGGGGGTAGTAGTATTAATGTTCCAAGAGGAGTTATTTGTTCGATGTTGTGTCTGCGCATGCAAAGCCAGGAGACACATCTGTCTCACTCTCACTCAATCCCGGGACCTCCTCCCTTCCTCCCCGACTGGATAGGCTACAAACACAGACATCGTTGGTCCAGTGGATGCATAGCTGTCGAGTTGGGGCCGGTGTGTTGACACGAGGAAGAAGTTCGATGCTAACGATTGTTGACGTTTTTACTTTCCATTGTGGTAAGTGGTTGTCGTTGTTGTTCTTCTTCTTCGTCGAAGGCTCATACAGCATCTATTGTTCATCATTGTTGATCTGGTAAGTGGTTGTTGTTGCTCTTCTTCTTCTTCTTCTTTGTGGAAGGCTCATACAGCATCTATTGTTCACCATTGTTGATCGTGGTAAGTTGTTGTTGTTCTTCTTCTTCTTTGTCGAAGGCTCATACAGCAACTATTGTTCATCATTGTTTATCGTGGTAAGTGGTTGTTGTTCTTCTTCTTCTTTGTCGAGGGCTCATACAGCAACTATTGTTCATCATTGTTTATCGTGGTAAGTGGTTGTTGTTTTTCTTCTTCTTTGTCGAAGGCTCATACAGCAACTATTGTTCATCATTGTTGATCTGGTAAGTGGTTGTTGATGTTGTTATTCTTCTTCATGGAATGCTCGTACAGCATTTTTTTTAGATGAGATTTTTAGAATCTCCTGTCATCAGCTTCGATGTGATAGAATCACATATTATGTAAGTACTGCAACTATTGTTGTGGGTGTCAGAGCAGTGAAAATGTGTTGGGCTGCTGTTAAACACCTAACAAGTCAGGCCCAGCACATCAGACGTTGGCGTGAGAGAGAATTGTTATCTTTTAGGTCTTCCTGGGGGGGGGGGGGGGGGGAGAGAGAGAGAGAAAGGCAGGGGAATGGACCAAGAAGGTAGAAAATAGAGGAGAGGAAAAGGATGGTTTGGTTTTGTTTTGGGTTTTTTTTAAAGAGAAGAAGGAGGTGACTGGATGTAAAGGAACAAGGCAGAAACAAAGAAAAAGAAAGAAAAGAAGAAATTCCTAGTATAGAATTTCCAGAAGGTGGGGATGCTGTTTATACTAACAGATTTCCTGGCATCCCCACGGGGGATATGTTGTTGTAATGTGGGCATCATGTGTAAGACAGGCCTCCCTTCTTTAATTAAAATTCCCAGTCTCCTAGGGTGGCTATTTCTGTCGAATATAGCCAGGCACTCGTGTGTGTCTGTGTGTGTCTTCAACCTACAGGAACCACTTACAATAATAATCTGAAGAAGATAATGAAAGACGTGAACATGTCATAATCAGTAACTTTTTCAGGCCCAGGCCAAAACAAAACAAAAACGAAAACAAACCAAAACCCAAACAAAACTGTGTCAGTTATTTATGTGGGCAAAGTGCCACAGTTTATATTAAAATGGTGTTATGCTGAAACAAAGGAAGGTGGCAGGATGGTTCAGACGTTCGCCTGTCAACAAGTAAACCGTGAGATCCTGGGCTCGATTCCCAGCCTCAGCCTTTCTTTGACGAAAAATTCGAACTAAATGTCAACG
Source organism: Stramonita haemastoma (assembly GCA_030674155.1). NCBI lineage: Eukaryota > Metazoa > Mollusca > Gastropoda > Neogastropoda > Muricidae > Stramonita > Stramonita haemastoma. Next base: position 48,509,096 of record CM060337.1, read on the forward strand.
ACATTCGGATGAGACTATAAACCAGGCCCCATGTGCGATTGCAGGCAGAACATCTTGTGCATAGTTAAAAACCCGTTCCGTCTATGGAGCAGCAGGCAATCGTGTGCCCTAGGAGCGGATGACAACAAAATATACAAAAAAAGACTAGCATGCACACAGGTGTCATGTTAAGACACCGTCTTTGAAGAAAAATCGGGGAGTTGGATTCCCCAGGGCGGCTCGGGGCTGTATATGGGAACGTTCTGGCGGCTCCTGCGATGGCACTGGAACCATTCGTATGGGCGATTGCCTTTCCAATGGACTATTCCAGCGACGTGGAAAGGGGGGATCTGCTACATGGGTAACAGCTTGCCCTCCACACTTACTTACCCAGTAAGAGCCTAGAGCACAACTCCATAGTCTTCAGAGACTAAAGGATGCCTACAAGGTGTTATGTTTTGAAACTGTTACTCTATGCCACGGGGGGGGGGGACATGACAAACTTGTAGCATAACAGCCTGTGTTCTCCCTAGAATAGGGGGGGATGAGGAGGGGATCCTACGAAGTGGAGTATAGTTGCTGTTTATGACGATGGCGAAGTATTTGAAAACAGTCAAACATGCATACAAATGTCGCCTTCAGTGTGGTGTGTGTGTGTGTGTGTGTTTGTGTGTGTGTGTGTGTGTGTGTGTGTGTGTGTGTGTGTGTGTGTGTGTGTGTGTGTTGTGTGTGTGTGTGTGTGTGTGTGTGTGTGTGTGTGTGTGTGTGTGTTGTGTGTGTGTGTGTGTGTGTGTGTGTGTGTGTATTCTGCTGTTGTGTTTTTGCTGTACAGGAGGCCGTTTTCTAGGGCTCCCAGCAACAAATTTACGTAGCTAAACTTTGGTTTTGTTGTTGTTGTTGTTGTTGTTAATTACCGACGCCAGCAGCAGTCAGAGAGTCAGAGCGGTGTACAGTGTCATCTTCAGCCAGGTGTCTGCTGCTGTTCCTTCTCATCTTTCTTCGAAGACACTGACTGCTTCACCTCTGGCGGCACTGTCTGGCGCAGTTTTGCATCGTCCTCTTTTATTTACTGACCTGCACTACGTCCTCAGACAGACAGACAGACAGACAGACAGACAGACAGACAGACAGACAGACAGACAGACAGACAGACAGACAGACAGAGAGAGAGAGAGAGAAGAGAGAGAGAGAGAGAGAGAGGAGGAGAGAGAGAGAGAGAGAGAGAGAGAGAGAGAGAGAGAGAGAGAGAGAGAGAGAGAGAGAGAGAGAGAACTCGAACTTGAACTCGAACTCGAACTCGAACTGATTTAGTCACAAAAAGGCCATTAGCCCATACATGAAGGGGGTTGCCTAACTGCTTGATATTATGGAGTGGGATAAAAGACAACAGCAATAGCAACAACAAAAACTACTGCATAGCAACTAAATCAGTACCAAAAATATGACTTATGATAATCAAACATCTTTTATTCTGAAAGCTTTACACAGATATAATGCCCAGCCCATAACCTCAGGCTGACTTGACACCATGAGTAAACAGAGTCTGAATGAATTAATCTGCCTGCTATATTTTACAGGGATGTAACTCTGCCTAACATCCTTTAATACTGGACAGCATAACACAAAATGCACTTCATCTTCAGGTGCTTGCTTACATAATGGGCATAGTAACCTGGGGTTATCAACACAATACTCTCTGTATCTCAGTATCTGAATTTATGAACATTTATATCTGATACACCAAGTCTAAACTTAGACATAATTCTTTTCAAATGTATGTCCATATCAAGCTTTAGATACGGTTTGATATCGTGTGTTCTTATAAATTGTCTATACATTTGATATCTTTCACTGGTTTGTATATGGTCACTCCATTGCTGCCATCGGCAGTCAATCAATCTTTGCTGGAAAGCGTTTATAAATTCTCTACAATTTCCAACACCTTGATTGAGCCAAACAAATCCAAACCCGAGTTCACATAAACAGGTGTGTATCTGTGTAGCCCAGTTGTTTTTCCCTTTGGCATCTAGATCTTAAAGTATCTTGTGAGATTTAAAAGAAAGCCTGTTCTCGTCCTTATGTAGAATCTTAATCCAGTATCTAATACATCTTACAGCAGCATTAACAGAGAGAGGATATCTATTAGTTTCACTATACACAAAATCATCGGGCGTATATCTATCTAAGCCTAAAAACTGCTTTAAAGCAAAGAGGTGCACTGATTCACAATGCGTTACAGCTGCATCAAAACCCCAAATTTCTGCACCATATAACACAATGGGTTGTATTTGGGCATCAAATATCTTAATGACCAAGTCAAAAGAGTTATTATTTAATATTCGTAGTTTTCTCAAAACCAATAACAAACTTCGTTTACCTCGACTTGCCAGATCTTTACGTACAGTTTTAAAACTAAGCTTTGTAGAAAAACAGATTCCTAAGTATTTATATACATTAATCACAGGCATGACTTTTCCATTGTACAACCATTTTTCATGAGTAGCTAAATGACCACCTCTTCCGAATACATCGATATTGCTCTTATTCAGATTAACCTTAAGATAAAGTGCCAATGCAGCACTGCTCAAGCTATTTAACTGGTTTTGTAAGCCAACAACTGTTGTGTCAGATAGCAGGATCACATCATCAGCAAGTAGAAGGATGAATAATTCTGTGACATCTTGGGGGAAAGTGGCACCATATTTACCATTATTGATGAACTTCTCTGCTAGCTTATTAATAAAAACAGAAAACAATAAAGGGCTATATACATTGCCCTGTTTAACACCAGTGGTACAGTATATTATTTCAGTCAGTTTTGTACTACATCTTATTCTGCCTCTGACATTCTGATACATGGCTCTCAAACATCGCAATGATTTACCCTTCACACCATTTTTCAGGAGAATAGGCCACATGCACAACAAGTTTCTATTAACAGAATCAAATGCCTTTTCAAAGTCAACAAATGCCACATAGAGCTTACGGCTTTAAGCAAACTGTTTATGTACAAACACAAGCAGAGTAAACATATGATCTATAGTGGATTATCCTCTTAAAACTAGCTTTGTGTTCACCTGTAATATCATTTTTCATAACCCATTCTTGTAACCTATTTTCAATAGCACTATACAACTTGACTACTTATGTCACCAAGAGAAATTCCCCTGTAATTATTAGGGTTATCAACATCACCCTTTTTGTGTAAAGTTAGGATTATAAATTCAGTCCAATTATCTGGGAAAAGGCCATCCTCAAAGATTTTGTTGACTAATTTTAGAAGGAAAAACACATTTTCACCTCCATTTTCAGCAATTCTCCAATTATTTGATCAGGTCCTGCTGCTTTATCATTCTTTAGTTTTCTAAGTGCCCAATATATTTCACAGAGAGAGAGAGAAGCCTAACGGAGACTGGGGTCTGTAGTTTGACACAAACGTCTTGGAGGGAGCAGTACGATCTCACAGAACCTGGCATACTCAAGGACAAAAAGAAGGGTTTGGGTGGAACAACCAGAACTTTAACGATGTTTTCTCAACTCTTTCTGCCTCTTTTCCATTTATTCTACAAGGAGAACTGACTCTTCTGCCCTGTCTTTCCTCAACCCTACTGCCATCTCTGAGTTAGAGGAAGACTCTCACGAAGATGAGTTGACTACTGTACCACAGACCTTTCTCCCCCTCCCCCCCCTCACCCATTCAACGTTTCGGTCAATCTTACCAAGAGATCCATGGCTACTTGTCCACCGTTGTGTGCGTGTTGGGGATTGTGTGCAACGTGTTGAACATGGCGGTCCTGACGCGCAAGCACATGAGGAACTCTACCAACTGGATCCTGCAGCTCTGGCCTGGTGGACATGATGGTGATGAGTTTTTACCTGGTGGTGGCTGTTACCTGTACATCGTCACCAGTCCTAACTGCTTTGTGTGGGCGCACTCTGAAGGCTGGATGTCCCTGATGCTGGCTGTCAACTTCATCATGTTCACATGTCACTACACATCCGCGTGGCTCACTGTCGCCCTCGCCCTCTTCCGCTACATCTTTGTCTGCAAGCCCACCCAGGCAGGCAGGTGGTGTGCCATGAGTCGCGCTAAGTTGCTGGTGGCGGTGGTGGTGGTGGGCTCCCTCCTCTCCTCCATCCCCATCTACCTGTCATACACTGTGGTGGATATCAGTACAAGACTGGAAGGTCAAAATTTCTCCTGCTTTGGGATCATGGCCAGCGACTTAGCCATGACCCACCCAACCTTTGAGCAGGCGACGAGGTGGTGGCACGGGGTGGTGTCCAAGATCCTGCCCTGTGTGCTGATGGCCGCCTTGTCCACGCGGGTCATCGTGGCCATGCAGGTGGCCAGGAGGCGGAGGCGGAGGCTGCTGACTGGTGCAGCCAGGGCGGGGCAGCAAGACCGCCAGCAGTGCAGGGACCACACCCGCACCACGCTCATGCTCCTCAGCGTCGTCATCTTCTTCATCTCACTGAGCTCCCTCAAGGTGAGAGGGGGAAGAGAGGAGACCGAGACACAGAGAGACAGAGAGAGAGAGACAGAGACAGAGAGACAGAGAGAGAGACAGAAGATAGAAGAGACAGAGAGATTTTTTAAAATTCTTTTATATCGGGGATAATGGGATAAGCACTCATGTGCTTTTTTTCATCCAGTCCCTGTGTGTATGCAGTTTTGTAAATGTCATCTGTTCCCACCGGCACACGATGGCCTACTCTTATGAAAAGCGGAACAGGATTTAAGTGTGTGCAAGATGCTCTGCATGCGTTCGCACACGGGGCCTCGGTTTAAAGTCTCATCCAAAGGACTTTTGGGGAGAGTGGAGTCAGCACTGATGTTAACTCCAGGAGAAAAATCTCCTCAACCGGAATCAAACCCGGGTCGTCAAATTGCGAGTGCAATGTTCTGACCACTAGGCTATCCGTCCCCCTAAAAGAGAGAGAGAGAGAGAGAGAGAGAGAGAGAGAGAGAGAGAGAGAGAGAGAGAGAGAGAGAGAGAGAGTATGTGTGTGTGTGTGAGAGAGAGAGAGTTTGTGTTGTGTGTGTGTGTGTGTGTGTGTGTGTGTGTGTGTGTGTGTGTGTGTGTGTGTGTGTGTGTGTGTGTGTGTGTGTGTGTGTGTGTGCGCGCGCGCCTTCGCACGTTGCTGTCTTCAATTTAACGTCTGTTCACTCTCAGTGATATTACGCGCGTGCGTGTGTGTGTATGTGTATTCAGCCTCTCTGTTGCTTCGGGTTGTTTTTTTTAATAAAATGAATGTACATGTGCATATGCAAGAGTAACTTACGATGTGCTTAGAACAGAACTTTCATGGTCTAAATTGGTGACTGGTAAACTTGATTGGGATAAGAATAATTCATTTCATTGGTTTCAAATCAAACAACGATCAAGTCATAATTCTAAGACTTCGCACTGAGCACAACAGACTAAATCACCACATGTCCACAAAGCTGAAACTTGCTCCTTCTCCCCTGTGTGCCTGTGGTAAACAAAACCTTCTCCCCTATGAGCCTGTGGTAAAGAAAACCAGACAGGTGAGCACATCCTTCAGAGGTGTACGCTATTCAGCGAACTGAGGAAGAAAGTGTGGTCGACGGAGATAACCCTACAGACCAAGCTGTACGGCCCACGAGAGGAGCTGGAAAGAACATGCCATTATTTTTCCCAGACAGATCTGACGGTGTACAGCAAATGAGAGAAGAAGAAGAAATCTAGAAATGAGGTTCCCAAGAACTTCTTGGATTATTGATTTGATCATATTTGTTTTAAAAAAAAACGGAGGAAAGTTTAAAAAAAGAATCTGTTAAAAAGCGTAAGAGCTGGGTGCATAAAAACGATACTAGGGAAGTGGGGGGTAATGATGAGTACAGCAATCTTATCTTCATTTTGATAGTGGTCTGTACGAAAATCCCCAAAGAAACAAAACAAAAACAAAACAAGAAACCTAGTTAGGTGGAAACTTAGGATTATTCATTTTTCGTGTGATATATATAATACATCTTCATCAAAGAGAATGGTCTGAGTTTTATATACATCAGTACTTTCTGCTTTTATTTTTAAAGAAAAAAGGGGAGAGAATGTTTAGCGTATTTTTTTCGCCAGTTTCGATCTTTAAATTTTGGTTAATCTGATATTTTTTAATCATTAAGTTTTGCATAGTGTAAGAGAACGCCCGCCTGTGTGGTATATCAGTTGTGCTACATTATCTATTCTATCTCTATCTATCTATCTATCTATCTATCTATCTATCTATCTATCATCTATCTATCTATCTATCTATCTACTATCTTCTGTCTCTATCTCTCTACTATCTCTCTCTCTCTCTCTCTCTCTCTCTCTCTCTCTCTCTCTCTCTCTCTCTCTCTCTCTCTCTCTCTTCTCTCTCTCTCTCTCCTCTCTCTCTCTTGGTCTATCCATCTTTCAAATTTGTCTAAAAAGTTAGCCCAGAAAATCTTTCAGCTCAACAGAATAAAAAATTTGCTTGATCAACATACCCGCAAGCTTTTCTTTCATGTTTATATACAGCCTGACATAGATTATGCCTCCACATGCTGGGATTTAGCCAGTAAAAAATGCTTTAAACGATTAGAAAGTTTGTATAGACGTTCCTTAAAAATTGTGCTCCTTAAATCGACACCATTGGAAGTAAAAGATTACAAGGAACTTAATATCCTTCCCTTTCATCTTAGATGTCGTTTCAATAAAGGTGTATTCATGTACAGAATTATGAATAATCTTGCTCCATCCTATCTGAACAAAACGTTTATTGTTAATAATGTTCGAGGTAAAAGTACACTATTTATCCCACGTCCAAGAACTGATCTCTTTATGTCGTCCTTGGTTTATTCAGGAGGTAAAATATGGAATGAAATTCCCATTCACTTAAAACAAAAACTTAGTGTTTCATCTTTTAAAACATCTTTTCAGAGATATTTGTTTCAGGTGGACTGACTGGACTATGCATTTGGCTTTGTATTGTACTATTACTGACAGGAAAGAATGATCCAGAAGACATGGTGAGACTGGCGACAGATGAGCTGTGAAGAACTTAAAGGAAAGACCAGGGAAATGAAAGAGGATGCATCAACGTACTGCTTCCTACTCCTTCTTAAAGCACTTATGACTTCACTGGAAATAACTGTTATACCATTATTGAACATTGTAATATTGATTGCGATCATATAGTGTGCGCGAGTGTGTTACATATTTTTGCATAGTTTTTCAAGTTCCCATTGATAATAGAGGCGTGTGTGTGTGTGTGTGTGTGTGTGTGTGTGTGTGTGTGTGTGTGTGTGTGTGTGTGTGGTGTGGTGCGTGCGTGCGTCGTCGTGCGTGCGTGGTGCGTGCGTGTGTACTTGCGTGCGTACGTGCATGTGTATATATGTATGTGTACGCCTTTTGCTCAATTTCGTTTGATTTGGTTGATATTTAGTCCTAGGGAAATCTTGCAAAGAAGGGATGGGTGGGCGGGTAAGGTAGAGACTCAGTGAGGGAAGGTGGGGAACATAGAAGGAAAGAGTTTGAGTGTGTTTGGATTTTTCTTATCTTCAATTGCTCTTGTCATACTTGTATTGACTAGTTTTTTTGTTGGTAGTGTGCTTACTTTGCTATTGGTTGTCCTCTATTAGTATTTTGGTGGGAAAATGGGAAGAAGGGGGAAGAGGAGGGGGGTGAATAGATCATAGTATAAAAAACCCCGACATTTTGTGATTATTCATTTCCCTACTCTATAGTGCATTTGAGCCGCCGCTGTAGTCTAGTGGTTAGGGCATTGGACTCGTAATCTAAAGGTTGCGGGTTCGATCCCAGCTTTCGGCTATGGCGTTGTGTCCTTGGAAAAGGCACTTTACAGCTATTTTCTCACCCCACCCAGGTGTAAAAGGGGTACCAACCTTGTGTTGGGGGTTAACCCTGCGATAGACTGGCGTCCTATCCAGGGGGGAGTCTATGACTTTCAGTCGCTTAACGCCACAGAAACTGGGATAAGCACCGGCCTGATGAGCCTTAGGCTCGGGACAGACTTTAACTTTAACTTTTTATA
>CM060337.1:48519614-48539614 GCA_030674155.1 Stramonita haemastoma
TTACAAAGTTCAATCTGAATACCTTCAAGGTTCAATCTGAATACCTCAAGGTTCAATCTGAATACCTGCAAGGTTCAATCTGAATACCTGCAAGGTTCAATCTGAATACCTGCAAGGTTTCGATACTGCAAGGTTCATCTAATACCTGCAAGGTTCTATCTAAATACCTGCAAGGTTCAATCTGAGTACCTGCAAGGTTCAATCTGAATACCTGCAAGGTTCAATCTAAATACCTGCAAGGTTCAATCTAAATACCTGCAAGGTTCAATCTGAATACCTGCAAGGTTCAATCCGAATACCTGCAAGATTCAATCTACCTGCAAGGTTCAATCTAAAATCACTTGTTAGTGGATAAATGTTAAAACGTAGACGCGCACCTGCAAGGTTTGTTCCCATGAACTGCTTTAAGGCTACTTTAAAAGTTAATGTGTGCATGCTTAGAACCCCCGTGGTGACACTAGCGGCTAAGAGGGTTACACGCCTGTCTATGACACTTCTGGTGTTTGGGTACAAGACCTGATCTCTGAGTTTGATTTTAATCAAACTGCTCCCATTTCATGAAATTCCCCTTTTTCCATATATAGATGTAGCCTAACTCTGTTTTTTTTTTTTTTGTTGGTTACCTTTTTCGTTACAGACATCCAGCAGAATTGTTCAAACGAGAGGAATGAGCAAGTGAGACAAAAGTCAGTTATTAAGTTTGAATGAGATATTTAAAAAAACATAACAAAAAACAACCCCCTCCCTCGAATACATAAAATCCTGTCTTGTTAGTTTAAAGTATGACTTATCCATATTATGATGGTAACTTATAAACTGTTGATGCAGATGCATAAAGTAAACTACTTGCAATTTTTTGCATGAGATTTTTTTTTAAGTTATTCAGGACTTTTTCAGATTTATACATCTTTTTGGAACACCACTTTCTAAAGACACTGTGAAATCTGAAAACACAACTGAGACATGTATGAGAAACAAAGAAAACAAACCACCATTCCTAGTTGGTTTTGCTTTTTTTCTGTTTACGTTCGTGAGTTATTTAGCATCTGTACATGTTGCATTAGTAAGATGATAATATAGGCCTACCCATGTTGCATTTAGGGGACAGATAGCTCAGTGGTTACGCTTTCCCTGAGCTAAGGTTAAACAGCATTGAGCGTGGTTACCAATGGGATGGGTGACCGTTTCGCGCACCCTGGCTTCAGTACAGTCCCTCAGTTCACCCAGCTGTGAATGGGTACCTTTCCTCTTTAGGGACAGGGATGGTAAAGCAGCGATCTGGCCCCTAGAGAAGCTGAGGTCTTTGATGCCTCGCTCCCCTACGACCACATAGGTGTTGGTACACATTTACCTTTACCTTTAACTTCGTTGTATTTGAGTGTACACGTGAATCTGTAGGTTTGGGAACCAGATTCGATTGCAGATGGCAGTTAGATAACGGCCCCTGTCTCTGCCATGTTTTAAAGAGCTGTGTATAGATGTTGTGATGTTCCCTGTCTCTGCCATGTTTTAAAGAGTTGCCTATAGATGTTGTGATGGTTGTGGACTTTCTCAGAAACAACAGGCACACTTCATTTTCATGAGGGTGTGTTGGGAAGGCGTCTTCATTTGAAGAAACTTGCACTGTTTCTTCATTTGGAGTTCCTTTCTTCTGTTTTTTTTCCACACTTTAGAGCAACATTCCTCCTTCGTCATCTGTTTCATTGGCTCCGGCCAAAAGCTGTATCAGTTATTGATGTCAGCTAATTGCCAAGGCATCTGTACATGTTGCATTAGTAAGATGATAATGTAGGCCTACGTTGGCCTATAGGCCTATGTTGTCTTGTAGAATGTTGTGTTGAGATTCCCTTCAGCCATGATAAACTTTTAACATGAAGTCGGAGTATGGCTGCCTGTATGGCCAGGTACTTGAAAATAGTCATACACACAAACTTCTCATTCGGTGTGCAATTTCAATCTCACAGTGATTTCCAAGCGGGATGAGTGAGTCAGAGTGCACATTCTGGGTGACAGACCCCAGAGTGTTAAGCTCGGGAATGCACAACAACAACAACAACAACAACAACAAAACATCTGTTTCATCATCTTTTTCTGATATATGTCTGCTTCATGTATAGGCCAGCAGTCCTCTTTGTGCTCTTGGTACTGTCGCTACTTGGTTTCTGTTTGAGAATCTCTTTCTCTCAACATCAAAAGCTGTCTTTGTGGAGGTTTTGTTGTTGTTGTTTTTAAAAAAATTTAAATTATTCATCTATCTATTTTAGCTACCTTTGTGTTACTGGTGCCAAACTTTTTTCTGTGTTAGTTTATTTGGTCTTTGATCCAGTTTTCCTTCCTTTGCTGTCTCCAATCTTTGGACCGGTCCTCAAGTTCATGGTGCTGGATTTATCCCTTTTCTCGCTCTACTTTCTTGAGCGATCTTATTTTCCTTTTAGTAGTACACTTCTTCGTCATACTGCTTGTTGTCCCCCCCCCCCCTCCCCCTTGTTTGTTTCTAGGCTAAAGATCCGAGGTTTACCAGTAATGATTGGTTGATTGGTTGATTCTTTTATATCGAGGTTAATGGAATAAGCACTCTTGTGCTTTTTTACATCCAGTCCCGTGTGTATGCAGTTGTGTAAATGTCATCTGCTCCCACTGGCACACGATGGCCTACTCTTACGAAAAGCGGAACAGGATTTAACGTGTGCGCAAGATGTTCTGCGTGCGATCGCACACGGGGCCTCAGTTTACAGTCTCATTCGAAAGACTTTTGGGGAGAGTGGAGTCAGCACTGATGTTAACTCCAGGAGAAAAATCTCCTCGACCGGAATCGAACCCGGTCGTCAAATTGCCAGCGCAATGTTCTGACCACTAGGCTATCCGTCCCCCTGAGCTGTTGTGCATGCAGCCGTTTGATCACCATGAAGGCAGCTGCATTCCGACTGTGGGGATGACCCAACACCTGTGTGCATGTATTTTTTCTCTCTAGATTTTGTCATCCGTCTCTTCAAACACGCCATGGCCTACTATTCCAAAAGGGAGCGCGGGACCTCGATTTATTGCCTCGTCCCAAGGGTTTTCGTGGGAGGAGAATCGGTACTGGTGTTAACTCCAGGAGGAAAAAAATCCACTCAAAGCGGCACAAGTTGGTTGCTCGAATCTGTGTCACGAATCTTGAGTTTGACACTCTAACCACCAGACTATCTCCGCCCCCCTCCTCCCCCCCTCCCCCCTGCCTGTTTATTTCTTTTGTTTTTTTTTGTTTTAGATCAGGTTTTCAGATTCTCCTGTCATCAGCTACGATGTGATAGAATCACATATGAAGCCTCGGGGATACTGAATAGGGAATTTTTGTTTTTCTACTTCTATTGTAATGGACATGAATAATTGAGCATGCATTCTCCACCGCCTCTCTCTCTCTGTCTCTCTGTCTCTCTGTCTCTCTGTCTCTCTGTCTCTCTCTCTCTCTCTCTCTCTCTCTCTGTCTCCTCCTTTTCTCTCTCTGTGTCTCCCCCTTCTCTCTCTCTCTCTGTCTTGTTTGTAGTTTCTTTTGCTTGCCTTGTTCTTCTATTTCCTCTTTTTTTGCTTTTCTTTTCCTTCAGTGCTTTCATCTTTCAGCTTCACTGGTTTTTTCACGCCATCTCAATGGGAATCGTCTGTCGATCACTCACTCACTCACTCAGTCCCATGTCCCAAAGGACGTAGGGGGGACATGAGAGAAGACGCAACAGAGATCTTTTTCCATGCTTCACGATCCTGTGTGGCTAGTAGGAGGTGTTGTAGGGGTTGGGCGGTCCAGTCTTTGATGTTGTCAACCCATGATTTCTTTTGGCGGCCTCTTCTTCTCTTGCCCTCGACTGTTCCTTGCAGGATGGTTTTTGCTAGGGTGTTGTGTCTTGTGGTGTGACCAAACCACATCAGCTTTCTCCTCTTTATGGTGGAGAGCAAAGGCTCTTGGGGGCCCACACGCTTTTTGATTTCTTCTTTCACATAGTTATTGGTCTTGTGTTCTTTGTATGATATTTTGTCGATCGCCTGGTTCTAATAAAAAAAATGTTAGGTTCTGGCCAGGACCTGTGTTGATGTTTTAGTCACGATCGTGACTTGGCTAAGGTTGTGAGAGCTTCAATGTCTTCTTCCAGTACATGTAGCGGAGTGTCAATTAAGGTCTTGTGTGAAGCCGACTTCTTTGCTGAGTTTTGCTTTTAGTGTGTTTATGTCTTACTTAATACACAAATTTTAAAAGAAAAAGTGTTCAGTTTCTGGTCACATACAGACACCACCTGCGATTTCTGGAACGCTTCCACCAACGCTGTCTCCGCTCCATCCTCGACATCCACTGGAGCGACTTCATCACGAATGCTGAGGTGCTGGAGCAAGCAGGGATCACCAGCATTGAGGCCATGTTGCTGAAAACGCAGCTACGCTGGGCAGGGCATGTCTCTAGAATGGAGGACCATCGCCTACCGAAGATGGTTCTCTACGGTGAACTTTCCACCGGACACCGCTACAGAGGCGCACCAAAGAAGAGATTTAAAGACTCTCTGAAGAAATCTCTGTCAGCCTGCCTCATAGACCATAACCAGTGGTCAGTCCTTGATGCTGACCGGCAGGCCTGGCGACACACTGTGCATCAGTCGGTCTCCTCCTTTGAGGACAATCGCAGAGCGGCCCTTGAGGAGAGGCGAATGAGGAGGAAGAACCGCGTCCCTTCTACATCAACCCCAGAATCGACTTTCCCCTGCAGCCGCTGCGGCCGGGTGTGTTTGTCACGCATTGGACTGAACAGCCACCAGCGAGCCTGCACCAGACGTGGACAGTGCCCTTAATCTTCGTTCGCGAAGCCAAGCCATGATGATGATGAATACACAAATTTTAAAAGAAAAAGTGTTCAGTTTCTGGTTCATGACATTGCAAAGCAAACTACCATTTTGGTCCAGGCCAATTTTTTTTTTTAGGTTGTGAATCTGACTTCTTTGCTGAGTTTTGCTTTGAGTGTGTTTATGTCTAAAACTGGATTTTAAAAATAAATTGAAATAAAGCGTTCAGTTTCTGGTTCATGACATTGCAAAGCAAACTACTATTTTGGTCCAGGCCAATCATTGTTTTGTTAGGTTTTTATTTCTGTAAGCGAATGCCAGTTCCTTCATTAAACTGTGGATATTGTACTGCTCTCATATGCTGTGTTGAGATTGCTCTGCAGCCGTGACAAGCTCTGAAAGTAACAACCTATCTGCCTATCTGTCTGTCTGTCTGTCTGTCTGCCTGTGTGTTTGTCTGTGTATCTCTCTTTTTGTCTGTCTGTCTCTCTGTCTGTCTATCGATCTACCTATCTATTTATCTACTTATCTATCTAGCTATCTATCTACCTATCTAGCTAGCTAGCTAGCTATCGATCTATCTTTCTGTCTGTCTGTCTGTCTGTCTGTCTGTCTGTCTGTCTGTCTGTCTGTCTTCTATCTATCTATCTATCTATCTATCTATCTATCTATCTATCTATCTATCTATCTATCTATCTATCTATCTATCTATCTATCTGTCTGTCTATCTGTCTGTCTGTCTATGTACTCTCCATTAAAGGGGGGTGTGTGTGTGTATGTATGTATGTATGTAGTATGTATGTATGTATGTATGTATGTATGTATGTATGTATGTATGTATGTATGTATGTATGTATGTATGTGTGTGTGTGTGTGTGTGTGTGTGTGTGTGTGTGTGTGTGTGTGTGTGTGTGTGTGTGTGTGTGTTGATGTGTATGTATGTATGTATGTATGTATGTATGTATGTATGTATGTATGTATGTATGTATGTATGTATGTATGTATGTATGTATGTATGTATGTATGTATGTATGTATGTATGTATGTATGTATGTATGTATGTATGTATGTATGTGTGTTGTTTGTGTGTGTGTGTGTGTGTGTGTGTGTGTGTGTGTGTGTGTGTGTGTGTGTGTGTGTGTGTGTGTGTGTGTGTGTGTGTGTGTGTGTGTGTGTGTGTGTGTGTGTGTGTGAATATAAGTGACACCTACATATTAAAATGTTGGTCTGTTGCAAGAAATCGTGGAACATATTAATTTTGTATCAACTGCAAGACCTCAGCATCACAGAAACCACCTTGTATAGTGACCCAGAAAGGTGTGTAGGATCAACCATTGTAACTAAAAGACAACAAAGGGGCATGTTTGGGGAACTCTGTACATAAGGATTGCTGTTCCATGTACGCCAATAAAACAGTTATTGATGCTAGAATTAAGGAGACCTAAGGACAAATCTTACCTCGGAAAAGCAGAAATCTGCAGTGAAGCACTGAAAATTAAACAAATGTTTGTTTTGTGGAAAAGGGGAAAAACTGGCGAGAAATCAAAAAGATATTCAAATGGTGGCACTGGAAAACTGATACCTATTAAGACCATGCTGTTTCAGCAATCAGTATTGGAACACTATAAGTCTAGAGGAGAGTCATGGGCACACAGTATAACATGCTGTCTGTTATACCAACTTTCCAAATGCTGTGGAATCCCCCAGATGTTTAGAAATGCTCAGCATGTTGCCAAGAATCTGCGCCTTGGTGGACCTGAACAAAGTGTGCGACTTAAAACCCTTCAAGCAGACAAGTCAGTATTTAGACTCTCTTGATGATGACCAAGTCACAGTGCATGATGTTGTGTGTTTTATGAAGGACTTACTTAAGGATGCAGAGAATGATGCATACTGTGCACAACATATGAAAGTTCAATTCTTAAAACACTATGATGATGAAATTGCGTTTGCTCATTCCAATAACAAAATTGATATCATTTTACTCAGAACAATAGCAGACTGTATTTTTTAGAAGTTTTATCAAGAGAAAAGCGAATCTAGTGCTGAAGATGAACAGATGTGTCTTACCAAAGCAGCAGTAACTATTATTCACAATGAAATCAAGTCACTGGTTTCTGCAAGACAGCTATCATGACCAGACAGCATTGAAAACCAGCAGATATCCTGCCAGCTACAGTTTCTGAAATCTTGATGCAAGTCACCAACAAATCTGAGGAGAATTAAAAAGTATCAGCAATTAGGCCAACAATTAGATACACTTCATCAACAACCAAATAAACAACAACAAACAAGAGGGGGCTGCTTTTTGTTCTTGAATTTAAAAATAATTATTGCCCTCCCCCCTTCCTCCACCCATCCCCTCTGCACACTCCCCATCCCGACCCCCTCCATCCCTCCCTTCCCCACCCCCTTCTACCCCTCCCTCCCCTTCCCTCACCCACTCCCCTACCATCCCCGTCCCCCCTCCCTCCCACCCCCCCCTTATCATCCCCTCCCTCCCCCCTTCCCTCCCCTCTTCCCCCTTCGTTATTACTGTGCGCCCAGCTTGCTTTTTGTTGCCTACACCGCGCCAGCTTTCCTTCCCGAGACTAGCCTTCTTAGCACTCGGGGGCCGTTTCGTCGCCACAAGTCCGGCGCCACACATACCTCAGATTTTAGGACAGGTTGTATGCATCAATGCCACACAGTCTGGGTGTCTGGGGTCTGTAACCGTGTCAAAGTTGGGGTGCAACGGGGCTAAAAACGGCTCTTATGGTCCATCTTCGGCCCAAAACGCACCATTTTCAGCAGGGGGGTGGGTATGCATGCGAGGACGCGCGCGCGCGCCTGCGTTTGTCAGTGGCATTCGTTTGTGTGCGCGCATGTGCAGGGACCCTGCACTTTGCTTGGTGCATGATATTGCTGTAATATTGTCATTATTACTGTGCGCCCAGCTTGCTTTTTGTTGCGTACACCGCACCAGCTTCCCTTCCCGGAGACTAGCCTTCTTAGCACTCGGGGGCCGTTTCGTCGCCACAAGTCCGGCGCCACACATATCTCAGATTTTAGGACAGGTTGTATGCATGCAGTGCCACACAGTCTGGGTGTCGTGGGGTCTGTAACCGAGAAAAAGTTGGGGTGCAACGGGGCTAAAAACGCTCTTATGCTCACATCTTTGGCCCAAAACGCACCATTTTCAGCAGGAGGTGGGTATGCATGCACGCACGCGCGCGCGCGCCTGCGTTTGTCAGTGCGTTCGTTTGTGTGCGCGCATGTGCAGGGGACCCTGCACTTTGCTGTGGTGCATGAAAATTGCTGTATATTGTCATTATTACTGTGCGCCCAGCTTGCTTTTTGTTGTGTACACCGCACCAGCTTCTCCTCCCGGAGACTAGCCTTCTTAGCACTCCGGGGCCGTTTCGTCGCCACAAGTCCGGCGCCACACATATCTCAGATTTTAGGACAGGTTGTATGCATGCAGTCCCACACAATCTGGGTGTCGTGGGGTCTGTAACCGTGCAAAAGTTGGGGTGCAACGGGGCTAAAAACGGCTCTTATGCTCTCATCTTTGGCCCAAAACGCACCATTTTCAGCAGGGGGGTGGGTATGCATGCACGCGCGCGCGCGCGCGCCTGCGTTTGTCAGTGCGTTTGTTTGTGTGCGTGCGTGTGCAAGGGACCCTGCACTTTGCCCTGAAACATGATATTGCTATATATTGTCATTATTACTGTGCGCCCAGCCTGCTTTTTGTTGCGTACACCGCATCAGCTTTCCTTCACGGAGACCAGCCTTCTTAGCACTCGGGGGCCGTTTCGTCGCCACAAGTCCGGCGCCACACATATCTCAGATTTTAGGACAGGTTGTATGCATGCAGTGCCACACAGTCTGGGTGTCGTGGGGTCTGTAACCGTGCAAAAGTCGGGGTACAACGGGGCTGAAAACGGCTCTTATGCTCACATCTTTGGCCCAAAACGCACCATTTTCAGCAGGGGGGTGGGTATGCATGCACGCACGCGCGCGCGCGCCTGCGTTTGTCAGTGCGTTCGTTTGTATGCGCGCATGTGCAGCGGAACCTGCACTTTTCTGTGGTGCATGATATTGCTGTATATTGTCATTATTACTGTGCGCCCAGCTTGCTTTTTGTTGTGTACACCGCACCAGCTTCTCCTCCCGGAGACTAGCCTTCTTAGCACTCCGGGGCCGTTTCCTCGCCACAAGTCCGGCGCCACACATATCTCAGATTTTAGGACAGGTTGTATGCATCCAGTCCCACACAATCTGGGTGTCGTGGGGTCTGTAACCGTGCAAAAGTTGGGGTGCAACGGGGCTAAAAACGGCTCTTATGGTCTCATCTTTGGCCCAAAACGCACCATTTTCAGCAGGGGGGTGGGTATGCATGCACGCACGCGCTCGCGCGCCTGCGTTTGTCAGTGCGTTCGTTTGTGTGCGCGCGTGTGCAGGGGACCCTGCACTTTGCCCTGGTGCATGATATTGCTGTATATTGTCATTATTACTGTGCGCCCAGCCTGCTTTTTGTTGCGTACACCGCATCAGCTTTCCTTCACGGAGACTAGCCTTCTTAGCACTCGGGGGCCGTTTCGTCGCCACAAGTCCGGCGCCACACATATCTCAGATTTTAGGACAGGTTGTATGCATGCAGTGCCACACAGTCTGGGTGTCGTGGGGTCTGTAACCGTGTAAAAGTCGGGGTGCAACGGGGCTAAAAACGGCTCTTATGGTCTCATCTTTGGCCCAAAACGCACCATTTTCAGCAGGGGGGTGGGTATGCATGCACGCACGCGCGCGCGCGCCTGCGTTTGTCAGTGCGTTCGTTTGTGTGCGTGCGTGTTCACGGGACCCTGCACTTTGCCCTGGTACATGATATTGCTGTATATTGTCATTATTACTGTGCGCCCAGCCTGCTTTTTGTTGCGTACACCGCATCAGCTTTCCTTCACGGAGACTAGCCTTCTTAGCACTCGAGGGCCGTTTCGTCGCCACAAGTCCGGCGCCACACATATCTCAGATTTTAGGACAGGCTGTATGCATGCAGTGCCACACAGTCTGGGTGTCGTGGGGTCTGTAACCGTGTAAAAGTCGGGGTGCAACGGGGCTAAAAACGGCTCTTATGGTCTCATCTTTGGCCCAAAACGCACCATTTTCAGCAGGGGGGTGGGTATGCATGCACGCACGCGCGCGCGCACCTGCGTTTGTCAGTGCGTTCGTTTGTGTGCGCGCGTGTGCAAGGGACCCTGCACTTTTCCCTGGTGCATGATATTGC
This sequence comes from Stramonita haemastoma, assembly GCA_030674155.1. Classification (NCBI taxonomy): domain Eukaryota; kingdom Metazoa; phylum Mollusca; class Gastropoda; order Neogastropoda; family Muricidae; genus Stramonita; species Stramonita haemastoma. Next base: position 48,529,680 of record CM060337.1, read on the forward strand.
TGTATATTGTCATTATTACTGTGCGCCCAGCCTGCTTTTTGTTGCGTACACCTCATCAGCTTTCCTTCACGGAGACTAGCCTTCTTAGCACTCGGGGGCCGTTTCGTCGCCACAAGTCTGGCGCCACACATATCTCAGATTTTAGGACAGGTTGTATGCATGCAGTGCCACACAGTCTGGGTGTCGTGGGGTCTGTAACCGTGTAAAAGTCGGGGTGCAACGGGGCTAAAAACGGCTCTTATGGTCTCATCTTTGGCCCAAAACGCACCATTTTCAGCAGGGGGGTGGGTTATGCATGCACGCACGCGCGCGCGCGCCTGTTTTTGTCAGTGCGTTCTTTTGTGTGCGTGCGTGTGCAGGGGACCCTGCACTTTGCCCTGGTACATGATATTGCTGTATATTGTCATTATTACTGTGCGCCCAGCCTGCTTTTTGTTGCGTACACCGCATCAGCTTTCCTTCACGGAGACTAGCCTTCTTAGCACTCGGGGGCCGTTTCGTCGCCACAAGTCCGGCGCCACACATCTCTCAGATTTTAGGACAGGTTGTATGCATGCAGTGCCACACAGTCTGGGTGTCGTGGGGTCTGTAACCGTGTAAAAGTCGGGGTGCAACGGGGCTAAAACCGCCTCTTATGGTCTCATCTTTGGCCCAAAACGCACCATTTTCAGCATGGGGGTGGGTATGCATGCACGCACGCGCGCGCGCGCCTGCGTTTGTCAGTTCGTTCGTTTGTGTGCGCACGTGTGCAGGGGACCCTGCACTTTGCCCTGGTGCATGATATTGCTGTATATTGTCATTATTACTGTGCGCCCAGCCTGCTTTTTGTTGCGTACACCGCATCAGCTTTCCTTCACGGAGACTAGCCTTCTTAGCACTCGGGGGCCGTTTCATCGCCACAAGTCCGGCGCCACACATATCTCAGATTTTAGGACAGGTTGTATGCATGCAGTGCCACACAGTCTGGGTGTCGTGGGGTCTTTAACAGTGTAAAAGTCGGGGTGCAACGGGGCTAAAAACGGCTCTTATGGTCTCATCTTTGGCCCAAAACGCACCATTTTCAGCAGTGCGGTGGGTATGCATGCATGCACGCTCGCGTGCGCCTGCGTTTGACAGTGCGTTCGTTTGTGTGCGTTTTGTGCTAGCTTCTCTAGGGGCCAGCATGTTGAGGGCGGCACCATCTCCTCTCCCTCGCTGCTTTACCTTCCCTGACCCTAAAGAGGGCAGGTACCCATTTACAGTTGGGGGAACTGTACTGAAGTCAAGGCGCGCATTTGGTCACCTAATGTGGATATATATCACTGTAAAAAAGACAAGTCCTCAAAGAACACAAAATTATGTAGGAAGACAATTTCAATCTAATCTTGATAAATTTGGCAAGTACATGATGGAAAATGACTTGTCACTGACATCAGAGAAAGCAAACATGATGCTTTTTAATTCGGGTGGTAATCCAAATAGCTTGCCTGTTTTTAGATCGTATGGTGAAATAATTGAATACAAATTGTCTTGTTTTGTTTTGTTCTGTTTCTTGGGGGCGGGGGGGGGGAGTTCTTTACATCAAAATTAACTTGGAATATTCTCTTTGATTATATTCTGACAAAAGCAAGAAAAAGCATAAATTTCCTGAAGGTAATTGGCAGATTTTTTTTTGGGGGGTGGACACAAAAACGTTAATACACCTTTCACTTGCACTTGCAGATCTAAATTATCATATGTTCAAGAAGTGTTTTTCAGTGCGCCAAAGTATTTATTTAAAAAAGGATTAAAAGTTTTGATGGTGAAGGCATTAACATTGCATTGGGTGTGCCTAGTCATACATCAAATAAAGAAACATATAACACAGCTGGAATTCTGCCTATATTTGTGTTTCCATAACCCATCCATCGCTGATATGAATTTTGGGCTCTTTAACGTGCATACTTGATCTCCTGCATGTGTGTAATACCAGGGGAATTGAGGACTGGCAGGCCTGAACTTAAAGTTGACCTGGGGGGTCGTAAAAATCCCCACATTTGATTTGCCAGACGTTGCCAAGACTCTAACCCAATACTTCATGAACCAATGGGATCAAGTCCAAATGTCTTAACCACTCAGCTACCCCCCCCCCCCCCCCCAAAAAAAAAAAACCCACAAAAAACCAACTAAAAACGTTTTGGTTTTTACACTGAATTAGTATACATAAATAATACAGATACATAATTGAATTAATTCGTATAAATTTGATCTAGTGGTTTGTGGTAATGGCTGTTAAATAGAGTGGAATGAACGTGCTCATGGTGTATTATTTCCAATGCAAAAGTTTACATGTTAACTTTACAGTGCAGACTCCAGTCTCCCCCAAAAGTCCTTGGATGAGACAATAAACCGAGGCCCGTGTGCGAATGCACACAGAACATTTTGCGCACAAGTTAAATCCTGTTCCGCTTTTCTTAAGAGTAGGCCTTGGTGTGCCGCTGGGAAAAGATGACAAGATTTACAAAAATTGCATACACACGGGGACTGGATGTAAAAAAGCACATGAGTGCTTATTCCATTATCCTCGATATAAAAGAATAAATAAATAAATAAATAAATAAATAAATAAAATAAATAATAAATAAATAAATACAATGCAGCATGCTCTCAGTCACCACTATTTTTTGTTGTTGTTTAACTGGAGCCTTGCTGACAAAAATCGCTCTCATGCACGCACGCCCCACACACTTTACGTTGCAACAAACACACACACACACACACACACACACACACACACACACACACACACAACACACACACACACACACACACACAAGCATGCACTTAAAGCTCATGGCACGAGCACACATATGTACACACGCACGCATGCGCCATTCGCTGAAGGGGAGTAAACATGAGACCAATCCAAGCTAGGTAAATAGATAATGCGAATCACCAATTTGAATGAACTACAAATCATAGCTAAACCGAAAACTTCCTGTTGGCAGGAACGCGCCAGAAAGACGACACACACGATCTTCAGCCTCTCAACAAAAGAACAGAAAGCCACCTGCGTGCTAACCCTTGGTTAATGATTACCCCCGCTATCTTCCCGCAACTTCGAATGGCGGCTAACATGACAGAAGAGGAGCACAGCAACAGAAACCAAAGCACGACTTCCCTCATAGAGAAAAAGCTTCTGGCAGCTGTGTATGATTCACTGCAGTGGTGACTTGTGACTTGATCGAAAATCACACTGTGAGTATGATAAGTTTTTGCAAATATTGGGATATTGAATAATGTCTAGTTCAAGTAGCCATTGATCATGACAGCCACACGCATTTCGCGCAAGTTCCGAACACATCTTGTATACAGTTTTAGGACTGCCACAATTATCTTACTAGTGCAAAAGCAGAGAGAGAGGCAGGCGCATGCAAATGTTGGACGAAATGTTACAAAACACTGGTCGTCCATCCTGTGACTTACAAGAGCAGGGTGAAAGCCTGGAAAATTTGCAGAGCCATTGACAAAATGTGAATAATCATTGTAATAATGTAGACACAAGTGTAGTGTCGCGTAACCGTCGCAGAACGTTTTATGTAGTGCAACATTTGAACTGTTTAAAAGTAATAATGGAAGGGGTGTTTTGTCTTTGCTGCATTTTCTGTGTTTGTTTTTTATCTGCTTCTGATAGATCTAGCAGCCTAGGATGTCCATTGCATGGTAAAACAGTGAACAAGAAAGCCCACAATGTTGATCATTTCAACTTCGCTGAATCCCCTAATGCTTCAGCGCAGTCATATAGGCCAGGGTTTCAATGACTTGCCACTTTTTTATGTTTTTTTTTTGTTGTTGTTTTTTGGGGGGGAGATGTCCCTTTTCAAGAGCTCCCAGGTTTATCAATGGAGAGATTTTTGCGTATACGACCGTTTTGCTACCATTAAAACATAGCCGCACTCCGGTTTAGGGTAGGATGTCTGTACTCACCAGTGTGCATGCGTTTTTGTTTGTTCGTTCTCTTTCGTCAACTGTTCCTTTACACAATTTTCTACTCTTTCGACTGTGGAACGGGTTTCGACATATTCCGTGCGTTCGGACACGGGACCTCGGTTTATAGTCTCATCTGGAGAACTTTTCGTAGGAGTGGAGTCAGTACTGATTTTAATCCCATGGTAAAAATCTCCGCGAGCGGTGGTTCGAATCGAGAGCTCAACGCTCAAACCACTAGGCCCAGTTTCAGCTACACACTTGATGAAATGTTGGTGTCTCAGAAAAGAAAGATATCAGAGACTCATAATATTTGTGTATTATGATTCAGCACCCACGCACACACGCACCCACACACAACACACACACACACACACAACACACCACATACACACACACACACACACACACACACACAAAACACACACACAAACACAACACACACAAACAAAACCACACACACGCCACACACACACCACACACCACACTCTCCTCTCTCTCTCTCATTCTCTCTCTCCTCTCTCTCTCTCTCTCTCTTCTCTCTCTCTTCTCTGCTCTCTGTCTCTCACAGAAAAATTTCGACTTGATTTTCATCAGATCCATACTTTTCCTCCATCTGTACACGCCAGACCGTTAAGAGGTGATCTGGATGCTAGTCTTTTGGCTGAGACAATAACCGAGGCCATTGTGCAACACATTTGCTGCAAAAATATTTTGAAAAAGCACCATTGTCACATGATTGTGTCAAAACAATACGTCAAAAATACGGATGACATTGCTCTGGTGGCTATGCACAGTCTCATGGGGAGAGCAACCAAAGTTCATGTTAGTTAACTGGAGAAATTTCGTGACATAAAATGAGGCACACACTCACGCGCGCGCGCGCAAGGCAATACACACAATACATACTGCGCGAACGCGCGCGCGCGCGCACCATATACATATACATACCGCGCGCACACACACACGCGCACGCAAGCACGCACGCACGCTCGCTCGCTCTCTCTCTCTCTCTCTCTCTCTCTCTCTCTCTGTCTCTGTCTCTCTCTCTCTCTCTCTCTCTCTCTCTCTCTCTCTCTCTCTCTCTCTCTCTCTCTCTCTCTCTCTCTCTGCTTTCTCTTAAATTATGGTCTTTTTTGTTTGTCTTTTGTTATCAGAAACTTCCCAAGCGACCTTGGACCTTCTCGCCACAAAACGCGCGTTGTGATTCACTCGATGTTTGGCTGGGTTTAGTAGGCCTTTGTTAGATAGAGGGTTGGGAATGGAGGAAGGAAATGCTTCCACACAGCCTTCAGAGGGCATTGTTTTCGTGTTTACAGGAGGAATGTGTTAGACCTTTGCGTTCAGCATGGGGGATATTCTGCAATTCCCGGAGCTATCAGAATGGGGATATTCTGCTATCCCTAGGTGTCCAGTGTTAGTGAAGACTTGCTGAGTTTCCAGAATCTGCAGGACTGAGCCAGAGCACTGATAGTTTTGATGCCTTTGCAAAAAGTGGTTCTGAATGACTATCACATTTCATCAGGGGGGGGGGGGGGGGGGGGCGAAAACAGCAGTGGAATGTCTGAGGAGGTAGAAATTGCAGTTTGGCTGCCGAGGGGTTTTTTTTTGGTCAGACAATTCTTGCACTAGTTTTGTTTTCCCTACAGTTTAAACCTAATCTATTTTTTTGTGGCTACTTGATTAAGCTGCTTTAATGCTATGCTACATTTTATTTCCTATTGTACATTTTTGGCTGAAATTTATTCGATTCTATTGTAATCTGTCCTATTCTATTTTATTCTAATCTACCTTTTTAGCAAGGATTAGGGACGCAGTCAGGAATTGGTGTCCAGTGATAGTGCAATTGTGCCCCCACAGTCCATGGGACTACAGGACAGGTGAAGGTGAATGATAGTGATAATACAAAGGCAACTGACAGAGCAGTTGTTCTGACACAGTTCGACGTAGCAACGCAGTTCGTCGTAACTTACAACAGTGTTCAACCTCCCCCCCCACCCCCCCACCCAATCGACACAGTAAATTGCGTGGATCCCCTGGGTTGCAACGAACTGCATTAGGCCCCCCTATGTAAAAAAAAAACCAACATTATCTTTAATCAATGTAAGTTCAATATAATGGACTACTTTAGCATTTTAGAAGCTCCTCATACATTTTTGTCAACTTTCTGACTTCAGTTCCAAGTTGTGACAAAGTGCGTCACAACTTTTCAGCACCAAAAACATGCAATGGCGAGAGTTCTTTGCATCTTTATTATCTTTTTTTTTATATACTAAGAACTTTTGCCATTGCATGTTTTTGGTGCTGAAAACTGACAAAGTGAGTCAACGAATTCTGACACAGTTCGTCGCAGCAACGCAAATTGTCGTAACTTGCGACGAACTGTGTCGATTCCCCAGGGTGGGGGGGGGGGGGGGGGTCGCAATTGCAGAACTGTGTTGATCCCCTGGGGGGATCAACGCAGTTCGTGGCAATTTGCAGCCCCCTCCCCCCCCCCCATGTTAACAACAACAACAACAACATTAATCAGTGAAGTTCACTACAATGCACTACTTCAGCATTTTAGAAGCTCCTCATACATGTTTATCAACTTTTGACTTCAGTTCCAAGTTGTGACAAAGTGCGTTGTGTTCTGACACAGTTCGACATAGCAACGCAGTTCGTCGTAACTTAAGACGAACTGCGTCGCTCCGGAGGGGGGGGGGGGGGGGGTCGACACAGTTCCCCCCCCCTCCCCCGATATAAAAACAACAACATTAATCAGTGTAAGTTCACTATAATGCACTACTTCAGCATTTTAGAGCTCCTCATACATTTTTTATCAACTTTCTGACTTCAGTTCCAAGTTGTGACACAAATTTTCCGCACCAAAAACATGCGATGGCAAAAGTTCTTAGTATCTTTATTATTTCTTTTTTATACTAAGAACTTTTGCCATTGCCTGTTTTGACAAAAATGTTTGAGGAGCTTCTAAAATGCTGAAGTAGTGCATTATAATGACCTTACATTGATTAAAGATATGTTGGTGTTCGGGTGTTTTTTTTTACAGGGGGGGGGGGGGGGGCTAACCCAGTTCGTGGCAAAATTGCGACGAACTGCGTTGATCCTCCCCCCCCCCCACCCCACTTGGGGAAGTGACGCAGTTTGTCGTAAGTTACGACGAACTGCGTTGCTACGTCGAACTGTGTCAGAGCACAACACATGTGTCACAACTTGGAACTGAAGTCAGAAAGTTGACAAAAATGTATGAGGAGCTTCTAAATGCTGAAGTAGTGCATTATATTGAATTTACATTGATTAAAAATGTTTTTTGGGGGATTTTATTGTTTTTAAAAAGGGGGGGGGGGGGGGGGGGGGGTGACGCAAGTTCGTTGCAATTGCACGAACTGTGTCGACACCCCCCCCCCCCTCCCTCTCTCAGAAACACAACACTCTGTCACAACTTGGAACTGAAGTCAGAAAGTTGACAAAAATGTATAAAGAGCTTCTAAAATGCTGAAGTAGTGCATTATGTTGACCTTACATTGATTAAAGATATGTTGGTTTTTGGTGGGTTGTTTCTCTTTTTTTTTACATGGGGGGCCTAACGCAGTTCGTTGCAAATTGCGATGAACTGCGTTGATCCCGGAGGGGGGGGGAGGGGGGTCGACACAGTTCGTGGTATTGCAACGAACTGTGTTGACCCCCCCCCCCCCCCCCCCCCCCCCCCGTAAGTTACGACGAACTGCTTTGCTACGTCGAACTGTGTCAGAACAACACGCACTTTGGTCACAACTTGAAACTGAAGTCAGAAAGTTGACAAAAATGTATGAAGAGCTTCTGAAATGCTGAAGTAGTGCATTATATTGACTTTACATTGATTAAAGATATGTTGGTTTTTGGGTTGTTGTTTTTTTACATGGGGGGGCTTAACGCAGTTCGTTGCAAATTACGATGAACTGCGTTGATCCCCGGTGGGGGGGGGGGGGGGCGGGGCGTCGACGCAGTTCGGGGTAATTGCAACGAACTGTTTCGACCCCCCCTCCCCCCCCCCCCCCCTGTAAGTTACGACGAACTGCGTTGCTACGTCGAACTCTGTCAGAACTGCTCTGTCAGTTGCCTTTGTACTGTCACCTTCACCTGTCCCGTAGTCGTAGACCGTAAGGGCACAATCCTGGGAGCACAGTTGTACTCTCTCTTGACACCAAATTCCTGATTGTGTCCCTAATCCTTGCTAAAAAGGTAGATTATAATAAAATAGAATGGGAAAGATTAGAATAAAATAGAATATAATAAAATTCAGCTAAAAAATGATAGAATATGGAATAAAATGTATCGTAGCATTTGAAGTAGCTTAACCAAGTAGCCACAAAAAGAATAGAGTTAGGTTTAAAACTGTAGGGAAAAAAATAGTGCCAGAGATTTAAGGAGTGCAATCTGGGCGACAGTGATGCCTTGGTGTCCAAAAAGACCACCACCTACAAAGGCTTTGATGCATTGGGTATGAGAGAGTGTGACTTCGTCTTTGGGACACTGGTTATGAGGGAGTGTGGCTTCGTCTTTGGAACAGTGGTTATTCATGAGGGGGTGTGGCTTCGTCTTTGGGACAGTGGGTATGAGGGAGTGTGACTTCGTCTTTGGGACAGTGGGTATGAGGGAGTGTAATTCCTCTTTGAAACACTGGTTATGAGGGGGCGTGGCTTCGTCTTTGGGACAGTGGTTATGAGGGAGTGTGACTTCGTCTTTGGGACAGTGATTATTCATGAGGGAGTGTGGCTTCGTCTTTGGGACAGTGGTCATGGAGTGGGACTCTGCCATCCCCTCACATTTTCAAAGCATTTCCTTCAGCTTTTTCCTTCCTTCCCACCCTATATTCCGCATGGGTCCTAACCTGGCTAGTCATCATGTGGATCACATGGGAGACGTCTCCAAAAATGGGGCTGAGTCGTGTCTTTGCAGAAATAGGTCTATCATCCGGAGACTGTTGAAACAGCAAACATCCCAACAAGGACACAAGCACCAACTACCGTGCAGAAACACAAGTCCTGAAACAAGCTGCCACCATGGTCGGACATTCCAAAGATGAATGTCAGCACGTTTTTTTTTCACTGATGCTCTGTCAGTTTTACAAGCCCTGTCTGCAGACAAAGAAACAACTCCAACAGGAACTACAGCTCCTTACACAACACAAACGTGTAACGCTGCAATGGATCCCTTCCCACTGTGGCATACCTGAAAACGAACAGGCTGATGAACTAGCAAAACAAGGGGTCAGAGAGGGAACAGTGCGAAAGCAGCCTCACCTTCCATGAAAAGAAGACAATTAGCAAATCAATTGGCCCGACCAAGAGTAGAAAAGACGGCTACCACCACCTCAAAAGAGAAGAACAAGTCACCCTTCTAAGACTCCGCTCTGGGCACAACAGACTAAACCACCATATGTCCACAAAGCTGAAACTTGCTCCTTCTCCCCTGTGTAGGCCACCTGTAGTAAAGAAATCCAGAAAAAGCGAGCACATCGTTCAGAGGTGTAACCTATTCAGCGACCTGAGGAAGAATGTGGCCGACGGAGATAACCCTGCAGACCAAGCTTCCGGCCCAAGAGGAAACTAGAAAAGACGTGCGATTATTTTTCCCAAACACATCTGATGGTGTAAAGCGAACGGGAGAAGAAGATGAAGATCTGGGGACAGTTTTCCCATCGAAACCTTGCACTGTAAGTACATAGACTCGTATAGCTACAGTTGAATGAAATTGATATGCATGACAAGTTATTGTGCATAGCCTAAGTCTATGCGTAGGATAATCATAGTTTTAGTTATTTACTATAATTACATGTTTAGAAAAAAAATGTTCTGCTTTCATTCGCCCACAGGGCTTTGGTTTATAGTCTCATCCGAAGGACTTTGACATTCAGTTTAGTTTTGTCATCAAACTGGAAAGCCTGAAATCAAGCCCAGAATATCCCGGTTTACTTGTTAGGCAGAGAACATCTTAACCATGCTGCTATC
>CM060337.1:48544614-48557114 GCA_030674155.1 Stramonita haemastoma
TAAAGGGATATGATGTCTTCAAAAGCCTTTAGTCAGAAGTTGCTTCGCTGATAGCAGAGCTGGAAGAGAATTTGAGATTTAAAAAAAATCAAATTAAAAAATCCAAAAAACAGGAAAGTCCTATTAAGTAAATTTTAATTAATTTAATTAATTAAATTCTATTTAACTGGTAACTGTGTCTACAGCTACGTACCGTCTCTTTCTATGTGCTGCTGTGTCCACATGCTTTCCAACAGACAGACCAGATGACCGACCCTTGCCCTTATTTTTTTTTGCTAACTTGTTTATAATACTAATCCTCACACTAACTGTTATACTAATCCTGGCCCCCTCGTGTGGACACAGAAAGCAAGTAGATAGTATGGTGCGTGCTGACACGATGGCAATTAAAAAAAATGTTTTTATTCAATCCAAGAGTATGCATACCATAAGTAAAGAAATTTTGTATCATCATGGAATGATTTTTTTCAACCAAACTTAGAAAAAAATAGAAATGCACAAACACAAGGCAAATTCTTTTCTTCTAGGGGTTGGGGAGTGGTGGTAGAATCTTACGGAAAGAGGTGCTAGGAAGGGGGAGGGGGGATAGTTGGATAGTATAGGTAGGTTTTATTCGTGAATTTTTTTTTATTAAAGGGGAAGGGGCTTCGGGGAAGAACAGTGTGTGTGTGTGTGTGTGTGTGTGTGTGTGTGTGTGTGTGTGTGTGTGTGTGTGTGTGTGTGTGTGTGTGTGTAAATGGAAAGAGAGGGGGAGAGATGGAGTTAGTGAGGATGTAGGATAGGAAAGGAGTGTGTGTGCGTGTGTGCGTGTGTGCGTGTGTGTGTGTGTGTGTGTGTGTGTGTGTGTGTGTGTGTGTGTGTTTGTGTGTAGGTGAGGGGAAAATTTATACGCAGGCAAATCAATGAAGTGATAATTATATCACTGGTATTTCATCACCAGTATATGCTGTTGTGAAGCCAGCACAGCGGTTGCATACTTTGTGTGAGTGAATTTCAAGTTTATGAATATTCACATGTGCTTTGGATGGACATTTGTTTACCACTGGTTTTATCTTTTGATTTTTTAGAAAAGCTTTTCTGATGTTGATGAAATGCCTGCTAAAAATTAATGATCTGGTCCAGTGGTTATCACAAGAATGGGCAGACACTATTTTTATACCACTTTATGTCACAGCAGATTTCTCTGCATGAAATTCGGGCTGCTGCCTCCGGGGATAGCTCATCGCCACAAGTGCAGCGCCTTCCCATTATTTTCTTTTTCCTGTCTGCAACTGTGTTTTCCCTTTCAGGGTGGCTTTTTTCTACAGAACTGTGCCAGGGACAACCCTCTTGTTGCTGTGGGTTCTTTTATGTGCGCTAAATAATAATGTGTAACACACGGGACCTCGGTTTATCGTCTCATCCGAAAGACTAGCCCCCAGACCACCACTCATGGTCTAATGGATGGGGGAAAAGTTTTGGGCCCAAACGGGATTCGAACAACCGCACACTTCGACCCGGACATTTCGCATTCTAGACAGGCGCGTTAACTCTAGACCACCAATCCACTATAAGTTTATTCAGCAGGCAATAGCAGCCTGCAGTGGTCTACGATGTTTCAGTGAGAGAGAATGCGAGGTATGCTGTCATTCTGCCTTTTTGTGATTAATCTTAAGACATCAGCTAGAACAATGACAGGTCTTGAGATAGCGTTTGATATTGCGAAAGTATCAGTTTATACCCCCGTGCAGTACCCGGGAAGTTTGCTAAGCAAACTGAGAATAGGACTGCTGTTCCCTGCCAGGCATGTCGTAAAAGGCGACTAAGGAGGGTCTCACTTGTCAGGTCAGGCTTGCCTGCTACCAGTAATTCATGCTAAACTGGTACTACCTGTCGTATGTGGGGGAAGCACGCCCCAACAGAAAAAAAGCCTGGTCCTCCAGGCTGGGGGCTGGCCCTCCAGGTTGGGGGTTGGGCACAGGGCCAACAACCCTGTCTCGTAAAAAACAGTATGTTACGGAAACAGCAACAAAGAAAACTACTACTTCTGTGTGTGAGGGGCCTTCCGAGCCCAGTGAGGCTTGAATGAATGCTGGTGGCCAAAGCCGAGAGGACGTTGCCAGCAGGATAAGGATGGACCTGAACACCACCAAAACCAAGATCAGACTAGGACATTGGAATGTAAGAACAATGTATGAAACAGGCAAGCTGACACAAGCAACATCAGAAATGAGACGATTCAAGCTTCATGTCCTAGGTGTGAGTGAGAGCAGATGGACTGGATCTGGGAGGATGAAAACCACCACTGGAGAAACCGTCCTCTACTCAACATGCGAGACGACAACATGCACCACGAGGGAGTTGCCATCATCCTCAAGAAAGGTGTAGAGCGATGCCTGCTAGAATGAAAGCCAGTAAACAACAGACTCTTGAGTGCCAGATTGAAGGGCAGGCACATCAACATCTCCATCATTCAGTGCTACCCACCAACCAACGACGGTAGCAAAGAAGACAAAGACAATTTCTGCAGCCAGCTCCAGACAGAGACAGAAAAAACCCACGGCACGACCTCCTAGTCATCATGGGGGATCTGAACGCTAAGGTCGGAAATGACAACACCGACTATGAAAGAGTCATGGGAAAGCATGGTATGGGGACCAGGAATGACAACGGAGAGAGACTGGTAGAGTTCTGTGCCATGAACGACCTGCTGATAGGAGGGACCCTCTTCACGCACCGTGACATCCACAAGCTGACCTGGAACTCGCCAAATGGAAGAGACGGGAACCAGATTGACCACTTGATGATCAACGGTGTATGGCGACGCTCCCTTCTGGACGTGAAGGCCATGCGCAGTGCGGATGTCGGAAGTGACAATCACCTCGTGACAACTGGCAATTTGAATACCCGGGTTCGAGTCCGGTCGAGGAAATTTTCTTCCTGGAGTTAACATCAGTGCTGACTCCACTCTCCCAAAAGTCCTTCGGATGAGACTTTAAACCGAGGCCCCGTGTGCGAAAGCACGCAGAACATCTTGCGCACACGTTAAATCCTGTTCCGCTTTCGTTCGTAAGAGTAGGCCATCGTGTGCCGGTGGGAGCAGATGACAATATTTACAAAACTGCATACACACGGGGACCGGATGAAAAAAAGCACATGATTGCTTATTCTGTTATCCTCGATATAAAAGAATAAATAAAAGAATAAATAAATAAACCATCCAGACAAAGTTGAAGAAGACTGAAGCCAGGCCAGCCACTCAGGCGCGCTTTGACACCCACCGACTGAGAAACAACACCATAAAGGCCGACTTTGTCTGTGACCTAAGGAACAGATTTCAGACCTTACAAGACCTGACAGATCAACAGGACATAGACTCAACATGGAAGCATATTGCCACTGAGAGCAGCAAGTCGACGTTAGGCCACCGAAAGAAGAAGACAAAAAGACTGGATCCAGCAGGAGACGTAAGATGCCACGAGAAGAGAGGACAGATCAAGAAAAGAATGCTGCAGACAAAATCCCCACGACTGCAAGAGAGACAAGAAGAGATGTATAGAGAGGCTAACAAGAAAGTGAAGAGACTTGCACGCCGCTATAAGAGAGATGCCATGGACCAACTTGCAGCTGAAGCGGAGGAAGCGGCAGCTAAAAGGGGAGCAGGGAAGAGTCTTCAGGATCACAAAGCAAGTGTGTGGCAAGTTCAAGGGGAGCACAGGGGGCCAGTCAAGGACAAACAGGGAAAACTGCTGACAACTGAGAAAGAACAAGAAAATAGATGGACCGAACTCTTCAGGGAAGTTCTCAATCGACCATCTCCTGAAGAGACAACGGACATTCCGGAAGCTGCAGAAGACTGACCCTCCGTCAAAAGAAGAAATAGTGGCTGCGATCAAGACACTCAAAAATGGCAAGTCGCCAGGCCAGGACAACCTTGATGCAGAACTGTTCAAGGCCGATCCTGAGCTGGCAGTGACCATTCTTCAGCCACTGTTCACAGCCATAATTATGGGAGGGAGAAAAAGTACCTGATGACTGGACCAAAGGGGTAATTGTCAAGATCCCCAAGAAAGGAGCCCTGAACGACTGCAACAACTGGAGAGGAATCACTCTTCTGTCAGTGCCAAGCAAGATACTGGCCAAAGTCATCATCAGAAGAATGTCAGATGCTGTAGACAAGTCATTGAGAAAAGAACAAGCAGGGTTCAGAAAACAAAGAAGTTGTACTGATCAGATCTTCGCACTACGTACCATCATTGAACAGTGCACCGAGTGGCAAAGGCAGCAATATGTGAACTTTGTTGATTTTGAAAAGGCCTTTGACAGTATTCACAGGGACAGCCTTGGAACATCCTACGACACTATGGCATCCCATCCAAGCTGGTAAACCTGATTAAGAGCTTCTATAACAACTTCAGATGCTTAGTAGGCCGTTAGTGACATACTCTTTGAAGTCAAGACAGGTGTAAGACAAGGATGTGTAATGTCAGCAGTTCTCTTCAATCTTGTCATTGATTGGGTCATGAAGCAGACAACAGAAGACACTCCAAGAGGGATCAGATGGAACCTCTTCTCAACTCTTAATGGCTTGGACTTTGCAGATGACCTGGCTTACTATCCACACACACCCAGCATATACAGGACAAGACCAGCAGACTTCAAACCTTCAGACGGCAGGTGGGACAACGAATCAGCACCAAGAAGACAGAGACAATGACGCTAAATGTTAGAACACTAGCCCCGTGAAAGTGAATGGAACAGACTTACGCCAGGCGGACAAACTCACGTATCTGGGCAGCATTATCAGACCTGAGGGCGGCACCAAAGAAGACATCCACAGCAGACTGGGAAATGCCAGGAATATGTTCAGGGAATTAACATCTGGAGATCTCCACAGTACGGTACCAACACCAAACTGAAGTTGTACCAGAGCTGTGTTGTGTCTACACTCCTGTGTGGATCTGAATGTTGGAGGATGACGGAGACGGATCTTGCCAAACTTAGATCCTTCCACACCACTGCCTCCGGAGAATCCTTCGAATCTTTTGGCCAGAAAAGATTTCCAATAAAGATCTACTGAGGAAATGCAACCAAATGACATGGGCACCATCATTAGCAAACGAAGATGGCGATGGATTGGGCATATACTCCGGAGAAACACACAATCTATTGCAAGAACAGCACTGCACTGGACCCAGACGGCAAGAGAAAGAGAGGAAGACCAAGAACAACATGGAGGAGGACAGTGGAATGTGAGATGGAAGCCATGCAACACTCTTGGAGTTCATTGACCAGGCTGGCCCAGGATAGGCAGGGGTGGAAAGTCTTTGTTGCTGACATACACACCACTGGGTGTAAAGGATGATGATGATGGATGACGATGATGATGATGATGATGATTCAGTTTATATATATTAAATTTTTTTAAAAAAATTATTTATTTATTAATTTACTTATTTATTTATTCTTTTCTATCGAGGATAATGTAATAAAGCACCTGTGTGCATTTTTACATCCAGTCCCCATGTGTATGCAGTTTTGTCAATCTTGCTATCTATTCCCACCGGCACACGATGGCCTACTCTTACGAAAAGCGGAACAGGATTTAACGTGTGCGCAAGATATTCTGCGTGCGTTGGCACACGAGGCCTTGGTTTATAGTCTCATCTGAAGGACTTGTGGGGAGAGGGGAGTCAGTCACTGATGTTAGATTCAGAGGAATAATGGTATACAAGTGTTTGGGGAGATGTTTTTTTTTTCTTTTTCTCAAAATTAAATATGAAAACAGAAACAAAGCCGGTTCTTTGACTTGTATGAATATGTGTGAAATCACTACAGTTGATGATGGTGGTGAAATGATTTGTAACCCTTGTCCTGTGGTGGATATTATCATAAATGATGTTGGTGGCAAATATGTGTATTGATCTTTTGGAAAATTGATGGCAGATTTTACACAAACACATATGACAAGACAAAGATTTGTATAGTATATGCTTTAAATTCAGCTAGAACAATTCCATGTCTTATATGGCTTTTGATATTGCAAAAGTATCAGTATGTATAATGGTATACAAGTGTTTTGGGGATGATGGTTTGTTTTATTCAAAATCAAATATGAAAACAAAGCTGGTTCTTGATGAATATGTGTGAAATCACTGTAGTTGATGATGATGGTGAAATGAATAGTAACCATGTCCTGTGGTGGATATTATCATAATTAATGATATAAAAAAAAATTAATGATGTTGGTGGCAAATATGTGTATTGGTCTTTTGGAAGATTGATGGTAGATTTTACACCAACACATAATTATGACAAGACGAAGACTTGTAGTATATGATTTTAAGTCGAATAGTGGCTACAGTGTTGCCTGTGTGTTTGCTTTGTTTTTGCTGTAGATATTCTGATGGCTACCTTCTAGTGCATTTTGAGGGGGGAGTGGAGTCAGGGATAGTAGCAGATTCTGATGGCTACGGTATTTGGAGGGGATGGGGGGGGGAGTATGGTGAAGTATGTAGCAGATTATGATGGCTACTTGTTTATTTTGGAGGGGGGGGGGAGTACAATGAAGTTGGTAGCAAATTTTTATGGCTACCTTATAGTGCATTAGGAGGGGGGGGGGGGGGGGGGGCAGGGCATAAAGTGAATTATGATAGCAGATTTGGTGGCTACCTTGTTTCTTTGGAAGGGATGGGGGAGTATGTGAAGTATGATCGCGATTCTGGTGGCTACTTGTTTCTTTGGAAGGGATGGGGAGGATGGTACTTGTGTATTTGGAGGGGGTGGGGGGAGAATGTGAAGTTGTAGCAGATTCTGATGGCATAACTTGTTTATTTGGGGAAGCAGATTTTACACCAACTAATTATGTGGTAAAGAAGGTAATGGTGATATGATTTAAGTATGTATTGGTAGTGTGAGGCTGTGTTTTGCCTCTTTGTGTATTTGTTTTGTGTGTTGTGTGTGTGTGTATGTGTGTGTGTGTTTTGTGTGTATGTGTGTGTGTGTGTGTTTTGTGTGTGTGTGTTGTGTGTGTGTGTGTGTGTTTGTGTGTGTTGTGTGTTTTGTGTGTATGTATGTGTTTTGTGTGTGTTTTGTGTGTTGTGTGTGTGTGTGGTGTGTGTGTGTGTGTGTGTGTGTGTGTGTTGTGTGTGTGTGTGTGTGTGTTGTGCAGATGTGTGTATTTAATGAGGTAAAATGTACACTGAGGGAAAATGTAGCAAATTCTATAATGGTGTGGAATGAAATGTGTGTGAAGAGGTTTTCTTTCCTTTGAATATTGGGTGATATGGTTTGGGTTTTTTTTGTGTTGTTTTTTAATCACATGAAATGTGAAAAGGGAAACAAAGCTGGTCCTGTCCTCTGACTGGTATAAATTTTGTGTGAAATGACTTCAGGTGAAGTTGGTGGCAGGTGTGTGTAGTGAACTTCTGCTAGAGGATAGATGCAGATTTTACATGAAACACATCTTCATACTGTAAGATCTTATGTGTAGTAGGGGGCAAAGTGTACCTGAGTTTTTGGGGGGAGATTTTCTTTTTTCTTGTTTTTTTTTATTATAATCTTTTAGAATTTAATTGAGAAAAAAATGTAATAGTTTGTATAATGATGTGGAAAGTGTGTGGGGAGAAGGTCTTTTTTTTTTAATCACATCAAATTTGAAATGAATAATGCATCTGGTCGTGTGGATGCCATTGAATGATTGATGTTTTTTGAAGTAACTTTGGTTGTTGTTGGTGGCAAGTCTGTGAATTGATCTTCCACTGAAGTTTGATGGCAGATTTTACACCAACACACGTGGCAAAAGAAAAGACTTGTGGTATATTGATTTAAATTTATTAGTGGATAGGGTGTGCTTGTGTTTTGTTTTTCTTTTCTTTTTTTTTTTTTTTTTAGATAATGGGATGAAAGTATGAATTTAAGAAAAATGTGGCATGGTCAGTAATGGTGTAGAAAGTGTGTGGGGAGAGGTTTTCTTTTCTTTTGTCTTATTAATGTTTTAAATGTGTGTTTGTTGTTTTTTGTGCAAATAACACAAAATGTGAAAGCGAAAAACAAAGCTCATCTTAAGATTGGCATTGAGAATGTGTGAAATAAGTTTAGTTGATGTTGGTGGCAGATCTGTGTATTGATCTTTGGCTGGAAGATTGATGGCAGATTTTACACCAACACATGTGGCAAAATGACACGACGAATATGGTGTATGTTTTTGTGTTTTTTTAAGTTTAGCACTGGATAGAGTGAACCTGTGGTTGTTGGTTGGTTGGTTTTTTGGACAAGATCAAAATGGATTGAAAAAAATGTAGCATAGTCTATAATGGTGTTGAAGAAAGTGTGTGGGAGATGTTTCTTTTAAGTTATGTTTCTATTGTTTTTCTTTAAAAAATTACAGGAAATGTGAAAGCATAAAACCAGGTTGTTATACAACTGGCAATGATAACGTTGATCTTTGTGGCAAATCTGTGTATTGATCCTCTGCGGGAAGATTGATGGCAGATTTTACACATGTGACAAAAACATATGGTATATGATCTTAAGTTTAGTAGTTGGTAGAGTGTGCCTGTGTTTTGGGGTCAGTTTTTTTTTTTAATTGAGATGAAATGTAAATTGAAAAATCTAGCATGTTCCATGATAGTGTGCAAAGTGTATATGGGGAAGTTTTCTTGTCTTTTGCTTTATTTATTGACTTTTTCAAAATCACATAAAATGGGAAAACAAAGCTCATCCTGTGATTGTCTTTGATATTGATTATGTGAAAGGACTTGGTGGCAGATGTGTTTACTGATCTTCTGCTAGGAGATAGAAGCAGATTTTACACCAAACATCTTCATATTATGACCTTAAGTGTAGCAGCGTGTAAAGCATGTTTGCATTTTTTGGGGGGAGAGGGTTGGGTTTTTTGTATATAAACCATATCAAATTTAAATTGAAAAGAAAAATGTAAAAATTTGTTATGGTGGGGAGAAGTGGGTTTTTGGATTTTTTCCCGAATCGTATCAAATGTGAATTGATTGATAAACTTGGTCATGTGATTGCAATGGAAATTGTGTAAAAGATTTTAGTTGATGTTGGTGGCAGATATGTGTATTGATCTTCCGCTGGAAGATTGATGGCAGATTTTACACCGACATATGTGGGGAAAAGAAGATTGAGGGTATATTCAATTTTAAAGTTAAGTTGTGGATAGCATGTGCCTGTGTTTTGCTCTTTTTTTCTTTAATTTTTTTTTTTTTAGATAATGAGATAAAATGTAAGTTATAGGAAAACCATGGCATGTTCATTACTGGTGTGGAAAGTATGTGGGAGCAGTTTTCTTTTCTTTTAATTTTGTTTTATTTTATGTTTTTCTTTTTTAAAAAATCACACAAATCACATCACATGTGAAATGAAGGATAAACTTGGTCATGTGATTGCAATGGGAATTGTGTAAAAGCATTTTCATTGATGTTGGTGGCAGATCTGTGTATTGATCTTCCGCTGGAAGATTGATGGCAGATTTTACACCAACACTTGAAATATGTATGTGGATGATTCAGTAATTCTATATGATTTCAAGTATAGTAGTGGAGAAAGTGTGCTTTGTTTGCTTGGGTTTTTCTCTTTTTTTTAGATAATGAAATAAAATGTAAATAGGCAAAAAATTAGTATGTTTTATAATGGTGTGATAAGTGTGTAGGGGTGAAGGGTTTTTGTTTTTGTTTCTTTTTTAAATGAAAATCAAATCTTGCAAAATGTGAAAAGAGAATGACCTGGTTTTGTAATTGCCACCAATATTTTATATATCTATTTATGCTTTTTTTATATCCAGATAATGGAATGAGCACTCAGCTTTTCTACATCCAGTCTCTGTGTGTATGCAGTTTTACCTGAAATAACTTATGCTGGTGGCAAATCTGTGTACTGATTTTCTGCAGGAAGATACATACAAATTTTACACCAACATAAATACTAAACAGAATAATCTGAAAGATTAATACACTATTATTTTAGGGATAGTAGTGGATAGATTGAGAAGAAAAAAGGTAGCAGTAAATGGTATGTGTGGCCCAAGTTGTTTCAGTGTGTGTGTGTGTGGTGTGTGTGTGTGTGTGTGTGTGTGTGTGTGTGTGTGTGTGTGTGTGGTGTGTGTGTGTGTGTGTGGAGTGTGTGTGTGTGTGTGTGTGTGTGTGTGTGTGTGTGTGTGTGTGTGTGTGTGTGTACGCATATGTGAGACGTGTGTGTGTGTGTGAGAGAGAGAGAGAGACTTGTGTGTGAGAGACTTTGTGTGAGAGACGTGTGTGTGTGTGTGGTGAGAGAGAGAGATGTGGGTGTGGTGTGGGTGTGTGTGTGTGTGTGTGTGTGTGTGTGTTGTGTGTGTGTGTGTGTGACTTAAGTGTTGATAGTAGATCTGTTTACTGATCTGCTAAGAGAGAAGCAGATTTCACACCAACACATCTTCATTTTATGATCTTTAGTGTAGCAGCATAAAGCATATTGGCATTATTTTTTGTTTTGGTTTGTTGATTTTTTTAAAACTATGTAAATGTAAATTGAAAAGAAATATTTGAAAGTTTATATTATGGTGTGAAAAGTGTTTGGGGAGAAGGGTGTTTTTTTTTTTTCAAATCACATCAAATGTAAAATGAATGATAAACTTGGTCATGTAATTGCAATGGAAATTGTGTAAAATGATTTTAGTTGATGTTGGTGGCAGATATGTGTATTGATCTTTCGCTGGAAGATTGATGGCAGATTTTACAACAACACATGTGGGTAAAAGAATGATTGATGATATATGATTTTAAGTTAAGTTGTGGATACCGTGTACTGTGTTTTTCTTTTCTTTTTTCTTTTTTTTCTTTTTTCTTTTTTTTTCTTTTTTCTTTTTTTTTATAGAAAATGTGGTCAAATGTAAGTTAAAGAAAGCCATGGCATGTTCACTACTGGTGTGGAAAGTATGTGGGGAGCAGTTTTTTTTTCTTTTGTTTTAGTTTTAAAAAAAGAAAAATTTTAAACCACACTAAATCACTTCAAATGTTAAATAAATGATAAACTTGGTCCTGTAATTGCATGGGAATTGTGTAAAAGCATTTTCATTGATGTTGGTGGTAGATCTGTGTATTGATCTTCGCTGGAAGATTGATGGCAGATCTTACACCAGCACATGTGGGAAAAACAAGATTGAGGGTACACGATTTTGAATTAAGTTGTGGATACAGTTGCCTGTGTGTGTTTTCTGGGTTTTTTAAATCTTATTATTTATTTTTAGATAATGAGATCCAATTTTAGTTTTTTAAAAAAACCAATACATGTTCAATACTGGTGTGGGAGCAGTTTTTTTTCTTTTGTTTTAGTTTTTTATTGTTTTCTTTTAAAATCACTCTAAATTATATCACATGGAAATGAATGATAAACTTGGTGCTGTGATTGCAATGGGAATCGTGTAAATGATTTTCAGTGATGTTGGTGGCAGATCTGTGTATGATCTTCCGCTGGAAGATTGATGGCAGATTTTACACCAACACATGTGGGAAAAATTAGGAAAATTTGAGGGGGCATATGATTTTAAATTAAGTTGTGGATAGCATGTGGCTGTTGTGATTTTCTTCTCTTTTTTTTGAGATAATATGATCAAATGTAAGTTTTTAAAAAAAACATGGCATGTTCAATCCTGAAGATTGATGGCAGATTTTACACCAACACGTGAAACATGTATGTGGATGACTAAGTAACTCTATATATATTAAATATAGTAATGGATAAAGTGTGCCATGTTTGTTTGTTAAAGTTGGGGTTTTTTTTAGATAATGAAGTAAAATGAAAATAGCCAGTGTGTGTGATGACTAGAGGGTGTGTGTGTGTGTGTGTGTGTGTGTGTGTGTGTGTGTGTGTGTGTGTGTGTGTGTGTGTGTGTGTGTGTGTGTTTAATTCTTTTATATCAAGGATGATGGAGTAAGCACTCGTGTCCTTTTTTTCATCCAGTCCCGATGTGTATGCAGTTTTGTAGATATTGTCACATGTTCCCACTTGCACAAAATAGCCTACTCTTGAAAAGCAGAACAGGATTTAATGTGTGAGCAAGATGTTCTGCATGCGTTTGCACACGGGGCCTCGGTTTATAGTGTGTGTGTATTTTTGTGTGTTGTGTGTGTGTGGTGTGGTGTGGTGTGGTGTGCTGTGTGTGTGTGTGATATATGGTGTTTGTGTTGTGTGTGTGACTTTAGTGTGGGTGGCAGATCTGTTTACTGATCTTCTGCAAGAAGATAGAAGCAGATTTTACACCAACACATCTTCATGTTATCATCTTCAGTGTAGCAGCATGTAAAACATGTCTGTTGGTTGTTTGTTGTTGTTTTTTTGGGGGGTTATGTTGTTGTTTGTTTTTTTTGTAAACCCTATCAAATGTAAATTAAACAGAAAAATGTAAAAGTTTATGTTATGGTGTGGAAAGTGTGTGGGATAGAAGGGGTTTATTTTTTCAATCAATCAAATGTGAAATTAATGGTAAATTGATCATGTGATTGCAATGGGAATTGTGTAAAAGC
>CM060337.1:48562114-48567114 GCA_030674155.1 Stramonita haemastoma
CTTCTGCTGGAAGATAGAAGCAGATTTTACACCAACACATCTTCATGTTATCATCTTCCGTGTAGCAGTGTGTAAAGCATGTCTGCATTTTGGGGGATTTTTTTTTTTAAACCATATCAAATGTAAATTGAACAGAAAAATGTAAAAGTTTATATTATGGTTTGGAAAGTGTGTGGGGAGAAGGGGTTTATTTTTTCAAGTCGTATCAAATGTGAAACAAATGATAAACTTAGTCATTTGAATTGATTCAAATGGAAATTGTGTAAAATGATTTTAGCTGATGTTGGTGGCAGATCTGTGTATTGATCTTCTGCTGGAAGATTGATGGCAGATTTTACACCAGCACATGTGGGGGAAAGACGATTGATGGTATATGATTTTAAGTTAAGTTGTGGATAGCATGTTTCTGTGTTTTGCTTCTCTTTTTTGTTATGTTTTGGGTGGGTTGTTTTTTTTAGCATAATAAGATCAAATGTAAGATTTAAAAAAAGGAATGTTCTATACTGGTGTGAAAAGTATGTGGGGAGTAGTTTTCCTTTCTTTTGTTTTAGTTTTGTTTTTATGTTTGATTGCAATGGAAATTGTGTTAAAGCATAGATTGAAAAGAAAAAATGTAGCAGTAAATTGTATGTCTGGCCCTAGTTGTTTCGGTGTGTGTGTGTGTGTGTGTGTGTGTGTGTGTGTGTAAAACTGTATTCATAGTTTTGTATATGACGTGTTATATTTATAGATTTATCTGTACATGTATTTGTGCTTTCCTTTTATCTTGATGGGGAAATATTCCATTTTCATCACTGCCTTTGTTTGTACATTTGACATAGTTTTCATACAATAAAAAAGGTCTTATCATAAAACCCCTGTGTGTGTGTGTGTGTGTGTGTGTGTGTGTGTGTGTGTGTGTGTGTGTGTGTGTGTGTGTGTGTGTGTAGAGGGAGGGGGGGTGAACGTGTGCACAGCACAAGCAAGCTTTATGCTTAAAAGGTTGAGGATCAAAATTCTTGAACAGTTCTGTTCTTTTTGTCACATTTCAGAGAGGCCAAAAGGACCATACATGAAATAAGTCAACAATAAGGAAGGACGGTGGCAGGATGGTTAAGACGTTCGCCTGCCAATATGTAAACTGCGAGTTTCTGGGTTCGTACCCAGCTCGCCCTTTCTTCCCATTTTGACAAAAAAATCGAACTGAATGTCAAAGTCATTCGGATGAGACTATAAACCGAGGTCCTGTGTGCGAACGCACGCAAAACATCTTGTGCACACGTTAAAATCCCGTTCCGCCTTTCAGAAGACCAGGCCATCGTGTGCCGGTAGGAGCGGATGACAAAATCATTTTTTAAAAAAACAACCCAGCATGCACACAGGTGTCATGTTTAGACACCATCCCTGAGGGGGGGGAAAAAAATAATGGGTAGGCACTGCACTTGTGGTGACGCGCTCTCCCCGGGGAGACCAGCCTGAATTTCACGCAGAAAAATCTGCTGTGACATAAAGTGGTATAAATATAAATAAGATAAATAAAAAATAAATTTAAAATAAATATAAATATAAAATACATATAAATAAATATAGAAAATAAATAATATATATATATAAAGTATGAACAAAATAGTATGATTATGTGTGTTTTTTAAAGGAAGAAAAAAACATGTTCGAGCAAGAACAAAATCCAAGCTGTATTTATGTTTGAGTAAATGGTTAAAAAAAATATATATATATATATATATTATATACACTGTACCATTTATCCCTCAAATAGAATGGTTAAAAAAAATTAAAAGTCATCAAAAATTTAATTGGTTAAATCAAATCAAACTAAACAAATACAAATTCATATAAGATTCACCAAGGTACTTGACTGAACAATAAGTACAATTTTTTTTAACAAAGAAACAAAAAAAAACCCAAAGGAATGAATGTTACAAAGAAACAAGAAGGCTTGAAAAACACTCCAACAATATGTACAAAAAAAGGAAAAGAAGAGAGATAGTATTAGGAGATGGGGAGGGGTGCTGTTTCAGGCTTGGAACTATCACTACCCCCCCACCCCCCACCCCCCCTCCTTATACACATGGGGACTGGATGTAAAAAAGCATGAGTGCTTATTCCATCATCCTCGATGTAAAAGAATAAATAAATAAACACACACACACCATCACCATCACCACCACCACCAACCTCCACCACTACCCATACCCCCACCTCCATCCCCAACACCCCACGAAACAGGGGCGGATAACTCCAGTGCCTCAGAGACTTGTCAAAGAGTTCTGGAAAAGAAGGAAACATACTCAACCACTAAACAATGCAAGGGAATAAACTCTTCCACTTCTATTGACAGCACAGCAGTTGTTTCCCTTGTCTTGGGTTTTTTTGTTGTTTTTTTTTCCCTCTGTTTTGTGAGGAACTTTCTTTTTCTTTTATTTCTTTTATTCTTTTATATCGAGGATAATGGAATAAGCACTCTTGTGCTTTTTTTACATCCAGTCCCCGTGTGTATGCAGTTTTGTAAATGTCATCTGTTCCCACCGGCACACGATGGCCTACTCTTACAAAAAGCGGAACAGGATTGAACGTGTGCGGAAGATGTTCTGCGTGCGTTCGCACATGGGGCCTCGGTTTAAAGTCTCATCCGAAGGACTTTTGGGGAGAGTGGATTCAGCACTGATGTTAACTCCAGGAGATTTTTCTCCTGGACCGGAATCGAACCCGGGTCGTCAAATTGCCAGCGCAAATGTTCTGACCACTAGGCTACCCGTCCCCCTGAAGACGTTAGAAAGATTGTGTGTGTGTGTGTGTGTGTATGTGTGTGTGTGTGTGTGTATGTGTGTGTGTGTGTGTGTGTGTATGTGTGTGTGTATGTGTGTGTGTATATGTGTGTGTGTGTGTATGTGTATGTATGTGTGTGTGTGTGTGTGTGTGTGTGTGTGTGTGTGTGTGTGTGTGTGTGTGTGTGTGTGTTTTAAGGGGGTGGCGCTGCTCTCGTGGTGACGTGCTCTCCCCAGGGAGAGCAGCCCGAATTTCATGCAGAGAAATCTACCGTGACTGAAAGTAGCTTGAAAAAAATTCAATACAGTACAAAGTACAATGCAGCAAATATAATAATGATAATAATAATCATCATCGAATAATAATAATAATAATAATAATAATAATAATAACAACAACAACAACAACAACCACCACCACCACCACCACCACCACCACCACCACCACCACCACCACCACCACCACCGCCGCCACCACCACCACACCACCACCACCACCACCACCACCTACTACTACTACTACTACTACTACTACTACTACTACTACTACTACTACTACTACTATACTACTACTATACTACTACTACTACTACTACTACTACTACTACTACTACTACTACTACTACAATAAAATGACTATTTGAGAAAAAAAATCATGATGATCATGATGATGGTTATGAACATCATTATAATAACAGTAGACCTAACAATTATATTGAATTCATTTAGCGCTCTGTTTCGTGAAAACGAAATCGAAGCGAGTGCATTCAAATCATTCCTACATAAGGAACTGTTACAAAGAGTATCATAAGTATATTTAAATGCGCACACACACACACATATACGCGCGCGCGCGCGCGCACACGCACACCACCACTACACCACACTACACTGCACTACACTACACTACACTGCACTGCACTACACTGCACTGCTCTACACTGCACTACACAACACTGCACACACTACACTACATTGCACTGCACTGCACTGCACTGCACTGCACTGCACTGCACTGCACCACACTACACTACACTGCACTACACTGCACTACACTGCACTGCACTGCACCACACTACACTACACTGCACTGCACTACACTGCACTACACTGCACTACACTGCACACACTACACTACATTGCACTGCACTACACTGCACTACACTGCACTACACTACACTACATTGCACTGCACTGCACTGCACTGCACTACACTACACTACACTACACTACACTACACTACACTACACTACACTACACTGCACTGCACTGCACTGCACTGCACTGCACTGCACTACACTGCACTGCACTGCACTGCACTACACTACACTACACTACACTTCACTACACTACACTACACTACACTACACTGCACTGCACTGCACTGCACTGCACTGCACTGCACTGCACTGCACTGCACTACACTACACTACACTACACTACACTTCACTGCACTGCACTGCACTGCACTGCACTACACTACACTACACTACACTACACTACACTACACTACACTGCACTGCACTGCACTGCACTGCACTACACTACACTACACTAAACTACACTACACTACACTACACTACACAGCACTACACTGCACTACACTACACTACACTACACTACACTACACTACACTACACTACACTACACTACACTACACTACACTACACTACACTGCACTGCACTGCACTGCACTATACTACACTGCAGGTGTCACTCTCGGAAGACTATGGAGTTGCGCCCTAGGTTCTAGAGCGTAAAGCCTGAGTAAGTAAGTATGGGGGCAAGCTGTTACCCATGCAGCAGACCCCCCTCTCACTACATACATCCCCGAACCCTCCTGGGGGCTCCAACTCCCCGACTTTTCGTCAGGGATGGTGTCTAAATACAGCACCTGTATGCATTCTCGCTATTTATTTTGTTGTCATCCTGCCCCCCCCCCCCCCCTCCCCCTACCGACACATAATGACCTGCCCTTTCGGAAGGCGGAACGGGTTTTAACGTGTGCGCAAGATGTTCTGTGTGCGTTCGCTCACGGGGCCTCGGTTTATAGTTTCATCCGAATGACTTTGACATTTAGTTTGATTTTTTTTCCCGTCAAACTGGGAATAAAGGGCGAGGCTGGGAATCAAACCCAGAGCCTTGTGATTTAGCAGTGGATATGCGAACGTCTTAACAATCCGAATCTGGGTATGGCTGTGGCAGGGAGATAGAAATGAGCGGCGTGGGAACAGC
>CM060337.1:48577114-48584614 GCA_030674155.1 Stramonita haemastoma
ACTGTCCCCCCCCCCCCCACCGCCTTCTACCCTCACCCCCATCCCTACCCAACCCCTCTTCTTCCAGAAATTCAAATGAAACTAGAGAAACGAAAACAGCTCTATCTTTGCTGGGAAAGGTCCCTGAACTCTAGACAGCAAGGGGGAGGTAAGATAGCGTCAGTTTACACCTTTTTCCGTGCGCTTGAACTATGGTTGTACACCATCTTTCCTTTTTGTCACTTTTCCCTCTGTTTTCATATTTTACTCTTGCATTCATAACGCGCATACTGAGGCACCCACAGACATTCAAAAACAGAGAAGAAAAAAAATTGGGGGGTAAAAGATTAGCCTCTGACTCGAATCTTTTATTTTACTTTTCTTTCTATACCATTTTATGTCCCAGCAGATTTTTCTGAGTGAAATTCGGGTTGCTCTCCCCGGGGAGAGCGCGTCGTCACAAGTGCAGCGCAACCCATTATTTTTTTAGTTTTCCTGTCTGCAAGTGTATTTGTTTTCCTATCAGAGTGGCTTTTTTCTACAGAATTTTTCCAGGGCAACCCTCTTGATGCCGTGGGTTCTTTTACGTGCGCCAAATAATGATGTGCAACACACCGGACCTCCGTTTATCGCCTCATCCGAAAGACTAGCACCCAGACCACCACTCATGGTCTTATGGATGGGGGAGAAGTTTCGGGCCCAAACGGGGTTCGAACCATCGCACACTCCGACCCGGACTTTTCGCTTTCTAGGCAGGCGCATGACCAACTAGACCACCGATCCATCTGATGTGATTTTTGCGCAATTGTAGTAGGTTTTGTAGTAGGGGGTATGGGGTATGGGTATTTGATACTGTACCCCCTGTGGCAGGGTTGAGGTCTGGTGCTACAACGTCCCGCTCTCCCTAAGGAAAGTGAATGCGCAAAACATAGCCTCTCCTTTCCAGGTGTAGTGATCGCCGAGGGGGCCCCTGCCTGGAAACGGGCAGGTGGTCACTTGCAATGGCCTCTCCTACATTACTGTGCCCGTAGCAACACCTTCCCGTGGTGCCCCCTGTTCTCACTGAGCTTGCTACGTCATGGCGCGACCGAGTACCTGGCGGTATAACTGGGTCCGGGAGGAAAGCTGGCCCCCTTACGTGCGGCACGCATGGCCCACCGTCGTGTGGATACGCCCTGGTGCCCACGCACCAGCCTCCCAGCTATGGGCAAATAGCGAAGACTAAAATACCCTGCTGGCAGGCCTAAAGAACTGAGGGCTGGTGTATCCCTAATATATGGCTGGCTGAGCCTTCAACCACCAGTTGTAAATCTGCCTACGACCCGAGGACCTCGCTGTCATCGTCCCAGCTTGCTGGGCCATGGCAGATGAACCGCGAGTTTAAAGGGTGGGAACGGTACTGCGCGCACTGTCTCTCACCTTAAAAATCCTATGCGCAGGCCCAAGGACAAGTCCACGTCCCCCCCTCATCCTCCCTTTTTCCTACTATCCCCAAGCCCTGTAGCGATGGGAAAGGGGCGAATGCGGCAGGTGAAAGATGTCACTGGAAGCCGCAGTTCCAATCCTGCATGCAGGCGATTCAGGAGTATGGGTCGTCTGATTGTTGACCTGAGGATGACAACATCACCCGGCAGCACCCTGAATGACCAAGCAGCCCTCTTTAGGGATAGCACTGCTTGCTCCACACGGAGAGGGGCCTAGAAAAGGTGGCCTAACGAAAGCTCATCCTCATACCACCCAGTTGGCTAGCCGCGGTCAACGGGCATCTTTCCAAGCGGTCGAGCATCAACAAAGTCAAAATCAAGTGGCTCCACACCTGCCTCCAAAGGTGTGACAGGTCTCAAACTGGCGTGCTGGAACATCAGAACCATGCTAGATACAATAGATAGCAACCGTCCTGAACGACGCTCTGCTTTAGTTGCACACGAGCTCTCGCGACTAAATATCGACATCGCGGCTCTTAGTGAAGTCCGCTTCCCAGATGAAGGTAGTCTCAAAGAACACGGCGCCGGTTACACCTTATACTGGTCAGGCAAGCCCCAATCCGAACGACGCCTTTCAGGTGTAGGCTTCATGATCAAGAACACCATTGCCTCAAAGCTGGAGAACTTACCAACAGGTCATTCAGACCGTATCATCTCCATGCGTTTGCCACTGGAGAACAAGCAGCACATCACTCTCTTCAGTGTGTATTCCCCGACTCTTCAAGCAGACCCTGCAGACAAGAACAAATTCTACTGTGACCTGCGCAGCCTGGTAAGAAACACCCCTGCAGACGACAAGGTCATTATCCTTGGAGATTTCAATGCTAGAGTTGGCCGAGATTCAGAAGCCTGGAAGGGAGTTCTGGGGAAACATGGAATTGGGAATTGCAATGACAACGGGCGTCTCCTGCTAGAGTTCTCCACTGAACTGCAGTTAATCATCACTAACACAATCTTCCAGCAGAAGGACAGTCTAAAAACAACCTGGATGCATCCTCGGTCCAAACATTGGCACCTCATAGACTACGTCTTAGTGCGCCAGAAAGACCAAAGTGATGTCTTGCACACCAGAGTGATGCCCAGTGCAGAATGCCACACAGACCACCGCCTCGTGCGATGCAACCTCAGCCTTCACATCAAGCCAAAGTCAAAACGAGGAGGTCCCCCCAGAAAGAAACTCCAGGTTGGCAGCCTCAAGTCCGCTGAAGTGAAAGCTGAGCTACAGTCCAACCTCCAGTCAAAGCTGGAAGTCGAGGACTGCCCCTCTGACCCCTGTCCAGAAACGCTCTGGACCCGCCTAAAAACTGCCATCCTGCAGACCTCTGCAGAGGTCTTGGGCTTTTCCACTAAGAAGAACAAGGACTGGTTCGACGAAAATGACCAAGAAATACAAGATCTGCTGGCGAAGAAGAGAAGTGCCCACCAGGCTCACCTTGCACAACCATCTTGTCCAGCAAAGAAAGCTGCCTTTCGTCTTACATGCAGCAACCTCCAGCGCCAGCTTAGAGTTATCCAAAACGAGTGGTGGACTAACCTCGCCCAGAAAACTCAGCTCTGCGCTGACACAGGTGACTACAGAGGCTTCTACGAAGCTTTGAAGGCAGTCTATGGACCCTCTCACCAAGTGTTGAGTCCTTTGCGCAGCACTGACGGCCAGGCACTCCTCACAGACAAGATGTCCATATTGAACCGCTGGGCTGAACACTTTCAAACCCTCTTCAGCGCTGATCGCACTGTTGATGATGCAGTGATCCAACAGATCCCACAGCAACCAGTGAAAGAAGAACTGGACGAAGCCCCAACCCTGGAAGAGGTAACTAAAGCCATAGAACAACTGAAGAGTGGGAAGGCTGCAGGCATCGACGGTATTCCACCAGAATTATGGAAAAACGGGGGGCAAACACTGCACTGCAAGCTCCATGAATTTTTTGTCTGCTGCTGGGAGCAGGGAAAGTTACCACAAAACCTTCGTGATGCAATCATAATCACCCTTTACAAAAACAAAGGGGAAAAATCAGATTGCTCCAACTACAGGGGTATAACTCTTCTCTCCATCGCTGGCAAAATCCTTGCAAGAGTTCTCCTCAACAGACTAGTACCTGCTGTTGCAGAACACCACCTCCCTGAGAGCCAGTGCGGCTTCAGAGCTAACAGGGGTACCACCGACATGGTCTTCGTGCTCAGACAGCTTCAAGAAAAGTGCCGCGAACAGAACAAGGGACTGTACATCACCTTCGTTGATCTAACCAAGGCATTTGACACTGTGAGCAGGAAGGGCCTGTGGCAGATCATGGAGCATCTTGGCTGTCCCCCAAAGTTTCTCAACATGGTGATCCAGCTACATGAATACCAGCGTGGCCAGGTCAGAAACAGCAACGACCTCTCAGAGCCTTTCCCAATCACAAACGGGGTAAAGCAGGGCTGCGTTCTTGCACCAACCCTCTTCACTATCTTCTTCAGCATGATGCTTCAGCGGGCCACAGAAGATCTTGATGACGAAGACGGAGTTTTCATACGCTACCGCACAGATGGCAGCCTATTCAACCTGCGGCGTCTTCAGGCCCACACCAAAACCCTGGAGCAACAAATTCGAGAGCTACTTTTTGCTGATGATGCTGCCCTTGTAGCCCACACAGAAACCGCCCTGCAGCATGTAACATCCTGTTTTGCAGAGGCAGCCCAGCTCTTCGGACTCGAAGTCAGCCTGAAGAAGACAGAGGTTCTCTACCAGCCCGCACCTCAGGTAGCGTACCACCCACCTCACATTACAATTGGTGAGACAGAACTGAAAACAGTCCAGCAGTTTACCTACCTGGGATGCACAATCTCCTCTGACGCAAAGATTGATAAAGATGTAGACAACAGACTGGCAAAGGCAAACAGTGCTTTTGGCAGACTCTACCACCGTGTCTGGAAAAACAAACACCTGAAGAAAGACACCAAGATCAGTGTCTACAGAGCCGTGGTACTGACCACCCTCCTGTACGGCTCTGAGTCATGGGTCACATACAGACACCACCTGCGATTTCTGGAACGCTTCCACCAACGCTGTCTCCGCTCCATCCTCGACATCCACTGGAGCGACTTCACCACGAATGCTGAGGTGCTGGAGCAAGCAGGGATCACCAGCATTGAGGCCATGTTGCTGAAAACGCAGCTACGCTGGGCAGGGCATGTCTCTAGAATGGAGGACCATCGCCTACCGAAGATGGTTCTCTACGGTGAACTTTCCACCGGACACCGCTACAGAGGCGCACCAAAGAAGAGATTTAAAGACTCTCTGAAGAAATCTCTGTCAGCCTGCCTCATAGACCATAACCAGTGGTCAGTCCTTGCTGCTGACCGGCAGGCCTGGCGACACACTGTGCATCAGTCGGTCTCCTCCTTTGAGGACAATCGCAGAGCGGCCCTTGAGGAGAGGCGAATGAGGAGGAAGAACCGCGTCCCCTCTACATCAACCCCAGAATCGACTTTCCCCTGCAGCCGCTGCGGCCGGGTTTGTTTGTCACGCATTGGACTGAACAGCCACCAGCGAGCCTGCACCAGACGTGGACAGTGCCCTTAATCTTCGTTCGCGAAGCCAAGCCATGAGTAGGTTTGAATTTTTTCAGCAAAAACTGTACGTCCAAGGGTCCTTTGTCATCTGCTAGCTTCTTAACCCCAATATGTATGCGCGGGGTCAACACTGTAAGAACACAAGCAACCATTTCATTATCATTTCCAACTTTCTCGGGACTACTTCCTATTGTTGTCTGTCTTGAATTCCAAAATCAAGTACATAGTGCATTTTTCATTCTTTAAAAAAAAAATCGGTGAAAATCAGCAGAAATTTTTTATAGCACTCTGTACAAGATCATAATAATAATAATAATAATAATAATAATAATAATAATAATAATAATAATAATAATAATAATAATAATGAGGGGGGGGGACTGGATAGCCTAGTGGTCAGAACATTGCGCTGGCAATTTGACAACCCAGGTTCGATTCCTGTTGGAGGGGGATTTTTCCCCTGGAGTTAACATCAGTGCTGACTCCACTCCGCCCAAAGTCTTTTGGATGAGACTTTAAAATGAGGCCCCATGTGCAAACGCACGCAGAACATCTTGCACACACATTAGATCCTGCTCTACTTTTCGTAAGAGTAGGCCATCGTGTGCCGGTGGGAACAGATGACAAAATTTACAAAAATGCATATACATGGGGACTGGATTTTTTTTTAAAAGCACATGAGTGCTTATCCCATTATCCTCGATATAAAAGAATAAATAACTAAAATAAATAAATAAATAAATAAATAAATAAATAAATAAATAAATAAATAATACACGATACTATATGACCCGGAAGCTAAAGGTGGATTGTGGCCAAAACAACACCATCTTCGCCGGGAGAGGACCCTGAACCCTTAAGAGGAATGGAAGGGGAGCTAAGAAAACGTCTGTTGACACCTTTCATTTTGGGGGAGGGGGGGTGAGGTTGGAGGGTGGGGGTGGCTCACTGCAAGCTATGTACCGAACTACACTGCAATGTGCACAGATGCTCTGTTTAGCTAACTCTTGTGTTCTAAATGTTTTCAAAACGGATTAGCGTTAGCTGTACGTGAGAGAGAGACAGAGAGGAGAGAGAGAGAGAGAGAGAGAGAGAGAGAGAGAGAGAGAGAGAGGAGAGAGAGAGAGAGAGAGAGAGAAAAGAGAGAGAGATTGATTGATTGATTGATTGATTGATTGATTGATTGATTGATTGATTGATTGATTGATTGATATTCCTTATTCCCAAGGGTTGCAGAAAAGTATTGACATACTTTTTTTTTCATCCAGCGCCCAGCATAGGAAGAGACTATGATTAATAATCACAATAAATCATTTCAAGAATACATAAAGAAAGTCATTTTGATATGAGAGAGAGAGAGAGAGAGAGAGAGAGAGAGAGAGAGAGAGAGGAGAGAGAGAGAGAGAGAGAGAGAGAGAGAGAGAGAGAGAGAGAGAGAGAATCAAATCAAATTCTTTTATTCGAGGATAATGAATAAACACTCGCGTGCTTTTTTACATCAAATCCCCGCCCTTATCAGGGATTAAATCTAGATTAAAAAAACAAACAAACAATTCCTTTAACTATGCAGCAACAACAGTAATGATCCAAATACCAAGAACAAGAAACTAGACCCGGTTCTAAACAACAGACAAAAACTAAGGACAACAAGACTATATATAATAAGGTAATTTTAAAAAACGCCCTCTTTCAAAAAAAAAAAGAAAGAAAAAAAGAGAAAAAAAAACCCACAAAACAAACAAACAGAGGAAATGGAGAAAAGAACTGATTATTTTGATTTTTTTTTTAAGTGCTACTAGATCAAGAGTAAACAAGAGAACATAACGAGGTAAACAACTAAAACCGTCAACCCACCACCACCTTTCGATAAATTAAGTCATATAGATCATAGTATTTGATAAAAGGGAAAAATTGTTAACTGCTATCTTGATGGGGGGTGGGGGGGGTAGAAATACTACCAATAATAGGACTTCCAGTTATTAAAAATGAAATTAAATTAGAAAGATTTTTTTTAAAAGACATAAAAAGAGATATAATTTTTATAAATTGGGTAATGATTAAATTGGGGAGAGAGAGAGAGATTTGATTTGATTTTTTCTTTTATATCGAGGATAATGGAATAAGCACTCTTGTGCTTTTTTTTTTACATCTAGTCCCCGTGTGTATGCAGTTTTGTAAATGTCATCTGTTCCCACCGGCACACGATGGCCTACTCTTACGAAAAGCGGAACAAGAATTTAACGTGTGTGCAAGATGTTCTGCGTGCGTTCGCACACGGGGCCACGGTTTATGGTCTCACCCGAAGGACATTTGGGGAGAGTGGAGTCAGAGAGAGGGGGTTGTTGTTATTGTTGTTGTTTACTTAAAAGTCCACTGAAATGAAACAGTGCAAAGAAGATAGAAAACAACAAAGAAACACACACATACACACACACATACATACATACACACACACACACACACACACACACTCACCACACAC
>CM060337.1:48592114-48602114 GCA_030674155.1 Stramonita haemastoma
GACAAGAACAACGAACAACGAAAGTTATCAAAAGAAGGTACTGGCATAAGCGAACACTTTTTTACAACCAACTCTCCGAGGACAAGAAAAAATACCCACAAAAAAATTCAAAAGAAAAATAGAAGAAAGAAACAAACATCCCAAAGTCGGAAATACGCTTACCTCAATGGTGGGCAAAACAGTCATAATTATACAGATAATCTCACCATTAGTGAACCTTTAAGCTGCAGAAAAAAAAAAAACAACAACAACAACAAATGTTGAAAGGCTTATGCCTCTGAACTATGTATTTATTTATTTATTTATTTTATTTTATTTTATACCACATTATGTCACAGCAGATTTCTCTACGGGAAATTCGGGCCGCTCTCCCCAGGGAGAGCGCGTCACCACAGGTGCAGGGCCACCCATTTTTTTTTTTTGTTTTTTTCCTGTCTGCAACTGTACTTGTTGCCTTATCAGAGTGGCTTTTTTCTACAGAATTTTGCCAGGTACAACCTTCTTGTTGCCGTGGGTTCTTTTACGTGCACTAAATAATGATGTGTAACACACGGGACCTTGGTTTATCGTCTCATCTGAAAGACTGGCACCCAGACCACCACTCATGGTCTAATAGATGGGGATAAATTTTGGGCCCAAACGGGATTCGAACCACTGCACAATCCGACCCGGACATTTCGCTTTCTAGGCAGGGGCGTTACCTCTAGACCACCGATCCACTGGGGATTTATTTTTATTTTTATTTATTCTTTTATATCGAGGATAACAGAATAAGCAACATGTGCTTTTTTTCATCCGGTCCCCGTGTGTATGCAGTTTTTGTAAATATTGTCATCTGTTCCCACCGGCACACGATGGCCTACTCTTACGAAAAGCGGAACAGGATTTAACGTGTGCGCAAGATGTTCTGCGTGCGTTCGCACACGGGGCCTCGGTTTAAAGTCTCATCCGAAGGACTTTTGGGGAGAGTGGAGTCAGCACTGATGTTAACTCCAGGAAGAAAATTTCCTCGACCGGATTCGAACCCGGGTCTTCAAATTGCCAGCGCAATGTTCTGACCACTAGGCTATCCGCCCCCCGGGATGAAAACCCTAGTGGTTAGAACGTTGAGCTCGTCATCTGACAGTAATCAAAGATTCGGGTTCCAATCTCCGCTGAGGTGTCTGTTCCAGTGGATTTTTCCCCAGGTGTGGATATTGAGTACTGATAGGGACACGATAGCCTTGTGGTTAGAGCGTTGTGCTTGTGATTTAAAGGCCCTAGATCGAACCCGGGTCCGAGCCTAGTGAATTTCTCTGTGGGATAATAAAGTATTTTGAATTGAGCCACCACTAAGATTCCAGTTCAAGGGGATGTTTCCCCTGGAGATAACATCAGCCTAGACTCTATTTCCCGGAAAGTCCTTCCGATAAGGCCACAAACCGAAACCCCGTGTGCGAATGCACGCATAGCATCTTACGCACACGTTAAAACCTGTTCTTCTTCTTCTTCTCATTGGTTTAATGTCCGTTCACTACAAGGTGATTTAGACAATGGTACATTCACGTTAGCCTAAGGATGCACTGAAAAGGGGATGTGGGGAAAAGGTGAAAGGATAAAGAATGTAATGAAAGATGATAAGTTTATACAATTTCATTTATAGTAACTGACCTACTGGTGACTGGCAAATACTTTCTGCAACTGATACTAGGACATGCGACTCGGAATCGTACAGGACACTTTGGATATTTCCATATTTTTGAAATATTGTTAAAACCTGTTCTGCCTTCCGGAAGAGTATGTTATTTGTGCCGGTAATTACGGATGATTGTTATAATCGCATGCACACTGACGTCGTATTTAAACATCATCCACAAAGTCAGAATGTGTCTATTTATTTTTTTTATTTTTTTAATATCGAGGATAACGGAATAAGCACTCAGTTGCTTTTTTTTTCATCCCCTCCCCCTGTGTTTGCAGTTTTGTAAATTTTGTCATCTGTTCCCACTGGCACACAATGGCCTACTCTTACGAAAAGCGGAACAGGATTTAACGTTTTCACAAGATGTTCTACGTGCGTTCGCACACGGGACCTCGGTTTACAGTCTCATCCGAAAGACTTTTGGGGAGAGTGGAGTAAGCATTGATGTTAACTCCAGGGGAAAAATCCCCTCCAACGGGACCGGAGTTGAACTGGGGTCGTCAAATTGCGAGCGCAATGTTCTGACCATTATGCTATTCCTTCCCCCCTACATTATTGATGAGCAATGGTGTCAAACAAAGAAAGATATCACCTCCCCTAGTGGTGCTGGGAGCTCTTTGTGATAAAGAGACAATATCTTCTCCTTCTGCAATTTCCAAACAATAGGAGAAAAATAACACTCTTTAAAATATATATATATAAGGGAGGGGAGGGCGTTGGGGGTGTCTCTTCTTTGTTTGCTTGTTTGATAGGTTTTTTTGTTTTATTTCTTTGTTTGTTTTGTTTTATTTTATTTTGTTTTTGTTTTATTTTTGCCTTTGTGACATTTTTTCATTGCAAGAAAAAAAAAACAGCCACTTATTGCCATCTTTCTAGAGCTCTTTCTTCCAGTTTTAGTCTGTAGATTGTTTTTACCTTAAATGCACCCATATTCTTTCCATATGATCTATTTGGCCTACAAAAAACCCAACTTATATATGTCCCCCCCCCCCCTCTCTCTCTCTCTCTCTCTCTCTCTCTCTCTGTCTGTCTGTCTGTCTCTCTCTCTGTCTCTCTGTCTGTCGTCTGTCTGTCTGTCTGTCTCTGTCTGTCTCTCTCTCTCTCTCTCTCTCTCTCTCTCTCTCTCTCTCTCTCTCTCTCTCTCTCTCTCTCTCTCTCTCTCTCTCTCTCTCTCTCTCTTCTCTCTCTTCTCTCTCTCTCTCTCTCTCCTCCCTCCCTCCCTCCCTCCTCATAATATGATATAATCGCTTTTATCATAGCAGTGTTTGATGTACAAAATATTTTATACCCCCATACCACCACCACTCAAGGTTAAACGTATAGGAAAGCTCAGACTAGGTACAGGCAAAATCCACACTTCAGACCTCTGGTCACCTCCTCGGCAGACGCATTCCTCTCCCTCACTAAATCCCCTTCAGCACAAAGACAACACAGAGATCATCTTGTGGAGAGGGTTTGAATCAGAGAGGTCAGAAAATGACCTGTCTGCTGCGTGATAGAGGGGGATTAGGTTGTGTGTGGGTGGGTTTTTTTCCTCTGCGAACGGTGTATGTAGGGGTCGATGGATTTCCTTTGGTCACAGCGTTGAATCTGTTATCTCAACTCATTTTGAAACGTGTGTTATGTCCTTAAATGGGTTGATGTTGTGTCCTTAAAGTGCTGTTGTTGTGTCCTTAAGTAGCTGATGTTGTGTCCAATAGTAACTGTTGTGTCCTAAAGAGCTGTTGTTGTGTCTTAAGTAGCTGTTTGTGTCCTTAAGTAGCTGTTGTGTCTTAAGTAGCTGTTGTGTCTTCCTAAAGTAGCTGTTTTGTGTCCTTAAGATGGGTTGTGTCCTAAAGTAGCTGTTGTGTCCTTAAAGCTGCTGTGTCTAAGTAGCGTTGTGTCCTTAAGTAGCTGTTGTGTCCTTAAGTACTGTTGTGTCCTTAAGTAGCTGTTGTGTCCTTAAGTAGCTGTTGTGTCCTTATGTGTGTGTCTTAAGTAGCTGTTGTGTCTTTAAATGGCCTTTGTCGTGAAGTGGACAGGCTCAACGGAGACAAGAACTCCCCTTCCCCTTCTCCGATCTGGAAGTGTCTTGAGGAATAATACGCATTGTATTGGTGAAGGAGTGCTCGGCTAAGGTTCGCAGTCTCAACAGGTTTTTACTCATCTGATATATTTTTAATTGCCCTTATTTTGGGTAGTGTTTTTATCTATGTTGACTTTCCCCGTGTCAGTGACTGTCAAAAGACCAGGGCTCCAGTCTGTGACTGTTAAAAGACCAGGGCTCCATTCAGTGACTGTTGAAAGACCAGGGCTCCATTTAGTGACTGTCAAAAGACCAGGGCTCCAGTCAGTGACTGTCAAAAGACCAGGGCTCCAGTCTGTGACTGTTAAAAGACCAGGGCTCTAGTCAGTGACTGTTAAAAGACCAGGGCTCTAGTCAGTGACTGTTAAAAGACCAGGGCTCTAGTCAGTGACTGTTAAAAGACCAGGGCTCTAGTCAGTGACTGTCAAAAGACCAGGGCTCCAGTCAATGACTGTCAAAAGACCAGGGCTCTAGTCAGTGACTGTTAAAAGACCAGGGCTCCAGTCAGTGACTGTCAAAAGACCAGGGCTCCAGTCTGTGACTGTTAAAAGACCAGGGCTCTAGTCAGTGACTGTTAAAAGACCAGGGCTCTAGTCAGTGACTGTTAAAAGACCAGGGCTCTAGTCAGTGACTGTCAAAAGACCAGGGCTCTAGTCAGTGACTGTCAAAAGACCAGGGCTCCAGTCAATGACTGTTAATATGCCAGGTTTTCAGTGAGTGTCAAAAGACCAGGGCTCTAGACCGTGACTGTTAAAAGACCAGGGCTCCAGTCAGTGACTGTTAAAAGGCCAGGTTTTCAGTCAGTGACTGTCAAAAGACCAGGGTTCTAAACCGTGACTGTTCAAAGACCAGGGCTCCATTCAGTGACTGTTAAAGGACCAGAGTTCTACTTAATGACTGTTAAAAGACCAGGACGACGCTTTAAGTGTTAGCTCAGTTCTATCCCCTTCACATTTCTGCCGTCCACTGAGATTTACATCAATCTAAAGAGAGGGTGCTGGGCAGCCTAGTGGTCAGAGCATTGCACTGGTGATCTAACGGTCCGTGGTCGAGCCACTCACGGAGATGCCTGTTTAAGGGGATTTTCTCCTGGAGTTAACATCAGTGCTGACTCCACTCCCCATAAAGTTCTTCGGATGAAACTATAAACCGAGGTCCTGTGTGTAAACGCACGCAGACCATCTTGCACACCCGTTAAAACTTGTTCCGCTTTTCACAAGAATAGGCTTTGTGTGCCGATAGGAAAAGATGACTTTTTTTTTTAAAAAAGCATGCACGCAGGGTGTCATGTTTAGACATCATCCCCGGAGTCAGTATGCAGCTACTTTCATGGTGGGTAAAAAGGATCCATAATTATGCAAACTGTCACCATTATAAACCTCGGAGCTTTTGCCGAGGAATGAAAGACAAATCTTGAGAAATGATATTAAAAAAGTCCTTGTTAACAAGGCATGAGCTGCTGAAGAAAGAAGGAAGAGGATGGCAGATGGATCAGCGCTGAAATCACGCCTTTCATTCCATCGCATCCCCAGCTTCGTGACGATAAAGAAAAATACAAACAAATTAAAGGTAAAGGTGTCCCATAACCTAAGCGGTCGTAGAGGAGCGAGGCATCAGATACCTCAGCTTCTCTAGGGGCCAACTTATTGAGGGCGGCGCCCATCTCCTCTCCCTCGCTGCTTTACCTTCCCTGACCCTGAAGAGGGCAGGCACCCATTTACAGCTGGGTGAACTGGGGGGACTGTACTGAAGCCAAGGTGCGCAAACGGTCACCCATCCAACTGGTAAACATGCTCGATGCTGCTTAACTTGACTGGGGGGAAAGCGAGCGCTCTGACGACTTAACTATCCCCCACCCAATACAGAAAAATAAGATACACAAATGCAAAGTAATACATAATAAAAAAAAAAAATTTAAAAGATGAATAAATAGATTACCGACTAAAGGGACAAGGGAACGAAATTTATGAGCAAGGCGAAAGAAAAACTGTGATAATACTCTTTGAAAAAGAAATCGATATTGTATTGTATTGTATTGTATTGTATTGTATTGTATTGTATTGTATTGTATTGTATTGTATTGTATTGTATTGTATTGTATTGTATTGTATTGTATTGTGTTGTGTTGTGTTGTGTTGTATTGTATTGTATTGTGTTGTGTTGTGTTCTATTGTATTGTATTGTGTTGTATTGTATTGTATTGTATTGTATTGTATTGTATTGTATTGTGTTGTGTTGTGTTCTATTGTATTGTATTGTACTGTATTGTATTGTGCATCACTTTACGTCACGGCAGATTTCTCTGTGTAAAATTCGAGCTGCTTTCCCTGGGGAGAGCACGTCGCCACAAGAGCAGCGCCACCCATTATTTTTTGGTCGATGTTTTTTTCCTGACTGCAACTGTATTTGTTTCCTTATCAGAGTGGCTTTTTTGTGCAGAATTTGGCCAGGGATAACTCTCTTGTTGCCATGGGTTCTTTTACCGGCGTCGTCTTAGCCTCGTTGCGGCGGCAGCCGGCCGTAACAGCACTGGCTGCTAGATTCCGTTGCGGCCGTAGCCGGCCGTTGGTCCTGACCACGTGGACAGTACTTTTCCATCACACACATTCCTCGTGGTTCTCACACAATGTGTCTGATATTTGGTAGGGCGATGCAGGGAAGGTTTCAGATGGTGCCAGTGATAAATTTAGACCACTAACACGTGTGTACTTTGGAGGGAAGGAAGAAAGCAAGGCTGGTGATAGAAACGCCTTTCGCTCGTAGGCTAGTGCGTGGCGAAAAAAAATGGCGTCTTCGTTGGTAGCAGACGATTCATCTAACTAATTAGACAATAAAATGAACGTGTTTGCATTGGAAGTAGAAAAAATTCAATGATAAATGTTAAGTGAGTCAGAAATAAAAAGCTGAGGGGAGAGAAGAGAAAGGAAATAACGCAGTTAGAGAGAAGAATGACCCTGAAAATAAAGTGCTACAGGGCACACTCCTGCAAGGCGGTGACCTGTGCTACCCACATCACTGTCGAGAAATTTGACCTGAGGAGGGGGGGGGGGGGGGGCGCAGCATAAACGCTAGGAAATGTGACGCCTTTTGACTATTTTCTAGTTATTACCACACTTTTTATTTGAGTTTTTGCTGATGAGGCAAATAACAAGAAGGAAAAGAAAATAGGTCTCCAGTCTGCCAAGGTGCCACAGGTGACAGCAATAGGTACACCCCCGACACATTCACATTTTGTGCTTTCTGTGATGTGATGTGTCCCTGTGCCATCACTATGACTACTTTAAAGGCTATCACGATTAAAATTTTGTAGAATTACACAAGTTCTGTGTTGTTTCATATTTGTCACACCTGTGTGGTGACACTGGTGACAATGTGACACTTCCGTACAATAATACACTTCTGTGCACTTAACAAACCTGTGGTAAGACATAGACATCTGAAATGCAGTATACAGGTCAGATATTGATTGAATATGCCTTGTTTTCAAAAGACAAAAAAAAAAGTTAAACAAAAAGTGTGTCTCATCAAGACATAAAACAACAGGTGTTATGAGGACATTGTGTGACACATCCTTGAAGTACAATTGTACACAAACATTAATAAACACGTTAGCTAGGCATCAGTTCTTTATTCAACACTTACATGTTTGAATTTTTGTCTATTCCTTACATATTTTGCTGGTTTATTGTATACAATATACTTTTACCTGTGATTAGTGACAAATAAGGTGACAATGACACGACATTTTGTGACCAGACATGTAAACTTGCCTTAAAATGCAAGTACAAAGATGTATCTAGCTTGTGACAAAATTTCAGCTTGATAGCTTGTCATGCACACACACAATTGTCTCAGGAGTAAACTATGTCAGTTTGGGGTAGTAAACTTTCAAAGAATTCAAAATCTACAGGCAGTTTAGCTCTGTAGAATTCAACAAGAGGGTTATGTGTAACACACAGGACCTTGGTTTATCGTCTCATCCGAAAGACTAGCACCCCGACCACCACTCACGGACGGGGGAAAAGTTCCAGGCCCAAACGGGGATCGAACCACCACACAGTTCCTTTTTTTTCTAATAGTGCCTTTCGCCATGACAAAGTAGATTAGATTTGTTTTACTTTTTTTTTAACAAACCTACATCTGTTTAGCTGCTGTGTGTGAAACCACAGCCCTTTAAAAATCTTCATCAGCGTTATGAACCAGACAGCACACTGACAACAAAAAAGCAAATATCCGAATGTTGGCACCTCTTTACACTACTACTACTACTACTACTACTACTACTACTACTACTACTACTACTACTACTACTACTACTACTACTACTACTACTACTACTGTGTACACTACTACTACTACTACTACTACTACTACTACTACTACTACTACTACTACTACTGTGTACACTACTACTACTAACTACTACTACTACTACTACTACTACTACTACTACTACTACTACTACTACTACTGCTGCTGCTGCTGCTGCTGCTGCTGCTACTGCTGCTGCTGCTACTACTACTACTACTACTACTACTACTACTACTACTACTACTACTACTGCTACCACTACTACCACTACCACTACTACCACTACCACTACTACTACTACTACTACATCTACTACTACCACTACCACTACTACTACTACTACTACTACCACTACTACTACTGCTGCTGCTGCTGCTGCTGCTGCTACTACTACTACTACTACTACTACTACTACTACTACTACTACTACTACTACTACTACTACTACTACTGTGTACACTACTACTACTACTACTACTACTACTACTACTACTACTACTACTACTACTACTACTGCTGCTGCTGCTGCTGCTACTGCTGCTGCTGCTACTACTACTACTACTACTACTACTACCACTACCACTACTACCACTACCACTACTACCACTACCACTACTACTACTACTACATCTACTACTACCACTACCACTACTACTACTACTACTACTACTACTACTACGACTACTACTACTAGTACTACTACTGCCGCAGGATAATTCTAAGGAAACAGATAGTTATAGGCAGGCTAGGACAGCTGTCAGAATCTGGGGTCCAGTTTTGTACAGATATAGCTGGGCCTTTGATATCTGGAGTATTTTCCTTAGGGTCTGATAACGCACAGTATAAATTCTGCCCAGTCATAGTTTGGCTTTTTTTTCCTCACTTTGGACAGCACTCAATTCATTGCACTGGAAACCAATAACCTAACATCATTTTCATTGGTTTCAAGGACACGTAGTTTTTGAAACACTGTGGTGGTTATGGCATCCAGGTATTTGGTAAGTAAAAAAGAAAAAATAATTCTCTCTTTTTTTTTGGTAATGAGAATAAGAAATAAAGATGATGATGTGTGTAATATTAGTAATGTTGATAATAAGTATGATGGTGATGATCAAAGGGGAATAAACCGATACCTTTTTCGTAGAGAGAAAGTCCACGGTTTTGTTATTCCCCTTTATTTGAATTCGCACGCATGATCAGAAGGATAAAATGAAAACCTGTGTGTTTGTGCCTTAGAACTATCTCTTCCAAATTAAAGAGCGTCTTCAATACTACACCACACCACACCACACCGCACCGCACCACACCGCACCGCACCA
Source organism: Stramonita haemastoma (assembly GCA_030674155.1). Classification (NCBI taxonomy): domain Eukaryota; kingdom Metazoa; phylum Mollusca; class Gastropoda; order Neogastropoda; family Muricidae; genus Stramonita; species Stramonita haemastoma. Next base: position 48,601,491 of record CM060337.1, read on the forward strand.
CACCACACCACACCACACCACACCACACCACACCGCACCACACCACACCACATCAAACCACATCACATCACACTGCACCACACCACACTGCGCCACGCCACACCACACCACCACACCAATTTACACCACACCGCACCACATCACACCACACCACACCACACCACACCACACCAATTCACACCACACCGCACCAAAGCACAGCACAATCAACACAGTATAAAGTTTAAATTTGTGTAGAGGACTTTTCTTTTTACTGCTTCCTCTGTCAGCTGTATGCAACATGTCTATTTATCTATTTATTGATTTGCTTATTTATTTTTAGTTACTTGTTTATCTATTTATTTCTTTATCATCTGTTTATATTTTTTATTAATTTATCTTTTATTTCAAGGATAATGGAATAAGCACTCTTGTTTTTTTTTTTTACATCCTATCCCCATGTGTTTGCAGTTTGCTAAATTTTGTTATCCGTTCTCACCGGCACAAAATGGCCTACTCTTCCGAAAAGCGGAACAGGTTTAAATGTAACGTGTTCGCAAGATGTGCGTGCGTTGGCACACGGGACCTCGGTTTATAGTCTCATCCGAAGGACTTTTGGGGAATCGCAAGAGTCCACGGGCTTCT
>CM060337.1:48607114-48608132 GCA_030674155.1 Stramonita haemastoma
TAAATTTCAGACAAAGAGACATGATTAGAATTACAGTCAATTATACATACCTGTGCATGATTACGCACGCATGCGTGTGCGACCACACACACACACACACACACACCATAAACACACAAATGCTTCCTCCCCCCCCCCCCTCCCCTCTCTCTCTCCTCTTTTCTCCTCTCTCTCTCTCTCCTCTCTCTCTCTCTCTCTCTCTCTCTCTCTCTCTCTCTCTCTCTCTCTCTTGATGAAGTAGGCTACATTTTGTATTATGCTGTCCAGTGTTAGAGGATATTAAACAGAATTATATCCCTGTAAAATATAGTAGACAGCCTACTTCATTTAGAGCCTGACTTTATATTTCCGTAAAGCTTTCAGAATGAGAGATATTTTGTTATCCTAAGTCCCTTTTTTGTAACTGACTTTTCTGTTATTCTTTTTTTTTTTTTTTTGGTTGTTACTGTTGTTTTTTATCCATCACCAAATACTAAACAGTTTCGGCAACCCCCTTCATGTATGGGCCAATGGCCTTTTTGTGAATAAATCTTTCGAGTTCGAGTTCGAGTTCGAGTTTGAGTTCGAGTTCTCTCTCTCTCTCTCTCTCTTCTCTCTCTCTCCTCCCCTCTCTCTTCTCTCTCTCTCTCTCTCTCTCTCTCTCTCTCTCTCTCTCTCTGTAAAAAAACAAAGGGATTGATGTAGCCCCCCCCCCCCATTATTTTTCTCTTTGCTTTGTCAGTAATGAATCAACCAAAGAAGAATTGTGTAGTGGCAGACATGGTGCACAGTTTACAAACGATTTTCTACAATAATCAATTGTGGTTAAAACTACTGGTGTTGTTTTACTTTCTAAAAATGGTCATTGGTTTGGAGCTGCCAATTCTCTTCAACTTAAAGGGAAAGGTAAAAAAGGTAAAGGTGTCCTATAACATATGTGACCGTAGGGAAGTCAGGCATCAGAGACCTCAGCTTCTCTATGGACCCCGCATATTGAGGGCGGTGCCCATCTCCTCTCTCTCACTGCTTTTACCTTCCC
>CM060337.1:48608232-48636374 GCA_030674155.1 Stramonita haemastoma
TCTCAAAACGAACACAACACTGCCACTCTTCCCTTCGACTTTCCAATTCCTCACGATGTTGTCCATCAGAAAGGCGTTGTTTAAAGTGGGCATTACTGTTGCTGGAAGGCCAAATCAAAAGCAAAACAAGAAACATAAGTAAGTTGAAACATAGGATTATTCATTTTTTGTGTGATAGATATAATACAGCTTCATCAAAGAGAATGGTCTGAGTTTCATATACATCAGTACTTTCTGGGGGGGGGGGGGGGGGGGGTGAAGAAAAAAGGGGAGAGAATGTTTGGCGTATTTTTTTTTCGCCAATTTCGATCTTTAAGTTTGGGTTAATCTGATATTTTATAATCATTAAGTTTTGCATAGTGTTCTACTTTTAAACAATTTCATTTTGACGTTCCTTTTTTCGAAATAAGTTAAGAGAACGTCCACCTGTGTGGTTTAGCAGGTTTGCTTTGCCATAGTCTATCCATCCATCCATCCATCCATCCATCCATCCATCTATCTATCACTATCTTATCTATCTATCTATCTATCTATCTATCTATCTATCTATCTATCTATCTATCTATTATATATCTACCTATCTATCCCTTAGTCTGGCGACCGTGGGGGCACCCCTGAAGACTTGACAACTAGTTCCCTCCGTTCCTCTCTCTGTTCTGCCTTTCTCAAAATTTCGTTGAGTTCTAGGCCTGTCCATTCGGTGATGTTGTCCTCCCATCTCTTCCATGGTCTGCTTAATTTTTCTTTCTCCTTGGACAGTGCATTGCAGTTTTTTGTTTTTTTTGCAAGTCACTTTGATCTTGTGACATTTGCATAGCATAAGTTTCTTGAATTCTTCAATTCCTTTATCAGTCTTTCCTATACGTTCAGTGCTGACCCAAACAAGGGAGCCCTACAGAGCAAAGTAAAGGGAGTGGTCCACAGGAGAAATCTACAGAAAGACTGAAGATAAGGGAATGAAGACAGCTCATCATAAGACATGGATCAGCAGCTACCATTAATTAAAGTGATGTGACAGGCGAACTTCTATATTATTTGCATTGCACAGAATCAGTTTGTTGGCTTTTTATTACTCTGTGTGTGTGTGTGTGTGTGTGTGTGTGTGTGTGTGTGTGTGTGTGTGTGTGTGTGTGTGTGTGTGTGTGCGTGTGTGTGTGTGCGTGCGTGCTTGCGTGCGTGCGTGTGTGTGTGTGTACGTGTGTGTGTGTGTGTGTGTGCGTGCGCGCGTGCGCGTGTGTGCGTGTGTATGTGTGTGCGTGCGTGTGTGGTGTTCTTTTTCAAGGCATCCTGGCCTGGATGTCTGCTGTGGATACTGTCTTTTGGTTCGAGGTCTTCAACCTTCACTTGGGAAACCTGATGGACATCCTGGTTCTGGTCAACAGTACTGTCAACTTCCTCCTGTACTGCACCATGAGCCGACAGTTTCGCCACACCTTCAGGGACCTGTTCCTCTGCCGCCTCTAGCTCTTCCTTCCCTTCACACTGAGCACAGAATGCTGTGTGCTCAGACCGCCACATCTGGGGGGCACAGTCTCTACAGACACTCGCAACATTTCTTGACGCTGAACCAAGAGGATTTAGACCTCTTAGACTTGTAGAACATAGCCCACCACGAAAGTTACCAAGTTCAATCTGAATACCTGCAAGGTTCAATCTGAATACCTGCATGGTTCAGTCTGAATACCTGCAAGGTTCAGTCTGAATACCTACAAGGTTCAATCTGAATACCTGCAAGGTTCAATCTGAATACCTGCAAGGTCCAGTCTGAATACCTACAAGGTTCAATCTGAATACCTGCAAGGTTCAATCTGAATACCTGCAAGATTCAAGCTAAATATCTGCAAGATTCAAGTTAAATACCTGCAAGGTTCAATCTGAAATCACTTGTTACATTAAAACGTAGACACACACCTGCAAGGTTTGTTCCCATTAACTGCTTTAAGGCCACTTTAAAAGTTAGTGTGTGCATGCTTAGAATCCCCGTGGTGACACTAGCGGCTAAGAGGGTTACACGCCTGTCTATGACACTTCTGGTGTTTGGGTACAAGACCTGATCTCTGAATTTGATTTTAATCAAACTACTCCCAATTCATGAAATTCCCCTTTTTCATATATGGAAGTAGCCTAACTCTGACTGGTTTTTTTTTTTGGTTGCCTTTTTCGTTACAGACATCCTGCAGAATTGTTCAAACGAGAGGAATGAGCAAGTGAGACAAAAGTCAGTTATTAAGTTTGAATGAGATATTTAAAAAACATAACAAAAAACAACGCCCCTCCCCCCCCCCCCCCCCCCTCGAATACATAAAATCCTGTCTTGTTAGTTTAAAGTATGACTTATCCATATTATGATGGTAACTTATAAACTGTTGATGCAGATGCATAAAGTAAACTACTTGCAGTTTTTTGCATGAGATTTTTTTTAAGTTATTCAGGACTTTTTCAGATTTATACATCTTTTTGGAACACCACTTTCTAAAGACACTGTGAAATCTGAAAGCACAACTAAGACATGTATGAGAAACAAACAAAACAAGCCACCATTCCTAGTTGGTTTTGCTTTTTTTTCTATTTTAGTTCGTGAGTTATTTAGCATCTGTACATGTTGCATTAGTAAGATGATAATATAGGCCTACCTATGTTGTATTTAGGGGACAGATAGCTCAGTGGTTACGCTTTCCCCAAACTAAGGTTAAACAGCATCGAGTGTGGTTACCAATGGGATGGGTGACCTTTCGTGCACCCTGGCTTCAGTACAGTCCCTCAGTTCACCCAGCTGTGAATGGGTACCTTCCCTCTTTAGGGACAGGGAAGGTAAAGCAGCGATCTGGCCCCTAGAGAAGCTGAGGTCTCTGATGCCTCGCTCCCCTACGACCACATAGGTGTTGGTACACATTTACCTTTACCTTTAACTTCGTTGTATTTGAGTGTACACATGAATCTGTAGGTTTTTTAACCAGATTTCGATTGCAGATAGCAGTTAGATAACGGTTCCTGTCTCTGCCATTGTTTAAGATGTTGTGATGTTTGTGGACTTTCTCAGAAACAACAGGCACACACTTCATTTTCATGAGGGTGTGTTGGGAAGGCGTTTCATTTGAAGAACTTGCGCTGTTTCTTCATTTGGAGTTCCTTTCTTCTGTTTTTTTTCCACACTTTAGAGCAGCATTCCTCCTTCCGTCATCTGTTTCATTGGCTCCGGCCAAAAGCTGTATCAGTTATTGATGTCAGCTAATTGCCAAGGCATCTGTACATGTTGCATTAGTAAGATGATAATATAGGCCTACGTTGGCCTATAGGCCTATGTTGTCTTGTAAAATGTTGTGTTGAGATTGCCTTCAGCCACGATAAGCTTTTAACATGAAGTCGGAGTATGGCTGCCTGTATGGCCAGGTACTTGAAAATAGTCATACATACAAACTTCTCGTTCAGTGTGCAATTTCAATCTCACAGTGATTTCCAAGCGGGACGAGTGAGTCAGAGTGCACATTTTGGGTGACAGATCCCCAGAGTGTTAAGCTCGGGAATGCACAACAACAACAACAACAACAACAACAACATCTGTTTCATCATCTTTTTCTGATATAATTATGTCTGCTTCCTGTATAGGCCAGCAGTCCTCTTTGTGCTCTTGGTACTGTCCATACTTGGTTTCTGTTTGAGAATCTCTTTCTCTCAACATCAAAAGCTGTCTTTGTGGAGGTTTTGTTGGTTTTTTTTGTTTTTTAAATTATTCATTTATGTATTTTAGCTACCTTTGTGTTACTGGTGTGAAACTTTTTTCTGTGTTAGTTTATTTGGTTCTTTGATCAGTTTTCCTTCCTTTGCTGTCTCCAATCTTTGGACCAGTCCTCAAGTTCATGGTGCTGGATTTATCCCTTTTCTCGCTCTACTTTCTTGAGCGATCTTATTTTCCTTTTAGTAGTACACTTCTTCGTCATACTGCTTGTTGTCCCCCCCCCCCTCCCCCTTGTTTGTTCCTAGGCTAAAGATCCGAGGTTTACCAGTAATGATTGGTTGATTGGTTGAGTCTTTTATATCGAGGGTAATGGAATAAGCACTCTTGTGCTTTTTTACATCCAGTCCCGTGTGTATGCAGTTGTGGTAAATGTCATCTGTTCCCACCGGCACACGATGGCCTACTCTACGAAAAGCGGAACAGGATTTAACGTGTGCGCAAGACGTTCTGCGTGCGATCGCACACGGGGCCTCGGTTTACAGTCTCATTCGAAAGACTTTTGGGGAGAGTGGAGTCAGCACTGATGTTAACTCCACGAGAAAAATCTCCTCGACCGGACTCGAACCCAGGTCGTCAAATTGCCAGCGCAATGTTCTGACCACTAGGCTATCCGTCCCCCTGAGCTGTTGTATAGCAGCCGTTTGATCACCATGAAGGCAGCTGCATTCCGACTGTGGGGATGACCCAACACCTGTGTGCATGTAGTTTTTTCTCTCTAGATTTTGTCATCCGTCTCTTCAAACACACCATGGTCTACTATTCCAAAAGGGAGCGCGGGACCTCGATTTATTGCCTCGTCCCAAGGGTTTTCGTGGGAGGAGAATCGGTACTGGTGTTAACTCCAGGAGGAAAAAAATCCACTCAAAGGGGCACAAGTTGGTTGCTCGAATCTGTGTCACGAATCTTGAGTTTGACACTCTAACCACCAGACTATCTCCCCCCCCCCTCCCCCCCCCCTCCCCCCTGCCTGTTTATTTCTTTTGGGTTTTTTTGTTTTTGTTTTAGATCAGATTTTCAGATTCTCCTGTCATCAGCTACGATGTGATAGAATCACATATGAAGCCTCGGGAGTACTGAATAGGGAATCTTTGTTTTTCTACTTCTATTGTAATGGACATGAATAATTGAGCATGCATTCTCCACCACCACTCTCTCTCTCTCTCTCTTTTCTCTTCTCTCTCTCTCTCTCTCTCTCTCTCTCTCTCTCTCTCTCTCTCTCTCTCTCTCTCTCTCTTCTCTCTCTCTCTCTCTTGTGTCTCCTCCTTTTCTCTCTCTTGTCTTCCCCCCCCTCTCTCTGTGTCTTGTTTGTAGTTTCTTTTGCTTGCTTGTTCTTCTATTTCCTCTTTTTTTGCTTTTCTTTTCCTTCAGTGCTTTCATCTTTCAGCTTCTCTGGGTTTTTCCCCCACCATCTCAATGGGAATCGTCTGTCCATCGCCTGGTTCTAATAAAATAAAAAAAAATTATTAGGTTCTGGCCAGGACCTGTGTTGATGTTTTAGTCACGATGGTGACTTGGCTATCGTTGTGAGAGCTTCAATGTCTTCTTCCAGTACATGTAGCGGAGTGTCAATTAAGGTCTTGTGTGAAGCCGACTTCTTTGCTGAGTTTTGCTTTTAGTGTGTTTATGTCTAAAAACTTAATACACAAATTTTAAAAGAAAAAGCGTTCAGTTTCTGGTTCATGACATTGCAAAGCAAACTACCATTTTGGTCCAGGCCAATTATTTGTTTTTTTTTAGGTGTGTGAATCTGACTTCTTTGCTGAGTTTTGCTTTGAGTGTGTTTATGTCTAAAACTGGATTTTTAAAAAAAATGAAATAAAGCGTTCAGTTTCTGGTTCATGAGATTGCAAAGCAAACTACCATTTTGGTCCAGGCCAATCATTGTTTTGTTAGGTTTTTATTTCTGTAAGCAGAATGCCAGTTCCTTCATTAAACTGTGGATATTGTGCTGCTCTCATATGCTGTGTTGAGATTGCTCTGCAGCCGTGACAAGCTCTGAACATAACAACCTATCTGCCTATCTGTCTGTCTGTCTGTCTGTCTGTCTGTCTGTCTGTCTGTCTGTCTGTCTATCTGTCTGTCTGCTGCTGCCTTGTGTTTGTCTGTCTGTCTATCTCTCTTTTTGTCTGTCTGTCTCTCTGTCTGTCTATTATCTACCTATCTATTTATCTACTTATCTACTAGCTAGCTAGCTAGCTATCATCTATCTTTCTGTATGCCTGTCTATCTGTCTGTCTGTTTCTGTCTGTTTGTCTGTCTGTCTGTCTGTCTGTCTGTCTGTCTGTATCTATCTATCTATCTATCTATCTATCTATCTATCTATCTATCTATCTATCTATCTATCTTCTATCTATCATGTTAAATGTTAAAGTCTGTCCCGAGCCTAAGGCTCATCAGGCCAGTGCTTATCCCGGTTTCTATGGCGTTAAGTGACTGAGAGTCATAGACTCCCCCTGGATAGGACGCCAGTCTATCGCGGGGTTAACCCCCAACACAAGGTTGGTACCCCTTTTACACCTGGGTGGGGTGAGAAAATAGCTGTAAAGTGCCTTTTCCAAGGGCACAACGCCATAGCCGAAAGCTGGGATCGAACCGGCAACCTTTAGATTACGAGTCCAACGCCCTAACCACTAGGCTACAGTGGGCGGCCTCTGTCTATGTACTCTCCATTAAAGGTGTGGTTGTGTGTGTGTGTGTGTGTGTTGTGTGTGTGTGTTGTGTGTTGTGTGTGTGTGTGTGTGTGTGTGTGTGTGTGTGTGTGTGTGTGTGTGTGTGTGTGTGTGTGTGTGTGTGTGTGTGTGTTGTGTGTGTGTGAATATAAGTGACACCTACATATTAAAATGTTGGTCTGTTGCAAGAAATCGTGGAACATATTTGTATCAACTGCAAGACCTCAGCATCACAGAAACCACCTTGTATAGTGACCCAGAAAGATGCGTAGGATCAACCATTGTAACTAAAAGATAACAAAGGGGCATGTGCTGGGAACTCTGTACATAAGGATTGCTGTTCCATGAACTCCAATAAAACAGTTATTGATGCTAGAATTAAGGAGACCTAAGGACAAATCTTACCTCGGAAAAGCAGAAATCTGCAGTGAAGCACTGAAAATTAAACAAATGTTTGTTTTGTGGAAAAGGGGAAAAACTGGCTGAGAAATCAAAAAGATATTCAAATGGTGCCACTGGAAAACTGATACCTATTAAGACCATGCTGTTTCAGCAATCAGTATTGGAACGCTATAAGTCTAGAGGAGAGTCATGGGCACACAGTATAACATGCTGTCTGCTATACCAACTTTCCAAATGCTGTGGAATCCCCCAGATGTTTAGAAATGCTCAGCCTGTTGCCAAGAATCTGCGCCTTGGTAGACCTGAACAAAGTGTGCGACTTGAAACCTTCAAGCAGACAAGTCAGTATTTAGACTCTCTTGATGATGACCAAGTCACTGTGCATGATGCTGTGTGTTTTATGAAGGACTTACTTAAGGACGCAGAGAATGATGCATAGGTGTGTTATATATATATATATATATATATATATATATATATATATATATATATATATATATATATATATATATATATATATATATATATATATATATATGTATGTATGTATATGTATATATATATGTATATATATATGTATTATATGAACCCTTCTAAACCCCCAACTACAAGTTAAACCATTCTATATGCAACCATCCATTATAACCCTCCTATTACGTGTGAAACTAAACTATCATAGATAACCATCAAAAGAATCGCACAACTACACGTGAAACAAAGCCATACAATACAGAACGATATACATATAAAACAACGTCATTCAATATGCAACAATTAGAACAAACTTGCAACCCCATGTAAAATAAAGCCATTCAATATACAACCATCAAAATGAACCCACAGCTGCATGTAAAATAAAGCCATTCAATATACAACCATCATAATGAACCCACAGCTGCATGTAAGATAAAGCCATTCAATATACAATCATCATGATAAACCCACAACCATTGGGGGTGAGACTATTAACAGGTCCCGTGTGCAAATGCAAGCAGAACATCTTGCGCACAGGTTAAAACCTTGTTCCGCCTTTCGGAAGATCAGGCCATCGTGTGCCGGTAGGAGCTGATGACAAAATTATTTTTTACAAAAGGAACAAAAGCAAAACAAAAAAAAACAAAAACAAAAAAAGCATGCATACAGGTGTTGTGTTCAGACACCATCCCTAAGGAAAAATTGGGGAGTTAGAGTCCCCAGGGCGGCTCAGGGAGGTATATAAAAAAAAAAAAAATTTAAAGGGTCGGGCTGCACTTGTGGTGACGCTCTCCCCCCGGGAGAGCAGCCCGAATTCACGCAGAGAAATCTGCTGGACATAAAGTGGTGTAATTTTTTTTATTTAAAAAAAATAAAGTCAACATAAGTTATACAATATAATAAACCCCAGAACATAAGTTATACAATATAATAAACCCCAGGACCAAATTTTTTTTATCCAGGATAATGGAATAAGCAATGGTATACTTTTTTTTACATCCAGTCCCCGTGTGTATGCATATTTTTGTAAATATTGTCATCCGTTTCCCACCAGCACACAATGGCCTACATTTACGAAAAGCGGAACAGGATTTAACGTGTGCGCAAGATGTTCTGTGTGCTTTCGCACACGATGCCTTGGTTTATAGTCTCTTCGGAAGTCAAGGACTTGTGGGGAGAGTGGAGTCAGCACTAATGTTAACTCCAGGGTAAAAATCCCTCGAGCGGGATCGGAATCCGAACCGGGTTGTCAAATGCGAGATGTGACATAGAGCCACCAAATACAGTTGTCATAGGCAATATTCCCTTCGCGGATCTGTTGGGCTTTGGGTTTGGCTTCAACAAAGCTGGCTTTATATACAAACAGGGATTCCCTTAATTAACTGTCATCAAAACAGATCGTGGATGTGATGACAAACCGCTAAGGTTAACTGACTGACCAGGGACGATAGCCTAGTGGTCAGAACATTGCGCTTGCAATTTGACACCCGGGTTCGATTCCAGTGGAGATTTTTCGCCTGGAGTTTAATCAGTGTGACTCACTCCACTTGATGGCCTGTGCGAACACATGCAGAATATCTTGCACACGTTAAATCCTGTCCACTTTTCGTAAGATGTAGGCACCAGGTGCAGTGGGAACAGATGACATTTACAAAACTGCATACACACGGGACTGGATGGAAAAAGCACAAGATGCTTATCCCATTATCATCGATATAATAATAATAATAATAATAAATAATAATAATTAATATAAAATAATATAATAATAATAATAATAATAATAATAATGATGATGATGATGATGATGATGATGATAATGATGATGATAATGATAATAATAATAATAATAATAATAATAATATAATAATAATAATAAAATCATAATAATAATAATACATGGAATTTGTATAGCCCTATATCTTGTTAAAACAAATCAAAGGCTGCATTCGACCTACACACACAGTATCAGCAAAAATTTACAGTTTTGACAATTTGAATGTATCTCACACACACACACACACACTACACTACACACACACACTCACACACACACACAAACAACACACACCACACACACACACACACACATCACACACACGAATAATCAAAGAATAAATCAAACAAGTCATGGCTCTCTGAGTAGACAGGCCACATAGCTCAGAGATGCACACTTCAACACAACTTCCTGACTCCATTTTACTCGACTTTATCACAGCTATTGCCCTCTACTTTAGTGAAACCTTAACGACACCCCACCCACCCCCCCCCACCCCCCCCCTCCCCCTCCCCCCATTTTTGTGTTTTGTTTTTTATGGACAAAGGACAAGCTGGCCTGAACAGTTCAGAAAGTGTGGTCAAAGGGAAAATACCTCTACATATTCAAAAGTAATAAAACTAACGGTTGTTTCCCTTATACATGTACATTACACATTCAACGACAGGAAAAAATGAAAGCATCCATTAAAAAAATTAATAAAAACAGAATAAACCCACAAAACATTAAATAATAGTAATAATGCATAATTATCATTATCATTATAGTGATAATGAAGATGATGATGATAATCCACGATTAACCCTGGGACGGGATAGCCTAGTGGTCAGAACATTGCGCTGGCAATTTGACAACCGGTTCGATTCCGTTTGAGAAGATTTTTCTCCTGGAGTTAACATCAGTGCTGACTCCACTCCACTTGATGGCCCCTGTGTGAACGCACGCAGAACATCTCGTGCACACGTTAAACCCTGTTCCGCTTTCCATAAGAGTAGGCCATCGTGTGCCGGTGGGAACAGATGACATTTACAAAACTGCATACACACGGGGACTGGATGTAAAAAAGCACAAGAGTGCTAATCCCATTATCCTCGATATCAAAGAATTTCTAAAAATCTCTCTCTCTCTCTCTCTCTCTCTCTCTCTCTCTCTCTCTCTCCTCTCTCTCTCTCTCTCTCTCTCTCTCTCTCTCTCTCTCTCTCTCTCTCTCTCCTCTCTCCACACACACACACACACACACCACACACTACCTCAGTCTGTCATTCCACATGTTTAGACCACAGGTAACACATCCACAGGCAGACAGACAGACAGACAGACAGATAGACAGACAGACAGAGAGTAATGTAAGGACAAAGGATCTGCCTCCCCTCCAACTCTGGGGCTGTAGGCCTTTGTGTATGAGTGTTAAGTTCTTTGGCCCTATACCCCTGGAGACCTTTCGACACTGTCCTAAGGTGAGAAAAGAGACTTCAAACACACACACACCAACACCAACAGTAAGTATACTTGTTTAGACAAGGAGAAAGGAAGGGGGGGTTAGGGGGGGCAAGAGGGGGGGGAAAGGGGGAGGAGGGGGGTTGTTTTCAGTGTTTTAATGTGTAAAGTGCACACTATAACACTTGTTTTTAAGAAGAAAGGAAAGTGTAAGGCTGTTTTTCTTATTTTAAAAGAGAAACCGAAAGTAATATGTTTGGGTTTTTTTTACATTTCCCTAGGTCTGTGTGTCTTGTATCGATTTAGCTTTTTCTGCCAAAGGTATTGGTCTTAAAAATATGGGATGTGTTTTCAGCATAATGTCTAAACACGAAAACAACCTGCAGTAGTGTTTATTGACGAATGACAGTAGTGGTTTTGGCGTGGGTAGTCAATCTGGCATGTAAGCTGTAGCGTTTTTAGCTTAGAGGTGGTGTTCATAGCCTTGCCAAAGTCACTTAAGGTAAGCCTAGTGTTTACAGCATGTGCAAAAGTCACTAGGGTAGTGGTTATGGTGAAAGCCTTACGCCAAAACCACTACAGTAGTCTTTATTGCAGGTATTGTTTTGAGCTGTTTGTTGACCTTGTGTCAAATTAAAGGAAGGGATACAAAGGGGCCTGTTGTGTAACATTAAAGGAAGGGATACAAAGGGGCCTGTTGTGTAACATTAAAGGAAGGGATACAAAGGGGCCTGTTGTGTAACACTAAAGGAAGGGATACAAAGGGGCCTGTTGTGTAACATTAAAGGAAGGGATACAAAGGGGCCTGTTGTGTAACACTAAGGAAGGGTACAAAGGGGCCTGTTGTGTAACATTAAAGGAAGGGATACAGTGGGGCCTGTTGGACAGTTGTCAGCAGGACACTACTCCAGGACTTTTTGTTTGTCCTGTGACTGTGGGGTCCACACAAGCTCGTAAGGGAGCGAGGCATTAGAGACCTCAGCTTCTCTAGGGGCCAGCATGTTGAGGGCAGCGCCCATCTCTTCTCCCTTGCTGCTTTACCTTCCCTGACCCTAAAGAGGGCAGGTACCCATTTACAGCTGGGTGCACTGGAGGACTGTACTAAAGCCAAGGCGCGCAATGGGTCACCCATCTGACTGGTAACTACGCTTCAGGCTGCTTAACATTGGCTGGGGGAAAGCGAGCCTCTGACCACTGAGCTATCCCGCCCCCTGCCTCCACTAGGACTGTAAATAAATTCAAACTGACTGAATGCAGATGAGCAGCTGATGCTTACATCCTTCCCATGAGACTATAAACCGAGCTAGGTCCCCTGTGCAATGCACGCTGAATATCTTGCACACACTTAAAACCTCATCTGTTTACAAACAAAACAAAACAGAGTAGACCATTGTGCTGGTGGGAACAGATGACAAAATTGACAAAAACTGCATACACACAGGGGACTGAATGTAAAAAAAAAGCTCAGAGTGCTTATTCCATTATCCTAAGGGGTAAAGAGGGGACGTGATTGGATGGCCTCATGGTCAGAACATTGCCCTGGCAATTTGACAACCTGGGTTCAATTATGGTGGAGGAGATTTTTCTCCTGGAGTTAACATCTGTGCTGACTCCACTCCCCCAAAAGTTTTTCGGATTAGACTATAAACCGAGGCCTCATGTGCGAACGCACACGAACATCTTGTGCACATGTTAAATCCTGTTCCGCTTTTCGTAAGAGTAGGCCATTGTGTGCCGGTGGGAACAGATGACATTTACAAAACTGCATACACACGGGGCCTGGATGTAAACAAGCACAAGAGTGCTTATCCAATTATCCTTGATATTAAAGAATAGATAAATAAAATAAATAAATCCTCAATATAAAAGAATAAAATAAATCAATAAATAAATAACTAAACTGGGCACCTCCACAGGAATCTACCAAAATCAAAACAGGCTCTAAATCACAGTGGTATCTAATAGAATCTACATTTCTTTTTTTACTTCTTAAAGATGATATTTCAGAGAATGTGTGCTCATATGGAATTGCTGGTCTAGAGCCAGAGGTAACCTAACCTAACACACCTGTCTAGAAAGAAACAGGTTGCAGGTTTCATCCTTGCCTAGTCTGAACTTGGAACTTTTCCCCATCCATGAGACAGGACTGGTGGTTTGGATGCAGTCTTTTGGATGAGACAATAAGCCAGAGTCCCATGTGTAGGAGACTACATGGTATTTTCTACAGCTCTGAATCTTGTACAGCAACAAATCAAAGCTTGTTTTGAAATCATTCCTGCTCAGGCAAGGGCTCATAACCTAAATTATCAGATTTTAAATTCACACACTTACACACAAACACACACACACAGCATGCACACATACACACACACATCACACACACAACACACACACACACACCACACACCACACACACACACACACACACACACACACAGCACACAATAAACCGAGGTCCCGTGTGCAAAAGCACACAGAACATCTTGCACACCGTAAATCCTGTTCCCTATTCGTAAGAGTAGGCCATCATGTGCCGTGGGAACAGATCGATTTACAAAAACTGCATATACACGGGGACTGGATGTAAAAAAGCACATTAGTGTTTATTCCATCATCCTTGATATAAAAGAATGAATAAATAAAAAAAAAAAAATGTGCACACACACATACCTGCACACACACAAATAGGTGTGTGTGCACACCACACACACACACACACACACACACACACACACACACACACACACATACACACACACAAACACACACAACCACACACACACACCACACACACACCACACACACACACACAATGTTGTGAGAAAGCAACTTTATATTTTTCAAAGTCACATGTCAGAAAGAATAAAGTCAATATTTTAGCATTTGTTTTGTTTTTATGCATCACACACTTAAAAACATGCATTATCGAAAAAGATGTTACATGTAAAAATGAGATGACAGTTCAAAACACAAATATTTCCACCAAGAATTCAAAATGCAAGGAAAAAAATCCCAAATAAACACATACATCATTCCTTCAATTTCAGTCACTCTATTATCTCGTGTACAGAGAATTTCAAGGGGTTATAAGCCATACATAAATACAGCTAACATGTACACATAACATCACATAAATACATATGTATATATATACCACAAAACAGGTTCTGAACATCAATTGGCACCCTTCAAAATATAAAGAGCACCCACAAATCTGCTATACCAAAGCCAGTCATAAACTCACCCCAGTAAAGTCACAATACTGGTGTGTAGACACCAGTTTACCCACAGCTCGCACACACCCACAAACATATGTGCACACATTAAATCCTGTTTGGCATTTTGTAAGAGTAGGCCACTGTGTGCCGGTGGGAACAGATGAAAACATTTACAAAACTGCATACACACCGGGACTGGATGTAAAAAAGCATATGAGTGCTTATTTCATAATCCTTTATATAAAGGAATGGGGTGGGGGTATGGGTATTTGATACTGTACCCCCTGTGGCAGGGTTGAGGTCTGGTGCTACAATGTCCAGCTCTCCCTAAGGAAAGTGAATGCGCAAAACATAGCCTCTCCTTTCCAGGTGTAGTGATCGCGGAGGGGGCCCCTGCCTGGTATGGGCAGGTGGTCACTTGCAATGGCCTCTCCTACATTACTGTGCCCGTAGCAACACCTTCCCGTGGTGCCCCCTGTTCTCACTGAGCTTGCTAGTCATGGCGCCACCGAGTACCCGGCGGTATAACTGGGTCAGGGAGGAGAGCTGGCCCCCTTACTGCCACAGCATGGCCCACTGTCTGTGGATATGCCCTGGTGCCCATGCACCAGCCTCCCAGATATGGGCAAATAGCGAAGACTAAAATACCCTGCTGGCAGGCCTAAAGAATTGAGGGCTGGTGCATCCCTAATATATGGCTGGTTGAGCCTTCAACCACCAGTTGTAAATCTACCTACGACCCAGGACCTCGCTGTCACGTCCCAGCTTGCTGGGCCATGGCAGATGAACCGCGAGTTTAAAGGGTGGGAATGGTACTGCGCGCACTGTCTCTCACCTTAAAAATCCTATGGGCAGGCCCAAGGACAAGTCCACGTCCCCCCCTCATCCTCCCTTTTTCCTACTATCCCCATGCCCTGTAGCGATGGGAAAGGGGCGAATGCGGCAGGTGAAAGATGTCACTGGAAGCCACAGTTCCAATCCTGCATGCAAGCGATTCAGGAGTATGGGTCGTCTGATTGTTGACCTGAGGATGACAACATCACCGGGCAGCACCCTGAATGACCAAGCAGCCCTCTTTAGGGATAGCACTGCTTGCTCCACACCGAGAGGGGCCTAGAAAAGGTGGCCTAACGAAAGCTCATCCTCATACCACCCAGTTGGCTAGCCACGGTCAACGGCATCTTTCCAAGCAGTCGAGCAACAACAAAGTCAAAGTCAAGTGGCTCCACACCTGCCTCCAAAGGTGTGACAGGTCTCAAACTGGCGTGCTGGAACATCAGAACCATGCTAGATACAGTAGATAGCAACCGTCCTGAACGACGCTCTGCTTTAGTTGCACATAGACAAATATCGACATCGCGACTAAATATCGATATGGCGGCTCTTAGTGAAGTCCGCTTCCCAGATGAAGGTAGCCTCACATTTTCAGTGTGTATTTAGATGTTGTTGTTTGTGTCTCGTTGTTACTGCATTTAATGTGTGTGTTGTGTCTCTTGTACTGCATTTAGAGATGTGTTGTTGTGTCTGTTAATAATGTATTTAGATGTGTTGTTCTGTGTCTGTATAAATGTATTTAGATGTGTTGTTCTGTGTTTGTTATATTAATGTATTTAGATGTGTTTGTTCTGTGTTTGTTATATAATGTATTTAGATGTGTTGTTCTGTGTTTGTTATATAATCTGTTTTGGTGTTGTGTTTGTTCTGCGTTTGTGTTATATAATGTATTTTGGTGTGTCATTCTGTGTTTCTTATACGACATATTTAGATGTGTGTTGTTCTGTGTTTGTCATATAATGTATTTAGAATCGTTGTTCTGTGTTTGTTATATAATGTATTTAGATGTGTTGTTCTGTGTCTGTTATATAATGTATTTAGATGTGTTGTTCTGTGTCTGTTATATAATGTATGTAGATGGTCGTTCTGTGTCTGTTATACAATGTATTTTGGTGTGTTGTTCTGTGCCTGTTATATAATGTATTTTGGTGTGTTGTTCTGTGTCTGTTATATAATGTATTTAGGTGTGTCATTCTGTGTTTGTTATATGATGTATTTAGATGTGTTGTTTTGTGTCTGTTATATATATGTATAATGTATTTTAGATGTAACGTTTTATGTCTGTAGATTTCTATTATACAATGTGTTTGGATGTGTTATTGTGTGTCTGTTATATAATGTATTTAGGTGTGTTGTTCCATGTCTATTATATAATGTATTTAGATGTGTGCTATTCTGTATGTGTTATATGATGTATTTAGACATGTTATTCTGTGTTTGCTATTGAGGTGTGTTATTCAGTGTCTGTTATGTCTGGATGTGTTATTGTGTCTGTTATACAATGTATTTAGATGTGTTATTCAGGGTTTGTTAAATGATGTATTTAGATGTGTTATTCAGTGTCTGTTATATGTTTGGATGTGTTATTGAGTGTCTGTTATACTGTATTTAGATGTGTTGTTCCGTGTCTGTTATATAATGCATTTAGATGTTATTCTGTGTTTGTTATATGTTGAATTTAGATGTGTTATTCTGTGTCTGTAATATATATGTTAAGATGCGTTATTCTGTGTTTGTTATATGTTTTTTGATGCAATATTAAGTATTCTATAATGTTTTTATATATGTTTTATTTAATGTATTTATGCGTATTATTTAGGGTTATATGTATTTTTATATATTAGTGTTATATAATGTATATGTGTTAATGTTATATAACGTTTTGATTTTACATTTTTATGTATGTTAGATCATGTATTTGTATGTTATTTAGCGTTATATGTATTTATGTTATTCATGTTCTATGTATTTATGTGTAATTTAGTATTATATGTATTCATATGTTTATTGTTTTGTGTATTTATGTTATTTAGGGTTATATAATGTATTTATAGGCTACTTAATGTTATCTGTATTCATATGTATATGATAGTGTTATATAATGTTGTCCGTTTTATAATGTATTCAGATGTGATTTTGCTACATACTGTATTTCAATGTGTGATTTCATGTATGAAGGTGTCCATTATATGATGCATTTAGGTTTCTTTTTATTATGTGTCATATGTAATGTACGTAGATGTGTTATTCAGTGTCTGTAGGTGTTTATGTATTTAGATGTGCCATACATAATGTATTTAAGTTATTCAGTGTAGGTGTCCATTATATAATGTATTTAAATGTATTTAGATGTGTTATATGTATTTAGATGTATTATTCAGTGTTATCTAATGTAGATGTATTCTACAGTGCAGGTTATATAATGTAGATGTTATTCAGTGTTGGTTGTGTAATGTATTTAAATGTATTATTTAGTGTTATATAATGTATTTAGATGTGTTATATAATGTATTTAGATGTGTTATTAGCGTGTCATATAATGTATTTAGATGTTATTTAGTGTCAGTTGTATTACGTATTTAGACACGTTATTCAGTGTTGGTTGTATTACGTATTCAGATTTTTAATGTTATGCATTTAGATGTATTATTCAGTGTCAGTTGTATATTTAGATGTATTATTGATATGTATTTAGATGTGTTATTCAGTGTCGGTTGTATTACGTATTTAGATTTTGTTATAAAATTGTTTAGACGTGTTGTTCAGTGTCGGTTATATTATGTATTTAGATGCGTTATTTAGTATCCGTTATAAAATGTGTTATTTACTCTGTACATGTCCAGTAAAAAATGCCTTTTGTTTTTATGCCTGCTATCTAATAGATATACAGCACATGTCCTTCCAAGTTTTTCTTTGATATCTGTAACGTATCAGAGGTTTGTATTTTCAGATGTCTTTGTATCTTAATGCATGTGACAATGTATTTGATATGTCCATTTTAAATCTCTGTATTCAGATGTGCTATCTAGATATGTAGCTGTATTTTAGATGCCTTTGTCTTGTATTTTAATACATATATTGGCATCCGACATTTGGAAGTGTGTTTGAAACACTCCTTCTGATGCATTGGAAATGTTTGTTTTTGAAGCATTTTTACTCGTGTCGAGTGTCTTTTAAGTCGGTAATTTGATGTGGGCATCCTGTATGCATCTTAGAAGTCTGTATCAAAGACACCTTTATGTAGCAACTTGAATTTCAGAGGTCTTGTGAGATACCATGTCTGTATCTTTGTCAGTAATTACAGGATTAGATGTTTTGTATGTAAATATCTGCATTTTACTTGATGATCAATGTTTTTGTTGAAAAATCTGCGTTTAGATATATTTGACATGATAATCAAATAAGTATTTTTCGATATTTGGTTTTTTTATGTTTATACTTACATTTTTAAAAATCTGTATCTATATGTATGTCTTGGATTTTTGTATTTTAGGAGCCTGTATTGAGATGTCTGTATTATAAATATCTGTAATCAGATATCCCTACTTTTGAAGCCTACGCTTTAATGAATAATGGAATGAATACTGGTGTACTTTTACATCCAGTCCCTGTGTAAAATTTGTCCTCTGTTCCCAGTGGGAACAGCCCAAATTTCACACAGAGAAATTTGCCATGACTATAGGTAGTGGGCAATAACAAAAATTCAAATAATAAAATCCCACAAAACATACACTGCCACACCACTCTGGGGGGCAGGGTAGGGCAGGGCAGGGCAGGGCAGGGCAGGGCAGTCTAGGGTTAACTGAAGTGTTCAGACTGTGATCTGACTGCAGGTTACAGCCACCACTGATAGATAGAAGACAGACCAACGCCTGTTCCTGGGGATTTTCCCTCTGGAGTTAACTTCAGTGCCGACTCCATTCCCCAATAGCCTTTGCATGAGCCTATACACCAAACCCCTGTGTCCAAACACATGCAGAGCATGTTGCACCCACATGAAAACCTGTTCCATATTTTGGAAGAGTAGACTATAGTGTCCTGGTATGAACAGTTGACACAATGTAAAAACAGACATCACACTGGTATATTTCACACTGGTATCATTTTTCACACTGGTATCATATTTCACACTGGTATCATATTTCACACTGGTATCATACTTTGACATAGTCCCTGAAGCTAACTTACTGGAGGGCGAATACTTGAAGATACAAAATCTCACCACTGGAGCTCTGAGCATTGGGGGTAAAAAAACAAACCAGAAAACCCACTTTGCCAATTCACCACTTTTGAAATACAGACATCTGAATACAGGCACATGAAGAATAGCAGTAGAGTGCAGTTAGTTGTGATGGATTGGTATTACTGTCACTTTTGATTCCGATGTGGAAAATCCACAATCAGGACTTACTGATTCTCTCCTTCTCTCTCTCTCTCTCTCTCTCTCTCTCTCTCTTTTCCACACACACACACACACACACACACACACACACACACACACACACACACACACACACACACACACACACACATACACACACGCACACACACACCACACCACACACACACTCAGAAAAACACAAAAACGCGTGTCATATGTGTGTGCATGAACCCCCAGTACAGAAACTGAAAAACACAGTTGTCCACCGATTTTTTTTTATTGAGTACATCAAGTGAAGGCAAAGGGGGTGTGTGTGGTTGTGGTTGTAATGGAGATTTTTTAATTTTATTTCAACAGTAAGGGTGGATGGAGGATGGTGTAAACAACACTACAGACACCACACTACTACACTACACTACACTACACTGCACACAACATAACACTGCACAACATCAGTCCATTTCAGAAAATGTATGTGTGCACAATGTGAAGATCAGTTTTTGTGGCCGGTGTTTGCCAATGCCTGGGTCTCTTCCATGATAGACACTGCCTGCACACAAAATGATAAGAGACACATGTCAGTCACTGAACTATCACAGCACTAATGTCACACTGAACTATCACAACATTAAACTATCACAACACTGAACTATCGCAACATTAAACTAACAACACTGAACTATCACAGCACTTATGTCACACTGAACTATCACAACATTAAACTAACAACACTGAACTATCACAGCACTAATGTCACACTGAACTATCACAACATTAAACTAACAACACTGAACTATCACAACACTGATGTCACACTGAACTATCACAACACTGATGTCACACTGAACTATCACAGCATTAAATTATCACAACACTGAACTATCACAACACTGATGTCACAATAAAATACCACAACATTAAACTATCACAACACTGAACTATCACATACTGCAGTCATACTAATTCTATGCCATTTTGCCAGTGAAACATTTACTTTGTTTTTTTTTCGCAAAAAAAAATCTTCTCTACAGATGGTGATATTGAATGATAGTTTGATGTGACCTACCTATATGCACACACTATTCATGAAGTAATCTGTCTACTTCTGTCTAAAATGTTTTTCAGTGTGTGCGACCTTACAAACATGTGGAATGGAATTCTTGCTTTCCTTGCAGAGCACACAGTTAGTAGCAACTTCAACTGTGATAAATGTGGTGGGATTTTCCATCTCTCTCTCTCTCCCTTCTTTACAACAAATGGCAATAGTGGTGTACCTTTGTGTACCTACAAAAGCAACATGATTTTTTGTTAAACACAATACTACAAACTGAAGACATGGATTGGCCAGGTGTTTTTTTCCTTGTACAATTTCAATACATACAGGGGAAAAGGAAAAATGTGGAGAGAGATGTTTTGAATTTATGAAATCAAATCTGCAAATAAGAACAAAGGAGAATTTTTTCTTTAAAAAAACCTGTGTGTATGTGTGTGGTGTGTGTGTTGTGTTGTGTGTGTGTGTGTGTGGTGTGTTGTGTGTGTGTGTTGTGTATAGTGTGATTGTGATCATGTTGTTGTCTGTTGGCATGCATTATATATATATAACACACTGGTTTTATCTATTATTATTTATTATTCAATTTAGAGGATAATGAAATAAGCACTCATGTGCTTTTTATTTTTAATATCCAGTCCCTGTGTGTATGCGGTTTTATAAATTTTGTCATTTGTTCCCACCAACACACATAGCCTACTCTTCTGAAAAGCAGAAAAGGTTTTAACATGATAGTTTATGTGAAAATGGAAGATAGAAAAAAAGGAGGAATGGAGAGAGAGACAGAGACAGGGAGACAGAGAAAGTATAAGTGTTCAAAAATCTTATCATCTTGAACCTTGAACTGTGTTTTATTTGCTCCTTATGTCATTAAAGGGTTGCATTTTGTTCTGTTAACATAGAATAATTTGGATTTGTAATCTAGAGTCTCAACTTGGATCAGTTTATTTGTATGAATATTGACTTTGATTCAGGTATATTGGGATTTTGTCTGTACCTGCATATTTCAATTTATTTTATTTTTATTTATCCTTTGTGTTGTTTTATTTTGATGATAAAAGAATAAGTACTCATGGTCTTTTTTTTTTACATCCAGTCCGCATATGTGTGCAGTTTTTATTTTTATGAAACATTAAAATCCTGTTCTGATTTTCAATACTTTAAAAATGACTTGCCCTTACGAATTTAAATGATGTGTGAGGATAATCACAATGAGTTTTGTACCTTAAAGATAAAAATGTTCTGTTGATGCTTCCTGTCCAGTGGTGTAGAAACTCTGGAACATCCACCATGCTTCCCCTCACAGATGTGTTCACCCCACTCTGCACACACAGAAACTGACATCAGAAACACACAGATATCAAACACAGAACAAAGTTTACATCAGAAACACACTTATATAATACACATAGAAACAAGTGTACATCAGAAATACACTTAATATACACATGGAAACAAGTGTACATTAGAAACACACAAAGTCAAAACACAGAAACAAGTTACTTCAGAAACACACATATAATACACACAGAAACCAGCAAATACCAAACATGTCCACACACAAAGGAACTGTAACTTACCTGGCAACTTCAATTCCTTGTGTCCAGCCTCCTATACCTATTTCTCCATCTGAACCCTCTTGCAATGCAAAGTCTGTCAACACACACAAATATGATCAGTCTTTGTTTTTTATGGTTGATACAAAATTTCATTCATACAGAACAACTGGCATCAAATATAAACATGACTACAACATAACGACTATTGAGTATTCTTAAATATGTACAAAAATATGCTGCAGCTAAACATCATAAAAAGATGGAAAATTATAAAACAGTAAGATAACTGTGTGTAAGTATTTTAAACTTGTTAAAATATTAGAAAAAATAAAGCAACAAAAAACCCAACAATCAACTAGGTGTTGGCTGTATCATGGCAATACATTAACAACAAGGCAACACTATTGAAGGGCAGGTATGAGACAATGTCAACATCAGCAATGAGGAGAAAAATAAACATACCAAAAAATGATCCCCCCCCCAAACACACAAAAAGCACTAACTCTTAGACAGTGCTGCTGAAAGCATCTCAGCTGTTGGATCCAAGTCTTATGCACACAGATACTGAACACACAAAAAACAAATCAGAAATATGTATGCAATATTTCAACACCCATCTCTCCCCAACGCACAAAATATATCAATTCTTTCCTTACACTCATGTATACCTACACAAATCATAAAATCAGTAAAACAATGCCAAGTTATGAATTATTCTAATATATGTACAAATATAATGCAGCTAAACATCATAAAAAATGGAAAATTAGAGAAGGTAAGATAACTTGTATTTTAAATTTGTTAAAATAATAGAAAAAATGAACAACAACAAAAAAAGAACAATCAACAAGGGGTGGATGCATCAAGGCGATCATTAAAACAAGGCAACACTACGGCAAAACAGGTGTGACAATGTCAACATCATCAATGAGGAGAAAAAAAGCATACCAAAAAAATGACCCCCACTCCTAACACACAAAAAGCACCAACTCTTAGCAGTGCTGCTGAAAGCATCTCAGCTGTTGGATACCAAGTCTTGCACACAATACTGAACACACATAAAACAAGTCAGAAATAATGTATGCAATATATCAACACCCACCTCTCCCCAACGCACAAAATATATCAATTTGTTTCCTTACACTCATGTATACCTACACAAATCATGAAATCAATAAAACATGTCAAGTTTATGAGAGTATTCTAATATATGTGCAAAAATATACTGCAGCTAAACATCACAAAAAATGAAAAATAATTATCAGAGAAAATCAACAAGAACCAAAAAAAATCAACAAGGGGTGGATGTATCATGGCAATACATTAACAACAAGGCAACACTATGGCAAAACAGGCTGTGACAATGTCAACATCAGCAATGAGGAGAAAAATAAGCATGCCAAAAATATCCCCCCCCCCCCCCCCCCCCAAACACAAAAAAATCACTAACTCAGACAGAGGAGCTGAAAACATCTCCAGCTGTTCGGTACACAATCCCTGTGCACACATATACTGAACACAGAGCAATCAAGTCAGAAATAATTTATGCAATATATCAACACCCATCTTTCACACCCCACCCCTGACCCTCAACACACAAATAAATATATCAATCCCTATTTTCACACTCATGTATACCTGCACACTTGTGTACACCAACACTTACGATAAAATACAACAAGCCACAAACCAACCATACACACTAGCAGATGCACAGACAAAATACTTAACTGATCATCCCACATTGTCTTCAGCTGTCTGGATACACCAGGCCTGTGAATACACAGAAAGGGACAGGTAAAAATAAAGTCTGAGTAAATAATTAAGTAAGAACAACCACCTCCAACACACACACACACATCCAATACACAAACAAGTGTACAGAGGAAACAGGCATACAATTAAAAAAAACAACAACAAAACCACCAAACCAAGTATACATCAGGACCAGAATTTTTCAAACACACACAAACAAGCTTACACCAAACATGTCCACGCACAAAGGTATTTTAACTTACCTGCCAACTTCAATTCCTTGTGTCCAGCCTCCTATACCTATTTCTCCATCTTCAACCCTCTTGCAGTGCAAAGTCTGTCAACACACACAAACATGATCAGCTCTTTGTTTTTTTATGGTTTTAATAGAATTTTATTTATTCAGAACAACCTGTCACAAATGATAAAATGAGTACAACATTCTAAGTTTATCAGAATATTTTAAGATATGTGCAAAAATATGCTGCAGCTGAACATTGTGTCAGATAGGTGAAAAAATATTTTTAAAAGAAAGATAACTGTGTGCAAGTGTTTAAACGTATTAGAAAAATGAAACAACAATAAACAAGGAGTCCGTGTATCGTGACAATGAAAGGCAACATGATGGCAAGACTGGCTGTGACAATGTTTATATTGTCAATCATGAGAATAAACAACTCACAAGATAAAAGAAATCCCCCCCAAACATACACACACACACAAGAGTGGGTCATTGTGTGCTGCTTGGAATGGACGACAAAATTTAGACAACTGCATACACATGCACTTCCATGGCAACATCATTATAACATCATCATTCTCATCGATCATCATGCAATGAAAAAACTGCCTCGTAATTGTAATACCAAGAATAAATGAATAAAATAAACAAACACACAAATCACTTAACTTTTGGACAGTGACCTCGAAAGCATCTCCTGCTGTTGGCTACACCAGCCTTGTTAACACAGATACTGCACACAGAACAATCAGGTCTGTAATCATGTATACAATACATCAACTCCAATATAACCCCCCCCCCTGTTAAAACACACCCTCACCCACATGTCAACCCCTCTCTCTAATATATGTACAAAAATTGGCAACAGCTGAACATGGTTTCTAATAGGTGAAAAAAAAAACTGGTAGTGTGTTAAAAAGTTGTGAAAATATTAGAAAAAAAACAACAAAAAAGTAACAACAATAAACAAGGGTCAGTGTAGCATGGAAATACAACAAGGCAATGATGGCAAGACAGCTGTGACAATATCTACATCATCAATGAAGAGAAGAACTAACAATACATGAGAGGAAACAAATCACACAGCCCCCCCCCCACACCCTCCCCCCCCCCACACACACACACACTCACCCCCCCCCCCCACACACACACACACACACACACTCTCTCACACAGAAATCACTTAACTTTTGGACAGTGCTGCTGAAAGCATCTCCAGCTGTTGGGAAGACCAACCTTGTGAACACAGATACTGCACACAGAGCAATCACACATTAAAATCTGTTCTGCTTTTTGGAAAAGAAGGCTATTGTGTACTGATGGGAATGGATGACAAAATCTTTACAAAACTGCATATACACAGGGACTGGATGTAAAAAAAAGCACATAAGTGATTATTCCTTTATTCTCAATATAGAAGAATAAAAAGAATGATAAAGTAATAAAAAAAAAACAAGTCTGTAACCATGTATGCATACAATAACCCCAATACAAACCCACCCATTTCCCCAATACACACTCTCACTCACATGTCAAGCCCCATCTCTAAATTTGTGCTAAAATTGGCTGCACATGAACATCATTCTTCATTGGTGAAAAAAAGGGATAACTGGAGTAAGTGTTTAAAAGTTGTGAAAATATTAGTAAAAACCCAACAACAAAGTAACAACAATAAACAAGGGTCAGTGTATCATGGCAATACAACAAGGCAACATGATGTCATGACAGTCTGTAACAATGTCTACATTATCAATGAAGAGAAGAATTTACAATACAACAGAGGATACAAATCATCACCCCTCCCCACACACACTCAAAAAGAGTAGGCCCTTGTGTGCCAGTAGAAAGAATGACAAAATTTTAAAAACTACACACACATAGGACTGAATGTAAAAAAGCACATGGGTGCTTATTCCATCATCCTCAAAATAAAACTACAAATAACTAAAATAAATTAAGTAAAATTAACAACACACAAATCACTTAACTTTTGGCCAGTGGTGCTGAAAGCATCTCCAGCTGTTGGGGTACACCAACCCTGTGAATACAGATACTGCACACAGAGCAATCAGGTCTGTAGTCATGTATGCAAAACATCAACCCTAATATATGCCCCACCACCACCACCACCACCAGTACACACCCTCACCCACATATAAATCCAGCATTCTAACATTTGTGCCAAAATTGGTTGTGACTCAACATAATATTTTTATGGTGAAAAGTTTTTAAAAAACAAAACAAAACTGGGAGTAAAGTTTAAAAGTTGTGAAAACATTAGAAAAACAAACACACAAGGAGCAACAATCAACATGTGTGCAATGTATCATGCAATACAACAAGGCAATTTATGGCAAGGCAGGCTGTGACAATGTCTATTTTATCAATGAAGAGAAGAACTAACAATACATGAGAGGAAACAAATCAAACACCCACCCCCCCCCCACCACCCCCCACCACAACAGCACTTAACTTTTAGACAGTGCTGCTGAAAGCATCTCTAGCTGTTGGGTACACCAGCCATGTGGACACAGATACTGCACACAAAGCAATCACACATGAAAACCTGTTCTGCTTTTTGGAAAAGTAGGCTATTGTGCGCTGGTGGTAATGGATGACAAAATTTACAAAACTTGATATACATGGGGACTGGATGTAAAAAAAGCACATAAGTGCTTATTCCTTTATTCTCAATAGAGAAGAAATTTTTTTAAAGTAATAATTAAAAACAAGTCTGTAATCATGTATGCAATACAATAACCCCAATAAACCCACCCTTTCCCACAATACACACCCTCACCCACATGTCAATCCCTCTCTCTAACATTTGTGCAAAAATTGGCTGCAGCTGAAAATCATTTCAAATTATTGAAGATAAAAAAAGATAACTGGGAGTAAGTGTATAAAGGTTGTAAATATATTAGAAAAACCAAACAAGGAACAAAAAAAAGAAAGAAGAAAACAATGCAAGGGGTCAGTGTATCATGGCAATACAACAAGGCAAGACTATGGCAAGAAAGGCTGTGACAATGTCTACATTATATAAATTATAAATTCCATATAAAAAAATTATCAATAAAGAGAAAAACTAACAATGCACCAGAGGAAACAAATCACACACGCATAAGTAGGCCATTGTGTGCCAGTGGAATGAAAAACAAAACTGACAAAACTGCATAAACACAGGGACTGGATGTAAAAAAGTACACGGGTGCTTATTCAATTATCCTAAAAAATAAAAAAGAATAGACAAATAAAATAAAATAACTAACTAAATAAATAAACACACAAAGCACTTAACTCACTCGGGATGGCTAGTTCTCTCCCTTGCTCTTCCCCACAAATGGCCCATTTGATATGGTTAGTTAAAAAATCTTAAAAAATACAAAACACATAGTAAGAAAATGACAATTTCTGAACTTATAAATAGCATGCTGAGTTATAGTACATATTAAAAGATAAAAGCTCTTACTTTAAAATTTCAGCCTTGACTAGCACGAAGAAAATACTCTGAATTTTGTATTGTGTGTCACTACTCCCTGTCAGCTTCTCTCTACAACCACAATCAAAGAGTTTGGAACACACGGAATCACCTGACAACACTCTGCATTCAACCTTGGATAGGCCTTACAAAGCTTTCTTCAGCTGCACTAGTCATAGTAGCATGCGGACGCCACATGAAAAATCTGCAAACAGCAAATCCGCTATAGCAGACAGCCGTCCAAAAACCGTTGCTTTACACTGATCCACTATAGCGGACGGCCGTCCTCTGAGAGTGAACTCTTGGACAGTGCTGCTGGAAGCATCTGCAGCTGTTGGTACACCAGCCCTGTGAACACAGATACTGCACACAGAGCAATCAAGTCTGTAATCATGTATGCATTACATCAACTCCAATATACTGCCCCCTCCCCCCCCCCAATACATACCCTCACCCACATACCAATGTTAAAACCCGTCCCCCTTTTTGGAAGAGTAGGCCATTGTGTGCCGGTAGGAGTAGATGAAAGATTTTTCAAAACTGCATACATATAGGGACTGGATGTAAAAAAAAAAAAAGCACAAAAAGTGCTTATTCTATAATTATCAAAATTTAAAAAAAAAAAAAAACACACACACACACACACACGACTCACTCAAAGCACTTAACTCCTGGACAGTGCTGTTGTAAGCATCTCCAGCTGATGGGTATTCAAGGTCTGTGAACACAGATACTGCACACAGTTTACTGAACACAGTTTACTGCACACAGTTATGAACACAGTTACTGATCATCTTCATTATATCAAGTCAGTAATAATGATACGCAAATATATCAACCAAATGCGAAACAAAAACTACAAAAATAATATAAATATCTAGATGTTTGGTATTATTGAGAGGAGACACTACCATTTTGTTACCTACACAAAATAATTGTGTACACAAACACTTACGAATAAATTACAAACAAAGCCACAAAAACCAAACCATACACACAGCAGATGCACAGACCAAAATAATTAAAACTTGCGATCATCCTAAATTGTCTTCTGCTGTCTGTGTTACACCAGGCCTGTGAAAACAATGATTGGGGACAGGTAAAATATAGTTGAGTATATATGCAGT
>CM060337.1:48636474-48641474 GCA_030674155.1 Stramonita haemastoma
TCGAGGGATTTTTCCTGTAGAGTTAAGATCAGTGCTGACTCTACTCACCCCAAAAGTCTTTCGGATGAGACTATAAACCAAGGCCCTGTGTGCAAACGCATGCAAAATATCTTTCGCACGCATTAAATCCTGTTCCGCTATCATATGAGCAGGCTATTGTGTGCCAGTGGGAACAGATGACATTTACAAAACTGCATACACACAGGGACTGGATGTAAAAAAAGCATATGAATGTTTATTCCATTATCCTTCATATAAAAGAATTTTTTTTTTAAAGAATAAACACACACACACATGCAAACACACAATACCATTTGATACCAAGGTAAACTACCAAGACAGAACAAGTCTGATTTGAATCAGCCTGTCTAAGAATGGCAGCTCTAAAGTTTCAAAATTATACTGATATATTTTTCAGCTAGCACAGGTAAAATCAAGCCTTCAACCCCCTATCTCATTCATTCCCCCCCCCCCACACACACACACACAGACACACAGACACAGAGACACAAACACAAACACAGACACATGCACAAGTACTTCAGATGAGACTATAAACTTATAAGCCTAGGCCCATGTGCAAACACACACATACGTTTAATCCTGTTCCGCTTTTCATAAGAGTAGGCCATTGTGTGCCGGTGGGAACCCACGACAAGACTTAGAAAAGGGCATACACAACAGGGACTGGATGTAAAAGAGCACATAAATGCTTATTCCATTATCCTTGATATAAAAGAAAACAATAAATAAACACACAATTACACACACAACACACACAACACACACATACACACCAGACCACTATACCTACTAACCTGCAGGCCACTGGTATCCCCTTGTGGATAACTATGAAGAGCTCACCTGAAGCCCAACACCTGGTTTTCTTCTGTGCTGCACTGCACACTGCTGGAAGGGGGAGTCTGCTGCTGGGGGACACCTGGAAAAATGAAATTAGGCATTAGAAAAAGCTGGACAGCAGCAGGGTAACAGAGAAGAAACCCCCTTATAGAGAGTGTTTCCATTCAACAATAAAGACTGGTGAATTTATCTTCTTCTTTTTTTAAAGACTGGAACAAAAAATTTTTTAAAGACTGGTGAATTTATTTATTGATTTTTTAAAGACTGGTAATTTTATTATATTTTTTTAAGACTGGTGAATTTAACTGTTGCTCTCATTACTAACACACTCAAGAAAGATGACTCGCACATGCACATGCACACACAAATGACAAAATTTACAAAACTACACACAGGCTAGATGTAAAAAAAAAGAACATTATTGCTATTCCATTATCCTTCAAATAAAAGACTAAAATAAAAAAAGTAAATACAAAATAAAATAATTAACACACACACATGTACGTGTGCATGCATTGCATGCACACACTTGCTTTAAAAACAACAACAAAAAACCATCACTTACATGAAGAGTGCAATTCTGGGATGACTTTATACTTGATACCCTCAGAACCCCGACATGGGACAGAATCACTGCCGGCTGGCCTTGCCTTTCTGCACAGCCTGAAGATGATGTTAGGCCCCATTCTCTCTGCTCCCTCAAACAGGGCCCTATCTGACCCTTCCTTCCTTCTTCTCCTGCATCTCTGTGGGGCAAAGCAGCAGCAGAAGACACAGGTGTGTATCATAATGTTCACACACAGGGCACAGCTGACATGGTATGACAGCTTACTCTTCACTATGTTGGCCAGTACAGACCCAGTGTGGGGGAACTGGTGAGAGAGAGAGAGAGAGAGAGCAGAGAGAGAGAGAGAGAGAGAGAGAGAGAGAGAGTTTGTGTGTGTGTGTGTTAATTATTCATTATATTTTAAATAATCACACAATATGAAAATTTATTATATTTCCAATAATCATACAAAGAAGAACTACTCATTGCTAATAATTAATATTACCATTACCATTATTTTAACAGTTGTGCGACATATCAGAATTTTTCATTATAATAAATTAATATAATTATCATTAATATCAGTCTTTTTTTTTGGCTTTTTGTTTTTTGCTTAAGTCTTCTTGCTGATAACAGCTTCAAAGTCTTAAGCTTTACTCACACACACACACACACACACACACACACACACACACACACACACAACCACACGACCAACACACCACATTCAGAGTGCTAAAGATAGCACACCCCTTCCTTTTACCCTAGGACTAGTCCTGTTGGGTCAGTGGGGTCAGCTGGGCTGGGAGACCATTGAATAAGTAGCAGCTGAGAGAAGCTACAAGGTGGGGGAAGCTGACAGCAGTGACACACACACACAGACAGAGACACAGACAAGCACACACACATACACATATGCACACACACACACACACTTACATACAGTTTGTCTTCAGCTGCCATCAGTACACCAGCCCTGTAACACACATACTGAAGATACATGAGGAAATGTTGATAATAATGCATTTTTATCTCCTGCCCATGCACGTGCGCTTGCACACACACACACACACACACACACTCACACACACACACACACACACACAACACACACACCACACACACACACCATACCCACACCAATGTAGTTTGTCTTCAGATGTCTTGGGTACACCAGCCCTGTAACACACACACTGAACATTCATGAACAAATGTTGAAATTTCCTACACACACACACACACACACACACACACACACACACCACACACACACACACACACACACATATGCACACACACATACATACACTATCACACACTCAGACACACACATACACATGCTGCACACAAACACAGACACAGACACACACACAGATACATACATATCATATGCAGTTTGTCTTCAGCTGTTTTGGTACACCAACCCTGTAAACACACACACCCTGAACATTCATGAACAAAATTTGAAAATAAGGTATTTCACCTTTCCTACACACACACACACACACACACACACACACACACACACACGCAGCGCGCCCGCACCCACATGCACACGCACACACAGACACAAACACAGATGCACACACACATACATACACTATCCCACACTCAGACACACAGACACACATACAACGCATGCACACAAACACAGCACAGACTACAGACACAGACAACAGACACAGACACACACACACACACACACACACACACACACACACACACACACACACACACACACACACACACAGATACATACATAGTCAGATGCAGTTTGTCTTCAGCTGTTTTGGTACACCAACCCTGTAACACACACACCCTGAACATTCATGAACAAAATGTTGAAAATAAGGTATTTCACCTTTCCTACACACACACACACACACACACACACACACACACACACACACACACACACACACACACACACACATGACACACACACATACATACACTATCACACACTCAGACACACAGACACACACATACACATGATGCACACAAACACAGACACAGACATACACATACAGACATACACACACACACACACACACACACACACACACACACACACACACACACACACACACACACACACAACACACATACTAACTGCATTGTTCAGCTGTTTTGGTACACCAGCCCTGTAACACACACACACTGAACACACATGAACAAAATGTTGAAAATAAGGTATTTTATCTTTCCTACACACCACACCCTACCCACACATACAGAAATACAGAAACACACAAACACAGAGACTCAACAGACAGACAGACAGACAGACAGACACAAGAGAGAAAGAGAGAGAGAGAGAGACAGACAGACAGACAGACAGACAGACAGACAGACAGACAACAGACAGAACAGAAGAGAGAGAGAAACACACACACAACACACACACACAAACACAGACACACACTCACACACACACAAACACATGTATACACAATACTGATCTCAGTTGGCTCTGTCAGTTTGATGTTTCCACATCAGCATCTTCAGCTTACTTTGGTACACCACACAGACCTAAAAAAACAAACCAACTGACAGTAGATTAATAACACACATAAAAATAGCTTAATTACCCCCACACCTAACTCTCCCATCTACCTTCCAACCCTAGAGGTAGCAGTAATCAAGCCATTGTTGTTTAACTCCATCATCATTTTTGGGAGGTGCACACTGTGATCTTGACTTGACTGCACTACCTTACACTGTGTTCCACTGCAGTACACTACCCTACACTCATCACACCTTCACCTTCACCTGTCTCATAGTCCTGCAGACAATGGGGGACACACTGAAGATTTTGCAACCAGCTTCCTCTACTCCCCACAGTGAAGGAAGCTGGTACACCATACCATACCATACCATACCATGCCATACAACCATACCATACCATACACATATACATCCATACCATACCATACCATACCATACTACACCATACTGACACACCATACCATACATACACCATACTCATACCATACCATACCATACTATACCATATAACTATACCATACTATATACACCATACCAACCATACCATACCATACCATACCATACCATACTATACTATACTATACCATACTAACTATACTACACCACACCATACCACACCATACCATACCATACAGTACCATACCATGCTGTACTGTACTATACCATATTGTACTATACTAGAATACTTCATCTTGGTACTCTTTATTATGGGAGCTCCAGTCCTGCAAGCATAAAAAACACACATGAACAAATCCCTTCTCCAACACTGCTGATAATACACCTCCTCCACTCTACAGTCACACAAGAAAAAGAAACTGAGGCAATTTAGTAACTGAACTACATACTCAACATCTTACATTTAACAACATGATTATATGTCAGACATTTGCTCACACACACACACACACACCACACACACACACACACACACACACACACACACACACACCACACACACACACAACACATTCTTCCTTCATATAATACATACACTTGACTCATAGTCACTGCAGCAACGAACACCACAAAATTTTCAACAACATACATACAAGCATGCAAACCAACCAACCTACCAACTAACCAA
>CM060337.1:48643974-48653974 GCA_030674155.1 Stramonita haemastoma
TATGTTTTCATCACCAGAGTGACAGACTACACATTCATGAGAACTTCAAACTACAGTGCACACATGCTGATTAACACATGGACACCCTCCCTTGCTTTAGTTTTAAAAAATATGTATAAAAAAAACTCTTACCTAGCTGACAACCAGAAGACAGTGTTTTGAAGCACATACTGTGTGATAATACTGTATTACAATACTGTGTGACAATATTGTGTGACATTACTGTGTGACAATACTGTGTGACAATACTATGTGACAATATTGTGTGATAATATTGTGTGATGATACTGTATGACAATACTGTGTGATAATACTGTGATGATACTGTGTGACAATTCTATGTGATAATATTGTGTTACAATACTATGTGACAATACTGTGTGATAATACTGTGTGATAATACTGTATGACAATACTGTGTGACAATACTGTGTAATGTTATTGTGTGATAATAGTGTGTGACAATACTGTGTGATAATACTGTGTGATAATACTGTATGGCAGTGCTGTGATAATACTGATGCAATAGGCAATACTGGCAATACAGGCAGGAGCCCCCTCGGCAATCACTACACCTGGAAAGGAGAGGCTATGTTTTGCGCATTCACTTTCCTTAGGGAGAGCGGGACGTTGTAGCACCAGACCTCAACTCTGCCACAGGGAGTACAGTATCAAATACCCATACCCCCACCCCACTGTGTGATAATACTGAGTGATAATGCTGTATGACAATACTGTAAGATAATATTGTATGACAATTCTGTGTGACAATACTTTGTGACAATTCTGCATGACAATACTGTATATACTGTGACAATACTGTATATACTGTGACAATGCTGTGTGACAATGCTGTGTGACAATACTGTGTAACAATTCTGTATATACTGTGACAATGCTGTGTGACAATACTGTATATACTGTGACAATTCTGTGTGACTGTATATACTGTGACAATACTGTATATACTGTGACAATTCTGTGTGACTGTGTATACTGTGACAATATTGTGTGTCAAGTGTGAACAAGCCAGATAGACATCTACAGAAGAAAGACCAGACACTCAAACTGCTGATGACTTGAAAAAAGAAAGAGAGGGGCACTGGAGATCACAGAAGGAAGAGCATCCCTGAATACAGAGCCAGAATACCAGTACACACACCACACACAACACACACACACACACACACACACACACACACACCACACACACACTCACACACACACACACAAAGATGCACAACAGTGACACACATGCACGCACACACAGCTGCACATGCATGCACACATGCATGCATACAATCACAGACCCATGCACACACATATACACACAAATACACGTACAGATGTACATGGCTGATATTACATAAAATGAAAGAAAAAGCACATGTGTGTGCGCACACACGCATATGCACACAGATATGCCGGTGCACATACGCAGACACACAACAATTAACTCAGCTGCCACACACTTATATCTGACATAAGGCTATCCACATATGACAAACACAGCATGAACACACAAAGGCCAGGGTGAGATACAGACAGGTTAAAGTGGGGAAAGTGAGGAAAAAGATGACAACCTTGTGTTCTAAGCAGTATCAACCATTTTCTTGTGTGTGTGTTTGTCTGTGTTGTGTGTGTGGTGTGTGTGTGTGTGGTGTGTGTGTGTGTGTGTGTGTGTGTGGTGTTTTGTGTGTGTTGTGTTGTGAGTGTGTGTGTTGTGTGTGAGTGTGTGAGTGTGTGTGTGTGTGGAGTGAGAGTGTGTGTGTGTGTGTAGTGTGTGTGTGTGTGTGTGTGTGGTGTGTGTGTGTGTGTGTTTGTGTGTGTGTGTTGTTTTGTTGTCATTGTTGAAGGTTGTAGTTGTACGCTTTGTGAAATTTAGACAAGTTAATGACAAATGGATTTTTCTGTTAAAATCACTTTCAAACAGAGGGCTCTCAGCAAGAAAAGAAGCACTGGCTACAAGTTTTACAACTGACATGTACAACAAGGTGTAAGAATTTCAGACAAGGAGCAAAAATTCCTTACTGGTGACTATATCTGAATATGGTTACATGTACATGTAGTCAAAGTCTTTTTTTATATTGTGCAGATGGTCCAATTAACTAACACACAGTCATCAGTTTCCCCCACTTTCAGCTTCTCTCAGCTGCTAATTAAGTGTCCCTGCTTGGGGGCCAGCTTGCACTATTTATAGCAGAAACTGACACACAGTGACTAGGTAAAAGGAGAGGGCGGCTAAATTTAGCAGCCTTCACCCATGTGTGTGTTGGCTTTGAGCACAGTACAATGGGTTTCCCATTGCAGGCCTAGATAAGCTGACTGCACCATAGCACAGGCAACGACTTTGTACTTGAAACTTTGAGGCACACACTGTCAGGAAGCTTGTGCAAATAACAAGGGTGTTGAGTGATATGTTTACATATGTTTGATATGTTTGACATATGTAATACATTTGGAGCAATATGTTTGGTATATGTAATACAAAATTAAACAAACAACCTTGTTCTAGAGTTTCAGGCTTAAATTTAAAAAAATTCGTTCATAGTCAAGCCAAAGTCAAGTATACCACCAAGATTTCAGCTGATTCAGAAAAAATGGACCTTGGCAGTGCCAACAAAATGTGGATCAGACATACAGCTGAACAGATGTCGACATCTTTGATGGAGATAATTAAAGCCTAGCTCTGTTTTATCATCATTCAGTTTCAACTGGTTAAAAGTCATCCAATACCTAACATCAAAACTACTTTTTTGTGTGCATAGACTGAATCAGGTAATAAATTTAGTCAGGTCTGCAGATGTGTGTAGCTGTGTATCCTTTGTATAGGAGAGGTGGAGGAGTGATCAGATGAGTTATTAGAAATATGTTCTGCTCTGTCATGTTATCTCAGGCTACACTACACACTGCCCTCCCTGTGTTCTCATCATATTTTTTATTTATTTTAACTCAGTAGTGTTTCAGAGGTGGTGAGTCATAAAGTACCTCCACAGACCACATCAATAAAAAAAAAAAAACATCTTCTTCTTCTAATTGTTTATCGAACCCTCAGAGAGCAGCTATTGTTGTTTGTCATATGAGCAAAAATATGTTGCACGATGTTAAGCAGCTGACAAATCAATGGCCAGTGTATCCACATTGGGAGAGAATTGGTATCTTTTCATTCTGTCCAGAAAAAAAGGCAGGAGAATGGACCAAGAAAAGGCAGAAAATAGACAAGAATGAGGTGACAGGAAGAAAAGGATAGAGGCAGACACAAAGAGAGGGACACAAAAGAGGAAATTCCAAACACAGAATTTCCAAAGGGTGAGGATGTTATTCATACTGACAGCCCCCCCCCCCCCCCCCCCCCAATGACCACAAGGAAAAACAGACATTACACTAGACAAAAGTCACAAAGACTCCAGCCCCCCCCCCCTCCCCCAATTACATATTACAGTCAAAGCCCCCACCCCTGTCACATAGATAACAAAAGTAGTAATACTAAAATGAAAAAGTAAAGACATCACACACAACAAAAATAACAAGACACATTACTAAAAAAAAAAAAAAAAAAAAGTTACTCCCCCCACCCTTCTATACATAATTATCAAAACATACTGCTACAGAAAACTGTTATAAAGACTCCCCCTTCCCTCCTAGCTACATCAATGATTAATTAAAGTCATACCCCCTCCCTCCCAGCTACATCAATAATTATTAAATCATACCCCTCCCTCCCAGCTACATCAATGATTAATTAAAGTCATACCCCTCCCTCCCAGCTACATCAATGATTAATTAAAGTCATACCCCCTCCCTCCCAGCTACATCAATGATTAAATTACAGTTATGACCCCCCCCCCCTCCCACTCCATCAATGATTATCAATGACTTATAAATGTTATAAAATCATCCTGCCTCCCCTCCCACCTACATCAAAGATTAAAGTCATACTCTCTTCCTTTCTAAGCCATATCAATAATTGAAGTCATAAAGATCATCAATTCTGCCTCTCCTCCCCCCTCCCCCCTAATTATTGCTGATACAGAGACAAGGAGGAAGACCTGGATCAAGGGTGTAAAAGAAACACTGAAGACCCACAACATGCCACCCACCCAGGCCTTCAAACTTGCCGCAGACAGAAAGCTCTTTCTCCCCTCGACCCCCAAGATGGTACAAGAAGACAGATAAAAGTAAGTAAAATACAGAGAAAAGTAGTGCTGATCCTGCCCTGTGACTTCATTCACTGAAATGCTGTTGCTGTGGGTCTCTGTGTGACACGTCAGTCAGATAGGAATGATGACACAACTCCACATCACTGCATGGTCAGATAGGAATGATGACACATCTCCACATCACTGCATGGTCAGATAGGTATGATGACACATCTCCACCCACTGCATGGTCAGATAGGAATGATGACACATCTCACATACTACCATGGAAATAGGATGACACAACTCCACATCACTGCATGAATGGGATGACACATCTCCACATCACTGCATGGTCAGATAGGAAATGATGACACATCCACATCACTACATGGTCAAATGGAATGATACACATCTCCACTTCACTACTGCATAGAATGATGACACATTCCACATCACTGCATGGTCAGATAGGAATGATGACACATCTCCATCATCACTGCATGGTCATCAGATAGAATGATGACACATTCCACATCACTGCATGGTCAGATAGGAATGATGACACACTCCACATTCACTGCATGAATGAATGAGACACATCTCCACATCACTGCATGGTCAGATAGGAATGATGACACATCTCCACATCACTGCTGGATTACATCTACATGTTAATGATCCCATGGCCAGCCGATATCAGCGATTTTCATTAGTTGTGAAAACATATCCAACAAGCAGTTGAGATTTAACTGGCACACTGGCTTATTCACTTGATGAAGCATCTGCTAAGTGTGTGTGTGTGTGTGTGTGTGTGTGTGTGTGTGTGTTGTGTGTGCGTGTGTCGTGTGCGTGTGTGGGGCGATGTGTGTGTGTGTGTGGAGAGAGAGAGGAGAGAGGGGAATGTGTGTTTCTTGTGTTGTGTTGTCTTGTGCTTTTTCTGTTGTATTCTTTTCTTTTTCTTTAATTTTTTTCTTTCTCAAAATATAGCCTATACTTGTATGGAAGTTTCACTGGTAGAGATATCCCCTGAACAATGTCCACACTAGAAACTGCACTGTACTGACATTTTTTGACTCCGACACAGTCACTGCTGACTGACACAGCATGCATTCATACACAGGTAAATACAACACCCCACCTGCAACATGCATATACAAATTCAACCACCCTCAATCTACACATATGCAAAACAACATCTCTCTCTCTCTCTCTCTCTCTCTCTCTCTCTCTCTCTCTCTCTCTCACACACACACCTCCCACACACACTCCTCTTCCTCTCTCTCTCTCTCTCTCTTTCACATGAACCTGTGCACAGACAGACAGATACCCCCACACACAACACCCCCACCCCCCCCCCACAAGGAAGTCAGGAAAGCATTGTCTTGCATACCTGCTACACTGTTGATGACGAGTGGCCTGCATCTCTCTCTCTCTCCCTCTCCCTCTCTCTCTCTATATATATATATATTATATATGTAACAGAGTGGACATAGGGGCCCATATGCACCATCTCTGCACAGCCTCTCGGGTGGGAAAGTTAGCCAGTTAGAAAGTGACCTCTAAAAAGAGGTTGCATAAATTCTACCATTCACCATGAAGGCAAAGAGTATGCAATGAGGGCTTTCGACCACCACCTCAAGGAAACAGAGCATCGCACAATTCGCAGGTGTGTCCGGTAACACAATGCTGGACAAGGCTCTGATCGCATGGGAGGTAATCTTATTACCACCCCATCCACCACATATATATATATATATATATATATATATATATATATATATATATATATATATATATATATATATATATGTTGATATCAGTGCACAGGAGGTACCCACCCATTCAACTCTTATATATCATCAATTACCCAGACCTGATTGTTTCTGACAGTCAAAAGTGGAATGCTATCTATACAATCTGTAGCCTAAAGGACATCACAGCCTGACACAAACCTTGGTACTGACTTGACAGCTAAAGGGAGTTTTTCTGGGCAAATTCCTGTCCTCATACTGTTAGGACTTACTTTATTTTTTAACACCTTCTCTCCTTAAAATTAACTCATGGGTTCCTTATCTACTATTTTTATATATAATTTCTTTCCCCTACTTATATTATCAACTTTCTTTCCCCTACTCTTAGTACAAACTTCTTTTCTCCTAATCTTTAATAATTATATAAACTTTTTTTCTCCTACACTTATATAAACTTTTTTCTCCTACCTTACATAAACTTTTTTTCCTACCTTACTCCTTAGTACAAAACTTTATCAATTTTTCTCCTACTCTTAGTACAAACTTCCTTTCCCCTACTTTTAGTACAAACTTCTTTTCTCCTACTCTTAGTACACACTCATTTTCCCTTACTCTTAGTATAAACCTTCTTTCCCCTACTTTTCATCATTTCAGAAAATGATGTCAACACTCTTTGCTACAACTGATTCTGACTTTTAACATAAAAATGAATAACTGCTTTAACTCAGTTGTTTTTGCTTATAATTGCTCTCTCTAACAATTTCTAAAGAATCAAAATCAGTTAACATGGTAACTGTAATAAAGGACCTCCTCCTTACAAACTGAAGTCACAAAAGGCAAATCTATAGTGGTAGACTGACAATTGCATGGACATTCAGACAAAGGGGTTGGGAAAGAAAGTAAGACAGATAAACAGCACTGTTGTGATGCATTTTCCCTGAGGAAGAAACTTGAATTTTACAGAGAGAAATCTGCCATGAAGATAACACTGCACAGTACAGTTCTCCAACACCTCACCACACTATAAAAGAGCCCACAGAAAACAAAATCTCACACCCAAAAGTTGTGAAGCTCAACTTCAAAGTGCAACAGCTGCACTTCTCAGGCTACACACACACACACGCACACACACATGCACACGCACACCACACCAACACACACGCACACACACACATACACCTAAACACACACACACCACACACACATACACACAACACATTTATATCCTGATACCAACTTTCATGCAGTCAAAGCTCTACTTCATACAACACAAGCAACACAAACAACTGGGACAGGCCAACTTTCTGTGCTGCACTGATGTTACAGCAGTAATGTCATGATCTTATTTCATGTAACAACAACAAAAACAAAAAAATAAACAAAAACAACCAAACCTGCCAGCACACATGCTTACATACAGATGGAGATTGAGATTAGATGAAACAGTCAACAGGATGATCATAATATGTTTAACTAGGTATTAATCACCGAGTTTTCCAGGATATTGATGTTGCTTAGGGAAAACTGACTGTTACCTATGTCTAATTATCAGTGAGTGAATTCTTACAGGTTAGTTCACAAATAAACTGATTAGTTGCTAACTGAACAGTTTCTCCATCAATTGATTTGACTGAATGGCTGTTGAACATTGACATCTGTACAGTTTGGTCTGCTAGCAATTGTGGTCAACCACTCCAAACAGCTGAACTGATAATCCTTCTCCAGGAATTGTCTACTTATCTGTAGGGGTATGTGTCTATGTCACTGTCTGTGTCACTGTCTGTATCTGTCTCACAGTCTGTGTCACTGTTTGTGTCACTGTGTCTGTGTCACTGACTTCTCCTATTACTGGCAAGATGTGTGATTGTTGTTTGCTTTTCTGTATGTCTGTCTGTTTTACTTGTCTATTATTCTTTACATGGCTGGTTTGCATACTTGCTGTGGTTGGGATTTACAATGAATCCTAGGAGACTTGGGAAAGTCTCTGTGAAATGTAACAGTTCACACAAGACTTAGGGATCTTTTTTTCCTTTTTTTTTAATTCAAAGACTGTATTTAATTTCAGGGAATTCCTGTCAGTTTTAGAAAGTACTCTTGAGATTTTTTAATCCCAATACTGCATGCACAGGTTGATACCCCCCCCCCTCTCTCTCTCTCTCTCTCTCTCTCTACTCTCTCTCTCTCTCTCTCTCTCTCTCTCTCTCTTGCTCTCTCTCCCTCTCTCTCTCTCTCTCTCTCTCACACAACATCACACATACGCACATACCACACACGCACTCACTCATCACTCACTCACTCACTCACCACCACCACCCACCACCACTCCACCTCACTCACTCACTCACTCACTCTCTCTCTCTCTCTCTCTCTCTCCATCCCACACCCTCTCTCTCTCTCCATCTCTATCCTCTCCTCACACACACACACACACACACCCACACACCACACACACACACACACACACACACACACAAACGCACACACATACCCTCACTCCCTCTTCTCTCTCACACACACATGCCCCCCCTCTTCTTTCTCTCTCTCTCTCTCTCTCTCTCTCTCTCTCTCTCTCTCTCTCCTCTCTCTCTCTCTCTCTCCTCTCTCTCTCTGATTCCTCACAGATTACTTATATGAAACACAGCAGATTCTAAAAGTCCTCAGCATCACTAT
Organism: Stramonita haemastoma; assembly: GCA_030674155.1. Classification (NCBI taxonomy): domain Eukaryota; kingdom Metazoa; phylum Mollusca; class Gastropoda; order Neogastropoda; family Muricidae; genus Stramonita; species Stramonita haemastoma. Next base: position 48,652,538 of record CM060337.1, read on the forward strand.
CACAACACCTGGCTATTGAAAACTGCTTCAATCAATCCTGATGCTTTCAGCCAAGCCAACCACAGAGGCCATACCAAGGCTGAAGTGTGAGCATGGGGTCTGTAGACAGACACAGACAGACTTGTGCAGAAACAAAATTCCTGATGAGAGCAACATCCCTACAGTCTGTAGACAGACATGTGCAGAAACATGACCCCAATAAACAACATACCTACAGTCTGTAGACAGACATATGCAGAAACATGAACCAATCAACAACATCCCTACAGTCTGCAGACAGATATTGCAGAAACATGACCCCAATAAACAACATCCCTGACAGTCTGTAGACAGACTTGTGCAGAAACATGACCCCAATAAGCAACATCTCTACAGTCTGTAGACAGACTTGCAGAAACATAAATCCTTTGATGTGAAGAACAGAAATCCTGATAATTATAACCAAAATATGTCAGCAACAGAAAGTATGATAATTATAGTCCTCCGTATATTTATGTCAGCAGCAGAAAGCCTGGTAATCATAACCATCCTTACAATTGTCAGCAGAAGAAAGCCGGTGATTATAACCATCCATATAATTGTCAGCAGAAGAAAGCCTGATAATTATAACCATCCATATACTTGTCAGCAGCAGAAAGCCTGGTGATTATAACCATCCATATAACTTGTCAGCAGCAGAAAGCCTGATAATCATAACCATCCATATAAACTGTTCAGCACCATCCTTATAAATTGTCAGCAGAAGAAAGCCTGATAATTATAACCATCCTTACAATTGTCAGCAGAAGAAAGCCTGATAATTATAACCATCCTTACAATTGTCAGCAGAAGAAGCCTGATAATTATAACCATCCATATAATTGTCAGCAGCAGAAAGCCTGGTGATTATAAACCATCCATATACTTGTCAGCAGTAGAAAGCCTGGTGATTTAAACCATCCATATAATTGTCAGCAGCAGAAAGCCTGTGATTATAAACCATCCCATATTACTATTCAGCAGCAGAAAGCCTGATAATCATAACCATCCATATAATTGTCAGCAGCAGAAGCCTGATAACTATAACCATCCATATAATTGTCTGCAGCAGAAGCCTGATAACTATAACTCCATACACCATATAATTTGTCAGCAGAGAAAGCCTGGTGATTATAACCATCCAAAATTATTTCAGCAGCAGAAGCCTGATAGCTATAATCATTTGCAATCATGTCAGCAGCACAAAGCTTGAAAATTATCACCATCCATAATTATTTCAGCAGCAGACAGCCTTTTGATTATAACCATCCTTGTGATTATGTCAGCAACAGATGCTTGAAAACTATCACCATCCATGATTATTTCAGCAGCAGAAGCCTGATAATTAGATAATCATACACACTCTTACAATCATGTCAGCAACAGAAAAACCAGATATCTATAACCATCCTTGTAATT
>CM060337.1:48656474-48675780 GCA_030674155.1 Stramonita haemastoma
GATCCACAACCTTGTGCGTGTGTGTGTTGTGTGTGTGTGTGTGTGTGTGTGTGTGTGTGTTGTGTGTGTGTGTGTGTCTGTGCATGAGTGCACACCTCTTTGTTTATGTGTGTGGGGGGGAGGTAATGGTGGGTAGCATGGGGGGAAGGGGAGGAGGTTATAGGTGTTGGGTTTGTGATGTGTTATGTGGGGTGTAGGTAAAGGTGGGATATTTAAAAAATTGAAATGAAAATAAATTCTAGGGAATAATGTCTTTCAGTAGCAGCATTGTAGGCATTTTTGAGTAAACACCATGCCTTTGGCCTGACTTGACTGAGTTTCGGCTCCTGGATGAGCCATCATTAGATGTCCGGCAGTGATTGAAACTCTACCGATGTGGTACCTTACAGCAAGACACTTTTAGAATTCACCTTTGTGGACATGTGGTGATTTAGCCTGTTGTGCCCAGTGTGGAGTCTCAGAATGATGACTTGCTCTTCTCTTGTGAGGTGGTGGTAGTCGTCCTTTTCTACTCTAGGTCAGGCCATAGATTTCATGATTGGGTTTTTTTTTATGGAAGGTGAGGCTGCCTTCACACTGTTCTTTTTGTACCCTTGTTTTGCAAGTTCATCAGCCTGTTCATTACCAGGTATAGCACAGTGGGCAGGGATCCATTGCAGGGTTACACATTTGTTTTGTGTAAGGAGCTGTTGTTCCCTTCAAAGTTCTGTTTCTTTGTCTGGAGACAGGGCTTGTAGGACTGACAGGGTAGCAGTGAAGAAAAACACTTGCTGGCGTTCATCTTTGGAGTGACTGACCATGGCAGCTTGTTTCGGAGTTTGGGTGTCTGCACGTGCAGTGTGTCCCTGTTGGGATGTTTGCTGTTTCTCCTTCTCCAGATGGGAACTTGATCAGCACTCCTACTCCTCCATTGGAGACAGCATCTGTAGCTGATCCATCTGTGTAGACATGAATCTTTGCCTGATCTGGATAGAAGTCTTCTACCAAGGCCAGGGTGAGTGCCTTCTGACTGCTGTCACACTGAGTTCCATGATCATGGAGGTAATGACTGTCCTGTTCTTCAGCTGCAGCTTACTTCTGCTCATCTGTGGGCTACTCCACTGTTCAGACTTTTCCCTATGTTGCACACGCCTTCCTGCACTACTCAGGAGGGAAAACAGGTGCAGCTTCTCTGCATAGGGAAAGAGTTGAGTGATGCAGGGTGTAGGGTACACCTCTTTCCTGCAGAGAATGCACAGGGAAAGAGTTCAGCTGATGCTGGGTGTAGGGTACACCTATTTCCTGCAGAGAATGCACAGGCAAAGAGTTGAGTGATGCAGGGTGTAGGGTACACCTCTTTCCTGCAGAGAATGCACAGGGAAAGAGTTGAGTGGTGCTGGGTGTAGGGTACACCTCTTTCCTGCAGAGAATGCACAGGCAAAGAGTTGAGTGATGCAGGGTGTAGGGTACACCTCTTTCCTGCAGAGAATGCACAGGGAAAGAGTTGAGCTGATGCTGGGTGTAGGGTACACCTCTTTACTGCAGAGAATGCACAGGCAAAGAGTTGAGTGATGCAGGTGTAGGACACTCTTTCCTGAGAAGAATCTACAGGAGAGAGTTGGAGCTGTGCTGGGTGTAGGGTACACCTCTTTACTGCAGAGATATGCACGGGAAAGAGTTACTGATGACTGGTTCTATGTGACACCTTCTTCCTGCAGGAGAATGCACAGGGAAAGAGTTGAGTGATGCAGGTGTAGGGTACACCTCTTTCCTGCAGAGAATGCACAAGGACACCACTGACAACCCCAGGCTTTAGCACAAAACCAATATCAATGAAGAAATGGGGTCTCCACCTCTTCACTGAACATCTTAGGGACTCTGGGAACCAGGGGAAAAAACTGGATATGCTCATGAACTAAAAGATGACAAATTAATCATTCACTTTGCAGATCATTATTTATTATTAACTCTCTCAATTCTGGGCTCTTTGTATTTAGTGTTCATTTGGATACTGGACATTTGAATGGTGTTTCTTTTCATAACTTCCTTTTTACAACAGAATTTAGGGTGGTTGCAAATGCATAGAAGGGTAATTTTCAACATTGTTGAAAAACATTTTTTTCAATATAAATCAGTTGAGAAATCCTGTATAATGTAAAAAAAAGGGGGGGGGGCTATGTGAGTGTGTCTGCATGATACAAATTAGTTAATATTAGTAAAATGCAATTGACAAATTCATAATTTTTCATAATGCAATGCAGTCCGTGCATTTCATGGTCCTGATGGTGAGATGTGGGGGACAAAATGTGAAACTCTTATGCCAGGGTTTGTTCCTACACTGAAGGAACACTCCTGCTCTGGTCATCCAGTGGGCATGTGCACTGGCCCCTCCTTCCCCTCCTCCTTCCCATTACTGACAGCTCAATGTCAGCGTCACTGGCCAGCTCTCTCTCCTCTTCCCATACTGAGTAATGCAGGTCAGCCCTCCTTTCCCCTTCCTCCTTCCCCATTACTGACAGCTCAATGTCAGTGTCACTGGCCACGCCTCTCTCCTCTTCCACATCAAGTGGGATGTCCAAACTTTCATGTTCACTCTCCTCAGGTAGAACAAAGTCACTCTCACTGTCTTTTCTTCAACATTTTCTACATCTGATCCTTCCCTCTGGACCAGTGTGGACCAGTTCTGCGGGCTTCTTGTAAATTGTAAACACGCCTTTCTCGTCTGCTCTGCTCTACTCATACTAGGTTCCCAAGCCATTGGTGTTCATTTACACAGGGAGGACCCAATGCTAAAATTAGTTGTGCAGCACAGCAAGTATACGCTCACCAGTAACTCCATTGGTGTAAGGTTGAAGTATGTTATAATTAGGCTGTACCATGGAGGGCTCTGTCTGTAACTGGGTCATCATGTCACTTATGCAAATTTTTGAAGGTCGGAAGGCTATAGCCACTGATAGTATACAACTGGATGGGTATGGAGAGAGTTCATTTATATTATTATCATTTTTGTTATCATTACCATGATTATTGTCACCATTACTATAATGAGAAATAAGTGGACAGCCATTTTGATACTTTACTACGATCCCTTTGTTTTTTAATCTCCCTTTTACTATTACATACAAAGACACACAACACCACACACACACACCACACACACACACACCCCACGCACACACACACACACACACCACCACGCACACACACACACACACACAACACACACACACACACACACACACACGCACACACACACACAGATAGAGAGAAAGAGAGAAAGAGAGTACACACACACACACACACAAACACACACACACACAAACACACACACAAACACACACACACACACACAACACACAGACACACACACACATCACACACCACACACACACACCACTGTCAAAGCAGATTTTTTCCCACACATTTTGTTGACATCCAGTCAACCACAGTGGCCATAACAGGACTCTACAACACAACACACACACACACACACACACACACACAACACACACACACACCACACACACACAACACACACACACACACACCAGCACGACGCACGCGCGCGCGACGCACGGCGCGCACGCACGCACCACACACACAGAATTATACACACACATAACACATACATACACACAAACACACACACACACACCAACACCACCACCACCACCACCACTGTCAAAGCAGATTTTTTTCACACACATTTTGTTGACATCCAGTCAACCACAGTGGCCATAACAGGACTCCACAATAACACACACACACACACACACACACACACACACACACACACACACACACACACACATACACACACAGATTTATACACACACATATACACACACATACATACACACAAAGGTATACACACACATACAACACACACACACACACACACACACACACACACACACACACACACACACACACACACACACACACACACAGAGGGAACTCTAAAATCACATAAGAACTTCCTCAAAATCTCCAATAGGAAAGCACTAAAACTATCTAAGTTCAATCAGACATATATCAACAGTTACACATACATTGAGTTTTTCCTGGTATGCATTATAGTGAACTCTAAAATCTCTTAAAACTTTTATAATCTCCAGTGCAAAAACATTTAAAGATGTGAGTTCAATCAGATGTATATTGAACAATACAGATATATGGACTTTTTATGGTATACCATATTGAAAACAGTAAATCTCATGATGGGAACTTTCTAACATCTTCAGTTGGAAAACAGTGGTCTGCCTACATTAACTGACTGCAGACAGTTGTGAAACATGATGCCAGTAGTACGAAAAGGAAAATGGGTAATGCACAAGGGACTGACTGATATGCTGGTGCATGTAGCCTACTCTGTCTCTTCCTGTTTCTTCTGTCTTTCCACTGCTCTGGAGAGGATTCAGTTCATTGCTGGAGTTGACTGCATTTGCTTCTGTCATGAGGGGCAGATAGCTGGTGTCTGTGCTCTGTGTAATACACCATGTCTGTTGTTCAGTCTGTTTTCTGTGATTGGTGTTGGTTGCCTATTCATTTTTTCTGGTTCTATTCTTTGTTTCAGACATGAATAAGCTCATGTTTTGTTTAACAATATTAATAAATGGAATTTATGTAGCGCTATATCTTGCATGTTTGCCTACTTTCAGTTCCCTTCATATTAAAAAAACAACATGACTCCATCACTTCTTTTAGTAAACACTAAAGCTAATCACAGAAATAAAGTTAAAGGAAACTGACCAAATGTTTGATATTGTTCTTTCTTAGTTCTCTCACACAAATCACCACTTTCTGTGTAATCTGCTATGACATTATGATCATCCACATTAAGTTTCAACTGAATTCAATCTCCACCAAGCATTGGTAAATCAGTGTAACAGCATTTTCATGATAACATGCCATGGCTTCTGATCTCTGACACTTTTCAATTCTGACAGCAATCAACCCTTCCCACACATAATGGACACATGCACAGTCAAGCACACACAACACATTTTCCACACAAGTACAAACTCTCTCTTCCCTTTTTATCAGAAGACTAACAATCATGTATGCACATGCAGGCACACACACACACACTCACATTCTCTCTGTCTCTGTCCCTCTCTCCCTGTCTCTCTCTCCCTGTCTTGTCCCTCTCTCTCTCTCTCTCTCTCTCTCTCTCTCTCTCTCTCTCTCTCTCTCTCTCTCTCTCTCTCTCTCTTCTTCTTCCTTCTCTCTTCTCTCCTATTATCATTATGATGTAATAATATCAAAGATATGAAAACATGGAAAATCTAATACTTCACTCACTCACAAACACACTCACTCACACACACAACACCACCACAACACACACATCATCCTCTCTGTCTTTTCTCTCCTCTGTCTCTCTCTCTCTGTCCCCTCTCTCTCCCTGTCCCTCTCTCTCTCTGTTCTTCTCTCTCTCATATTATCATCATTATGATGTAATATTAAAGATATGAAAACATGGAAAATCTAATATTACTCCATCACATACATCTATCATCCATCCTCTCTGTCTCTCTCTCCCTGTCATCTCTCTCCCTGTCCCTCTCTCTCTCTGTTCTCTCTCTCTCATATATCATCATATGATGTAATATACAGATAGAAAACATGGAAAATCTAATACTTCATGCACACACACACCAGCAATGTATGTTACACACACATAAGCAAACACATACTGACACACAACCTCCTCCCTGACACAATTCATTCATAATCATAAACCTCACATCCAATACAAAACTCTCCTCTGCATGAGTTACAGTGCTTGACAGATAATAGTTGCAATGACCAACCCCCCCCCCCCCCCCTCCCTTCCTGATCCATCATGGGTGTGGTGAAGAGTTCTCTGTGTGAAATTCAAGTTTTCTTCAGGGAAGTGCATTCCACCTTAGTGCAGGTACAACATGTCTAAAGTTCTTCTTTTTCTTCTCTTCTTCTTCTTCAGCCTGACTGCTATCAGCTGATCTACAGTTTTTTCTGCACAATCTACTTTTAGAAAACACTTGCTGCCAACATTATTTTACATAGTCAAAAGTATGGTAAAATTTCTGATGATCTACACGAGTTAAGTAAGGTTGGGAAAAATTCCAATGATCTTCCACATGAAGTAAGGGTAGGGACAAATTTCATTTTATATTCTACATGAGTATAAGTATGGGATGAGGAAATTTCCAGATTATCTTTTATATAATAAAAGAGTAGGGAAAATTCCAGATTATATTCTACATGAGTTAAATAAGAGTAGGGAAAATTCCAGATTATTATCTATATGAAATAAGAGATGGGAAAATTTCATATTATCTTTTTATGTGAGTTAAGTAAAAGTAGGGAAAATTCCAGATTATCTTCTTCATGAGCTAGAGAAAAGGGAAAATTCCAGACTATCTTCTTGGTTACAAACCATCTTCTACATCAGAAAGCAAGTAGTTCATATATTCTAAATTTTGAGTTTTTACATGAGTTAAAAGCAAATATTCTGGATAATACACAAGGCTTCAGATTATCAACCTCCCCCCTAAACTGAATAACTAGCACCCAGATGACTTATGACAAACCAATTGAGACCTAAGTTTCAAAGGATTTGAACCACAGACCTCTTTCTTCTCAGGTGGCCAAGTTACTCCTAGACCCCCACTACCTCCCTTGACACAGTGTGGGGATAGCTGACGACAGACAGGTCTGCCACACTCACCTTGGGGCACACACTGACAGGACTTTTCCCACATCCCACACAACACACCCTGCAAGGAGGAAGAACTGAACAGTGGACACAGCATCCTCCCAGCTTACCTTCACATCTAACTGCCAGTGTGAGGTCAGCAGCTAAACAGTTACCAATCAAACACTCACAACATGCGCGCACGCGCACACACGACCACACACACACACACACACACACACACACACACTCCTTCCCCACCTCAATACTCACTCCCTACATACACACTCCCTTATTTACACACCACACACACAATGCCCACTTCCCCCCCCCCCCCTTTTCCCCAGCTACACACATACTCCTTTCCCCCTCAACACTCACCTCCCTAACATACACACATCCTCCCACCTATACACACACCCACTACACACATCCCCCACCTACTCACACACACATCACCACACCACACACACAACACACACACACACACACACACACACCACACACACACACACACACACACACACACACAACACACACACACACACACACACACACACACACACTCACACTTGAGATCAATGTCCAGTTTCAGTTTTCAGTTTTCCCCAGGAGATGTCCCATGTGCAAACATTCCCTACACTCTACACCATCTGCCAAGAAATCTACAATGCAGGTGCCTGACAGCTGTATAAGCCAGTGTGCTGGACAAGCCTCACATGCATGCTGGGTATCTTCTACAAGTCTGGCATTGCTGAGAAAATGTCTCTGATAAAGAAACTTGCATCATGTTATCATCATATATAACACTGACCTTAGCTGAGCATCAATGGTATGTTCATGTCATCATCATAGCACTGGCCATAGCTGAGTATCATGGTATGTTCATGACATCATCATCCATAGCTGAACAACTCTTATCAGATAAATGACTGGTTTTAAAAGATGTCTTCACACATGGAACTCCAGTTCACAGATTTATTGAGAGGATATGCAGAAGAATGGATTGGGAACCAACAATACCTTCCCCCTCCCCAACCACACAACTCAGTGGTGACTCCAACCTGCACCAGTACATTACATTGCATCACCAGCCTGACCTTGTAACACCTGCTATTTACCCTCTAACACCTTATTTTACACTGTAACACCCTGCTATATACCCTGTAAAACCTGCTATTTTACCATGTAGCGCCTTATTTTAACCTATAACATATTGCTATTTTACCCAATAACATACAGCTATTTACCTTGTAACACTTATTTTACCCTGTAACACCTGATTTTACCATGAACTACCTGCTATTTTACCCTATAACACCCTGCTATTTTACCTGTAACACCCTGCTATATTACATGTAACACCCTGCTATTTACCTTGTAACACCTGCTATTTTACCTGTAACACACTACTTTACACTGTAACACCCTGCTATTTACCTGTACACCTGCTATTTTACCCTGTAACACCACTACTTTACACTGTAACACCTGCTATTTACCTTGTAACACCCTGCTATTTTACCTGTAACACCCTGCTATTTTACCTGTAACACTACTACTTTACACTGTAACACCTGCTGTTTTATCCTGTAACACCCAGCTATTTTACCTGTAACACTGCTACTTTACACAGTAATACCCTGCTATTTTACCCCTTAACACCTTATTTTACCTGTATCACCCTGCTATTTTACACTGTAACACCTTGCTATGTGACCTGATAACCACCTGCTAATCCCTTGTTCTTTTTGTAAAAAAACAAAACAAAAAACCAACATAAAAATAAACAAAAACCACCACAACAACAAAAAACAAAGACAAAAAGAAAGCCAAGTAAAATAGAGCCACACAGTACAAATGAACCCACCTAACAAAGTGGAAACAAACTAGGATCCTACCCCTCTTCTGCTTCACTGAATTCAAAATAAATACAGAAACTAAAATGGATACTCTATGATACTCAAGCTCAAACAAGCAAACAGATATCTTTATCCTTTAAATGCCAAAGCTTTCTAAATTCACTATATCTGCCACAATCACAACACAGAACAAAGAGAGAATGAATGAACCAATGAAGGAATGTGGGGAAGTTACTGCTAATAAGATGTAAAACCCATTTAGCAGACCCAAAAATCTACAAAATAACACAAGGTATCACAGATACCATGGAAATATCTTTTAAAAAAATCAAGACAAGTGTCACTGAAGCATGTGCTATCCTCTAGCAAGTTAATGCTGTCATGGCTTCATGTAACACTAAACCAGGTCATATACAGCACACAGAAAAACAGAGAGAGAGAGAGAAGAGAAGAGAGAGAGAGAGAGAGAGAGAGAGAGAGAGAGAAGGAGAGGGGAGAGAGAGAGAGAGAGAGAGAGAGAGAAGAGAGAGAGAGAGAGAGAGAGAGAAGAGAGAGAGAGAAAGAGAAGAGAGAAGAGAGAGAGAGAGAGAGACAGAGACAGAGAGAAAGGAAGAGAAGAGAGAGAGAGAAAGAGAAAGAAGGACAGACAGAAGACAGACAGACAGGCGCAAACAAACAGAAACAGGCACAGAGGAGAGATAGGAGGGAGAGAGAGGAGAGAGAGGGAGAGAGAGGGAGAGAGGAGAGAGAGAGGAGGAAGAGAGAAAAACAGAAAGGAGGGAGAGAGAGAAAAAGACAGACAGAAAGAGGAGGGGAGGGGAGGGAGAGAGAGAGAGAGAGAGAGAGAGAGAGAGAGAGAGAGAGAGAGAGAGAGAGAGAGAGAGAGAGAGACAGACAGAGAAGACAGAGACAGACAGGACAGACAGACAGAGACAGAGACAGACAGAGAGAACAGAGAGAGACAGAAGACAGACAGAGACAGAGACAGACAGACAGAACAGAGGAGACAGAGACAGCCAGACAGCCACAGACACAGAGGAACAGAGAGAACTGCAATTCATGTAGTCAAGTGGAGTCTTTACAACATCACCACCTCTACACTACTTTCAAGAGCTATGCATCCATTATCCTCAACATGAAAGAAATAAAATGAAACAAATAAAATGAAAATATATAATCCACTTAGGAAACAATGTACCCTTTACTATAAAAAAGAAGTGTTAAAACCTAATGTTCAAATGTCAGCATACAAGGGATACTTAAATCCACAACAAATGATAACTTCTATAATTAGGCTTATGTTTCAAAATAAAGTTATTTTCCAAAACTTTTATCTGGCAAGATAGATGAAGGACAATACAGGAGGACAAGCCTGCCCTAATGTCTTGTGGCTCCTGGTACAAACTAATTCCCACTGTGTTCACCAATCATTAACTGCTCATTTTTTAGTCCTTCTACTCTACCCCCTCCCCCCAATCCCCTTTAACTTTTACACAAAATAAAACATCTACACAATATCTGTTTTTATTTTCCTAAGTGCTTCTAACATGTATCATCTTGTTGTTTCAGATTTTCTTTTTTCCTATTTAAAAAATGCAGTCTGATAGCTGTGATGTGTGCATTGTAAAAATATTCATAAAACTCATGTCCTCCTTGTCAAATCTAGTCTACTGTTGAAAACAGAGACCTGCATCAGAGATGTTCAGACCTGGATGACTGTTGATAAGTGAAAACTCAATGATGATCAAAATGAAGCTCTTCTGCTTCAGGTGTTGTTTTTTTTGCAAGCTATTAGTGACTAGTCTGACTAATCTTAGAACTGTGTCTCTTGCTTGTAGTAAATACATGCTGTCTGATGGCACAGTGCACAAATCCAACATCACTCAGTAAGGTCTAGTCCAAAGTCCTAAATTTAGCGCTCTCCTTCCTTTTACCTAGTCCATGTGTGGTCAGCTCCTCCTATAAATAACACCAGCTGAGCTGGGATGGGATGGGATAATTAGCAGCTGAGAGGAGCTGAAACTGGGGGAAATTGACAGCTGTGATGGAAGTAGTGCTATCACAAGACAATGAAGGCTACATAGATTTATCATATTGTAAGGTTTTTAACAAATGTTTTACACATATATTGCATTTTGCAGATTAATCAGTTTCTAATGTAAAGTGTCTGTATCATTATCATGATTATATGTTGATTTATGCAATCAGAACTTATGTAAGCAATGCAATGTGATGTAATGTGAGGATGTAAAAAAATGTAAGTGGAAAGTTGCAAAGCACTTTTACCTAGAAGTGGCCTGAAGACACTATTTACAAAGTTGGGCCCAAAGAAGTAATGACAGTACACAGGGAAAACTGTGGCAATGAATGGTTTAGAAAAAAAAACTACAATCACAACAACAGCAAGAAAACAACAAACAACAACACAAAAAAAACAAACAGTCAAAACAACATTTCACTGCACAAAAAATCAACACCTCACATATTCACTTACTCAGGATAACAGCTTATCACACACAAAGAGAGACACACATATATGCACATGCCATGCAAACAAATGCACATGATACACACACCACACATACCACACACCAACACACACACACACACACACACAACACACAGGGTAGGCATGGTCAGTCTGAGAAGACTATGGAGTTGGCTCTAGGCTCTAACCTCTTGCCACCTTCCTTCCCTACATACACCATACACCTGCATAAACACATCACACCCACTCTCTCTCTCTCTCCCTCTCTCTCTGTCTCTCTCTCTCTGTCTCTCTTCTTCTACTGCTCTTCTCTCTCTCTCTCTTCTCTCTCTCTCTTCTTCTCTCTCTCTCTCTCTCTCTCCTCTCTCTCTCTCTCTCTCTCTCTCTCTCCTCTCTCTACTAATTCACACTTACCCTATCACTTTTACACATCACACAACACACACTCACACACATCACACACACACACACACACACACACACACACACACACACACACACACACACACACACACAGTAAACTGCTGGTTACTGGCAATGGTATAGCTCTGAAGAAAAGAGGAGATCAGTTTGAAAAGTTCTTCTGAAGGCTGAGACTGAATCAGAATGATAAAAAGGAGATGGAAGATCATTCCAAAGAGGGACTGTATGAGAAAAACTTGTACATGAACCACAGGATATACAATGCTGGTTGGAATGTGGAGTCTGGTTATAAGAGGGAGGATGAAAAATAGCAAGCTGGTACATAAGCTGAAGAAGATCAGACAGACTGGAGAACATGCTGACAGACCATTGACAGTAGATGCAATGTTCCTAATTATTCTGCCAGTGAAGGGAATGAACCAGAGGACAGAATGAAATGATCAAGTTGAGTACATGAGTGAAAGACTAAGCCAGGACTATTGTTTGAACACTTTAAGTCAGATGATGCTTAGGTACACACAGAAGAAGAGATTGTAATAAACAAGCCTGGAAAAACATAAGCATAGCCTAAGGTCTTGTGTGTGTATGTATTGTTGTAATATATTATGTGTGATTTTGTGTGATGTATTTGTGTTGTTGTGGGAGTGGTGTGTGTGTGTGTGTGTGTTGTGTGTGTGTGGTGTGTGCGGTGCATAAATTTGATATGTGTTGATCCCAATTTTGGGGAAAGTTGCATGCATGTAAATGACTTGAATGCAAACGCTTCAATTTGTTTGCTTTACAAGATCCAGCCTATATAAATTCCATGTATTATCACTGATGTCCACCTCCAAGATGATGGAAGGCCATATTAATCTTCAACTTCTCTCAGCATGTCCACAGCTAACTATTAGCCACCAAACATTGCTCAAATATGCATCAAATGATTTCTATAAGACATTGCTGCCTCTGAAAATATCTGGTTTATGAAACAGACAGATTTTGGCACAGCTAAGAACTGTAGTCAGACTGACAATTCAAGATTGACAGAGGTCAGACAGGTTTATGGACTGGACTGCTGACTTCACTCAGTACAGTGTTGCTGGGCACTGCCCTGAATTGTTCAGGCTGTTGTCTTGGGCAAGTTGAAGCTGGTGGAGCCCATCTCTCTCCTAGAGGTCTGCTGTGCATGCTGCACATGTTCATGTCATGCAGTCCACCACCCATAGCTGACTGACTACTTTTCCACAAAAAGCATGTGTTCTTCAATATTCACTTCATATTCCTCCAGTTTTTTTCTCCATTCAACCCCCCTCTCCTCTTCCTAAAGCTATCTTCTTTTTGCAGCTCATTTGTGCAAGAGCACTGCTGTACTGGAACAATGCACCCAAAACAATAATTTCTTTAAAAATAACTGCAAGGGGGGAAAAAGAAATAAAAGAAACAAGAACACAGACACAGACACACAGACACAGACACACAACACACACCATCCAAGGTGCAGTTTATAGGAACACTACTCTGTCTTCTGTAGATTATCAATGAAGAAAATCATTTCTAACCTGTACTTAACTCACAATCTGTTTGGTAATTTAGGAAGGCAAAATAGTCTGATGCTGCTGTAAAACTTATTAAAAAGAAAGTGCAGCTTTTTCTATTTAAGACTGTTTACTCTTTATCTTTTACATTTTTATTCTGAAATAACACACACACACACATCACACCATCACATACACACACACCACACACACCACACACACACACCTCACCCTCTCTCTCTCTCTCTCTCTCTCTCTCTCTCTCTCTCTCTCTCTCTCTCTCATCTCTCACTCACCAAACAAAAACATGACACTCAGAATATAACATACATTCTAACCCGTATTATTCGCACAAAAGTTGTGTAAATCCAGGAATGATTTATTATAGGTATGATGCAAAATAATTACTCCATATTACTTATTATCCATTTAATTGTTCATATATTTCCTTCATTTATTTACTCATTTAGGCTATGGAAATCATCCTGAATCTTGCATGAAATGTCTGACTTATACAACAGTAACAACTTGGGTCTAAGAAGAGAGATTCTGTTTGTCCAAAAACCTACACCTTTTCAGGCACACTCCCACATCTTCACACCAACTAACTTGTCAATCTCACTGTGTTTTCCTCTCCTCTCCCACAGCCATTTCAGTTCTCTGTCTCAAATCTGGTCCAGGGTTCCTTCTCCCCAACATCTCACTTTGTGCTCATCCTGTCAAACAACAAAAACAAAATATTACTTTTCTGGCTCACAACCCTGCTTGTGGTTTTGAACACATCTGTCTGTGGACTGACTTCTCCATTAACTTCTTTAGCAGTTTTTGGAATCACTGAGCATGATTTTTTTTCAGGCATGTGCTGTGGGCAAGTTGAGCCTGGAATCAGACTGTTTGCTATCCAAAAGCAACTCTATCCCCAAGAAGCAAACATGTGCAGTTATTTTTGTGCAGGTGTGCATGTACTTGTAAACAAAAAAGAGTACAATACCAGTGCAAATTTGCTATGGGAGACCATAACCCCCCCCCCCCCTTCCTCTTTTAGTTTACCAGTCACTGCTGGGATTGAAGCTCATGACTTCAGGACTGCAGGTCTGACACTGTCACTGAGCCAGGGATATTTCTGACCAGATCCAGTATATAGTGGACAACACCTAACAATTTCTATTGGGGGACAGAAAAGCCTAGTGGTCAGAACATTGTGCTGCAATCTGATGACCCAGGTTTGACTCCCATTCAGGGGGATTTTCCCTGGAGTTAACATCAGTGCTGACTCCACTCTCCCCAAAAGCTCTTTGGATGAGACTAATAAGCTCTGTATGAATGCACACAGAACAACAGTGGGAACAGATGACAAGATTTACAAAACTGCATATACATGGAGACTGGATGTAAAAAAGCACATGAGTGCTTATTCCATTTTCCTGATATAAAGATAATAAAAAGAATAAAATATTGAAAACATAATGGTAGGGAAGATAATGGCTTTGTCAATGATTTACTTGAAAAAAAATGATAATGATTATACAATGACATGATGTACAACACTAGCTGGATGTTACCAGCAAACAAGCATTTTAGAAAAAAAAAAGAAAAAGGCCAGTCAGCTAGCTGAATTAGCCACAGAGTACAAGTGTTCTTTGCAGCAGAACATTTGCCACAGTTAAATCCTGTTCTGTTTTTTCGTAGAGTAGGCCATTGTGTGCCGTGGGAACAGATGACATTTACAAAACTGCATACACATGGGGACTGGATGTAAAAAAGCACAAGTGCTTATCCTATTATCCTCAATATAAAAGATTAAAAAAATATTATTTTTAAATGATAGTAACAGTGAGTCCACTGACAGTTCAAGCAATAGCAGATGTCAATCAATCCTGAGGCAGTAGGAAATAGGGGGACAGGTCCTGTATGTGGTGTGGGTGAGGGGGGGAGGAGTGGTAAACAAGAGTTAAAACCTAATCAGAGCAGAATATGTGGATAAGTAGATTTGATCAATATATAAAGATGATCCCAAATGAATGTATATTTACTCCTTTTTGTGGTTTATCTTGCACAACTGTGGTCAAGAAGTATAATTCAGTGTCCAGCAAAAATCTGCATTGGTTTTCAAATTAGGCACATTATCTCAAGTCAATTATCAAAAATTTAAAGATCTAAATAAATTTGTTCATTTTTCATTAAAACACTTTTTTTTAATCCCACATAGCTTCCATGCCAGATCTTTTTGTCAATCCTACAGACCCCTGATACAGAAATATGGAAAGGATCATCAATGGCTGAATCCACTTGACTCTTGTCCTAAGGTTCGAAATTTCTACAACTTCCAGATCCTGCTGTGATCTTGAAAGGAATCAGAACATTAGATCGAAACTTTACAATGCATATAAGTGTTTTTCTCCTATTTCTACCACAAAACGATCTCTCATGCACAGATCTCAATAATTTCATTAGCAAGAAAAGCCAACACGTGGTTGATCAAAGCCACAACGAAGTTGGAATGAAAAGTCAGGACTCACCTTCAAAATCACAAAACTGCCGTGCATACTCTGTCTTTTACGTAATAGGCGTTTTGCACACTTAATTGCACAAGTAATACAAAGTATAATAGCTATCTGCAAATTGTAGAGATTGATCAAAGTAATTTCTTCATTTTTCAACAATTACCGGAAATTAATATGGAGCCATTGATCCTTGTGCACATGCGTGACCTTCACCCTCTCTGTTTCCTTTTTGTTTTTGTCTTTTTACTAGAGGTGATCTAAAACAGTGCATAAACACACAGGCATGTGCATATGCATGCGTGTGTGTGTGTGTGTGTGTGTGTGTGTGTGTGTGTGTGTGTGTGTGTGTGTGTGTGTTGTGTGTGTGTGTGTGTGTGTGTGTTTGATTCTATGTGTTTCCAAGTATGTGAATTTTTCAGTTTCAAGGTTTTTCACTGTTCATTTTTCCACAAGTTAGATTCTAAAGCAGCTCATGTGCACATGTATGCACACGCTTTCTGTGTGTGTGTGTGTGTGTGTGTGTGTGTGTGTGTGTTTGTGTGTGTGTGTGTGTGTGTGTGCATGTGCATGTGGCATGTGCACATGTGAGGAGAGAGAGACAGAGACAGAGAGATACAGAGAGACAGAGAGGTAGGGGGAGAGGGAGGGAGATGTCTTTTATGTTGATGCTGTAGGTTGGTCAATTTTTATTTTTATTTTTTTTTTTTTTTTTTGGGGGGGGGTTAATGATACTTTTTATTGAGGAAAATAATTAGACACACACACCCATCTTTTTATTTTTTTCAATACCCAGTACCAAATTAAGGAAAATTGATGATGAAAAAACAACCCAGCAAAAAAACAAATAAATAAAGAGCTGGCCAAAAAAGAACTGCACAGTGAAAAAAACAGAAGAAAAAAAGACAAATCTGTGCCTGAAGAGAGAGAGAGAGAGAGAGAGAGAGAGAGAGAGAGAGAGAGAGAAGAGAGAGAGAGAGAGAGAGAGAGAGAGAGAGAGAGACAGACAGACAGACAGAAGACAGACAGAGAGAGAGAGAGAGAGAGAGAGAGAGAGAGAGAGAGAGAGAGAGAGAGAGAGAGAGAGAGAGAGAGAGAGAGAGAAATTATTGCTACTGACATTAAAGTTAGGCTGTCCCTTCCTTTTGCACCTCTCCCCATCTGGCCTTTCCTCCACTGCCTATCAAACCTTCTCAGTCAGTGCAACATGCACATGCTGTCACCTTGCCTTGGCTCAACCCCTGCACTGTGGTAAGGGGCAGGCCAAATAGGCTTATTGTGTGTTTGTGTATTTTGGTGTGTGTGTGTTTGTGTGTGTTTGTGTGTGTGTGGTGAGAGAGAGAGAGATTTGCTAAGAACATTCAAGTTAGCATTTCCATTCCTTTTACCCCCCCCCCCCCCTTCCCCTCACCCCTCCACTGTCTATCAAGCTTTCCCAGTCAGTGCAGCATACACGTGCTGTATAACCTTGGTTTGGCTTGGCCCCTTGCACTGTGGTAACTTGCAGGACAAGCTAGGCTTAGGCTCCCCTAGCAGAGAGACACCTCAGTTTATGACAATGAAGGCAGGCATGCACCATGCACGTGAGAGAGAGAGAGAGAGAGAGAGAGAGAGAGAGATGAGAGAGAGAATTTCCTTCAGCCTAGCTGAAAGGCCACCTTATGTTTTGACAACGAAAGCAGGCATGCACCACGCACGTGTGTGTGTGTGTGTGTGTGTGTGTGTGTGTGAGAGAGAGAGAGAGAGAGAGAGAGAGAGAGAGAGAAGAGAGAGAGAGAGAGAGAGAGAGTTTAATCCTTGCTAGGGTTTCTGCTTTTTTCCATTGTTGTGGTGTGGTGTGTTTTGTGTTGAGTGACTGTAGCACATTTCTGTGTCTGAATGCTGATAGCCATTTGGTGGTGTTTTGGACATAGTCTGTCATTTTCTTTATGCTTGATGTAGCTGACAGTATGCAATTTATCATTATTTTCCTTATGTCAGTTTATCAGTATTTTCATTAAATGGATTGATCAGTCTTTTTTATTAGTCATTCTACCAGTCTTTTATGAAGTGGGTACTCCCAAACAACGTGATTGTGTTGTCTGATTCACATGTGAAAACATCTGTGCTGTCAGAACTGATGACAGTTACTTTTGGGAGTGGTTGTCTCTGTGTTTGTTGTAATTGTTTCAATACAGATCTGTCTGTCAGTGATGCAATAACATAGGATTTCACATTACCAGCATCCCCCTCACTCCACTCATTACACACACACACACACACACACACACACACAACACACACACACATTCACACACATTCACACAAACCCAGGTATACTCAGAGAGAAAACACCCCCATCAACACACAGAGAAGCATTTCAGTCTATACTCTTCTCTCTCCCCAGTGGTTCTTACCAGTTAAAGGCTGATGATGCCATCAGCAGGAAGGGTAGGATTGCCATCTGAGAGTGTACTCTTTTTTCAATATATCATCTAATGTGAATTTTCATTTTCTTCCCTTGTTAGTTTCTACTGTTGTTTCAAATCTCAAACTTGTTGAAATATCATTTTATATTATAGTCAGTAAAATGAAGTTGATCTTACTTCATTTTTTTCTCTTTGTCTTCCTTTTAATAGTACCCCCCCCTCCTCTCTCTCTCTCTCTCTCTCTCTCTCTCTCTCTCTCTCTCTCTCTCTCTCTCTCTCTCTCTCTCCTCTTCCCCATGTGTATGCAGTTATTGTAAATGTCATCTGTTCCCACCGCACACATGGCCTACTCTTTCAAAAAGCAGAACAGAATTTAACATGAGCACAAGATTTTCTGCATGCGTTCGCCCAAGGACTAGGTTTTTAGTCTAATCGGAAAGACTTTGGGGGGTGTAGAGTCAGCACTGATGTTAATTCTAGAGGAAAAAACCCTCAACAGGGAATCGAACTGGTGGTCACATGTGCATCCCAATATTCTGACCACTAGGGTTTCTCATCCTCCTGTCTTAGTCTTTTGAGCAAGTCAGGCACTCTTTGCTTTTGCATTTTGTGTTACAAATCTGGATCTTATCAATCCTTGATCATAGTCATTTCAGGGGCATATTTTTCGAGATTGCTTCAGAAATCAGAGCCTAGATGTGTGATGTGGGGTTTTTTTGTTATTGCTTTTTGTTTTCAATGTTATGAACACATACAAGATTCAAGATGTAAGATTCAATATCTAATTCCTTTCAGCCCTTTTGGGGTATGGAGGATCACAATACGAATTCAACAAGAGAATAAACCTAACAGCCATACACCCCAAAATGGTATCAATGACAACTGAACTGAACAGCAAGAATTCATGCAAAATGAGAAACAAACAGCACTAAAACATCAAAATATTTTTGAAATCCATCAATTTCTTTCAAGTGCACAATATACACTTGTGAATGACAAATATTGAAATTTGAAGAAATGCCTGCAAATCTTATAAATTTTGAAAGAGATAGGAAAACTTTTTGCGATTTATATTTCATGAGCCTAAAAAAATTATAATTGGATATGAGCCTAAGAAAATGCTGAGGAATAACATCTTGTTGTAAATTTATAAAGTAGGGACATTCCATGATAAAATGAAATTCATCCCTTAAAACAGACACATTATATTTGAACACATTCTTTCTTCTAGTGGTGTGTTATGGAAAACTTTCGACCTCAATAGGAAGTTTGTGACAACTGCAACGAAATTTTTTAGCCTAAACATTAATAATATTGGTAAAAAGTTAAATTTTTTTTTCCCTTCCAAAATCAGGCCACAAAACACACACCCCACCCCCACCCCCCCCCCACCCCCCCCCCCCCCCCCTCTCTTCTCTCTTCTCTGTCTCTTTCTTTCTCTCTCTC
>CM060337.1:48675880-48685880 GCA_030674155.1 Stramonita haemastoma
TGAACGTGCACCACAACATACATCACCACATTTCCACTGCTGAAGGAGTCTGCACAAAACCTATATCATTCTCTGTGTGTGAGTATGTGTGTGTGTGTGTTAGTGTGAGTGTGTGTGTGTGTGTGTGTGTGTGTTTGTGTGTGTGTATGTGTGTGTGTGTGTGTGTGTGTGTGTGTGTGTGTCTGTGTGTGTGTATAAGAGATATCTCACAATCTATGTGTATGTTGCACCAGACACGGGCACTACAACATACACTACCACATATTGCATTGCTGAATCTGACTCAGATGACTCGGTCACGTACGAAGGATAGAGGATAGACACATTCCTAAAGATCTCCTCTATGGTGAACTTGCCTCCGGCAAGAGAAGCATTAGCTGCCCCCAACTGCACTATGAAGACCTCTGCAAGCATGACATGAGAGCGCTGGACATAAACACAGAGAACTGGGAGGAGGTAGCGGCTGACCGCAGCAAATGGCGCAGTGTTCTCCACAAACAGCTGAAGTGTGGTGAAGAAAAGATCCACACCACAGCAAATGAAAAGAGAGCCAAGCGGAAGGCATATGCTCCAGCCACCTCAACAAGCCACATCTGCATCAGATGCAACAGAGACTGCAACACCCGCATTGGACTGACCAGCCACAGCCGGTGTTGCCGCTGAACAAATGACCTCTCCTTTGGCGCGAATTCCATACTTGACACCAACTGATAGAGGCCTACTACTACTACTCCTCCATAAACTCTGATCAATCTCCACAGAATTGATCTCTTAATATCGTACTCTGTGTGTGTGCGCGCGCGTGTGTGTGTGTGTGTGTGTGTGTGTGTGTGTGTGTGTGTGTGTGTGTGTGTGTGTGTGTGTGTGTGTGTGTGTGTGCGTGTGTGTGGTGTATGTGTATCTGTGTGTTTCTGTGTGTGTGTTTGTGTGTGTGTGTGTGAGATATCTAACAATCAATGTGTATGTTGCACCAGACACGGGCACTGCAACATACACCGCCACACATTCCACAGCTGAATCTGCCTTCACACTATCTGGCTGATAACACACCCGAAGCATGTTGGAATGACACATCTCATCTTACAACTTGACTTACTTGATTTATACCTGTGAATTCCCTTGGGAACGTAAGGCTCCTACAACACACCTCCAACGAACTTGGTTGCGGGAGATCCTCCTCAGCTTGGTGCACGTCATTCCGGCTGCCTTCTTCTCTGCTTCAATGCTTCTGTGCCAGGTCTGTTTTGGTCGACCCTCTTCCCGCTTCCCTTGTGGGTTGCAATCAACGGCCTGCCTGATGCATCTTACAACATTCGTATTTAAAGCCCAACCTTACTCCTTCATGAACATTTCCTCTTCGTTGTATTAGTACCACCGGAATGGAACACATTCAAAATTATACAAACTACTGGTTAACCTTAACTGGCAAGAATTTTCTAACAAAAAGACTTCCATTTCAAAATAGGCGAAAAACATTAAATCTTGCTAGAGAACTATAGCAAAAGCAATCTGCATCAAAGACGTAAGCTAGCTTTGAGTGCAGAAAACTTGACAATAAGTTTCTTCTTTCAAAGACAACAACAAGCATGAAGAGGATTTCTACACAACATTACAACAAAACCATAATGCTTACAATTGAATACATTACTTTTATAACCCTACATACCTCACGATATAAAATATATCTAAAAAAACAAAACCTATCAGGGAAATCAGAACTGATACTCAGTATCCTCAATCTGACAAAGCAGATTGTGCCTGCTTCAGCTGTGCTTGTGATTTGTGGTTTGTTTTGTGAGGGGTTGCAGCCATGCACACATTGCCACTACTTGGCAATACACAATGAAGATTAACAGGTATCACACAAGCAAGGAAAAAACTCAAAGTGAATGAGTGTCTTCTATCAAGAAATAGGCTACATTCAGCCACAGTCCACTGAAAAAAGCTATAGTGCACTAAGAAAAAAAAAGCTACCATATTTAATCCAGGGCCACTAAAAACACATAAGTTATATTTCGCAGCAGTCCACTGAAAAAAGTATATTTAGCAAGAGTTCTCTGAAAATAACCCCATATTTAGAAAGAGTCCTCTGAAAACAAAACAAAACTATATCAAGCAGGAGCCCACTGAAAACAAAAAAGCTATATTTAACAGGTCTAGTTAAAACAAAAAGTTATATTCAGCAGGAGTCAACTGAAAATAAAAAAGCCGTATTTAGCAGGAGTCCACTGAAAAGAAAAAACAATTATACTGAACAGGAATCCACTGAAAAGAAAAACTATATTTAACAAAAGTCCACTTTAACGAAGAACAGCTGAATTCAGCAAGAGTCTATTGAAAAGAAAAAAGCTCTATTTAGCAGGAGTCCACTGCAAAGAAGAACAGCTATATTTAGCAAGAGTGTACTGAAAAGAAAAAAGCTATACTTAGCAAGAGTGTACTGTAAACAAAATAACTATATTTAACTGAGTTCACTGCAAAGAAGAAAAGTTATAAAATTGCTGGAGCCAACTGAAAACGATGGCAGGTATATTTTTTCGGCGTTTGATGAAGAAGAATCGCAATTAATTTTAGCTAAAGTATATCAAAAATAGGAGAGGCTATTATATTTAGCCAGAGCCCACTGAAAACAAGAAAAGCTATCATATTTAGCCAGAGACCACTGAAACCAAGACAAAGAATATTTGACCCAAGTCCACTGAAAGCAATGAAAGATATTATTTTTTACCAAAGTCCACAGAAAACAAGAAAAGTGTGTGTGTGTGTGTGTGTGTGTGTGTGTGTGTGTGTGTGTGTGTGTGTGTGTGTGTGTGTGTGTGTGTGTGTGTGTGTGTGTGTGTGTGTGTGTGTGTGTGTGTGTGTGTGTGTGTGTGTGTGTGTGTGTGTGTGTAAGTGAAAATGCACATCTGCAGGTCTTATACTCATCACATTTCCCTCTGTTTTTGATTTTAAGGAAAACATATTAATTCTGAGTTTTTCAGGATCTCTCTCTCTCTCTGTCTCTGTCTCTGTCTCTGTCTCTCTCTCTGTCTCTCTCTCTCTCTCTCTCTCTCTCTCTCTCTCTCTCCTCTCTCTCTCTCTTTCTCTTTCTCTCTCTCTCTCATCTCTTCCATTCATTACATTACCACATCTAGTCATGCAGCCAGCAAGATTAACTAACCATACTAACATTTTAAAAAAATATCAACAGCCTATAGGTAAATATAAAACGACTTACTTGATTTGTGCCTGCCAACATGACATACCTTCTCTTGGGCATCTTACCATCTATTGGAGAGAAGGCTGATATCTGCCAAGTTCAGGTCTTCCAGCTGCTTTGTGAAGATCCACCGTATGCGTATGCCAGTTCTCCTGCCTGCTGTAGATCGTTGCATTATCCAGGCAGCCACCAACAGGAAGATGGTTGACAGCGACAAACAGCTGTAACAAACCACTGATTTAAATGGAGAATGGGTTTGTCAGTTTCCCATCATGGATGACGTGACACATGGCATCTTCATACAGCTGTTGGATGATGGTGACGAAGTTTGGTGGGAAGCCATAGTGGTGCACCAGTCTCCAGATGACATCTCTGTCGACGCTGTCAAATGCCTTCTGAAAGTTGACAAAGACTGAAGAGAAGGGAATCTGTCACTCCAGGAACTGCTGGATGATGATGAACCACATTTCCACTGATGAAGTAGTCTTCACAAAACCTATATCATTCTGTGTGTGTGTGTGTGTGTGTGTGTGTGTGTGTGTGTGTGTGTGTGTGTGTGTGTGTGATATCTAAAACTCTATGTGTATGCTGTACCAGTCACGGGCACTACAGCATACACAATCACATTTCTGTTGATGATGATGATGAACATTGAACGTGCACCACAACATACATTACCACATTTCTGTTGATGATGATGAACCTTGATCGTGCACAACAACATACATCACCACATTTCTGTTGATGATGATGAATCTTGAACGTGCACCACAACATACATCACCACATTTCCACTGCTGAAGGAGTCTTCACAAAACCTATATCATTCTCTGTGTGTGAGTATGTGTGTGTGTGTGTGAGTGTGTGTGTGTGTGTGTGTGTGTGTGTGTGTGTGTGTGTGTGTGTGTATGTGTGTGTGTGTGTGTGTATGTGTGTGTGTGTGTGTGTGTGTGTGAGATATCTCACAATCTATGTGTATGTTGCACCAGACACGGGCACTACAACATACACTAACACACATTGCATTGCTGAATCTGACTCAGATAACTCGGTCACGTACGAAGGATGGAGGATGGACACATTCCTAAAGATCTCCTCTATGGTGAACTTGTCTCCGGCAAGAAAAGCATTAGCTGCCCCCAACTGCACTATGAAGACCTCTGCAAGCATGACATGAGAGCGCTGGACATCAACACAGAGAACTGGGAGGAGTAGCGGCTGACCGCAGCAAATGGCGCAGTGTTCTCCACAAACAGCTGAAGTGTGGTGAAGAAAAGATCCACACCGCAGGAAATGAAAAGAGAGCCAAGCGGAAGGTATATGTTCCAGCCACCTCAACAAGCCACATCTGCATCAGATGCAACAGAGACTGCAACTCCCGGATTGAACTGACCAGCCACAGCCGGTGTTGCCGCTGAACAAATGACCTCTCCTTTGGCGCGAATTCCATAGTTGACACCAACTGATGGAGGCCTACTACTACTACTCCACCATTAACTCTGATCAATCTCCACAGAACTGATCTCTTAATATCGTACTGTGTGTGTGTGTGTGTGTGTGTGTGTGTGTGTGTGTGTGTGTGTGTGTGTGTGTGTGTGTGTGTGTGTCTGTGTGTGTGTGTGTGTGTGTGCGTGTGTGTACGTGTGTGTATGTGTATCTGTGTGTGTCTGTGTGTGTGTTTGTGTGTGTGTGTACGTGAGATATCTAACAATCAATGTGTATGTTGCACCAGACACGGGCACTGCAACATACACCGCCACACATTCCACAGCTGAATCTGCCTTCACACTATCTGGCTGATAACACAACCGAAGCATGTTGGAATGACACATCTCATCTTCCAACTTGACTTACTTGATTTATACCTGTGAATTCCCTTGGGAACGTAAGGCTCCTACAACACACCTCCAACGAACTTGGTTGTGGGAGATCCTCTTCAGCTTGGTGCACGTCATTCCGGCTGCCTTCTTCTCTGCTTCAATGCTTCTGTGCCAGGTCTGTTTTGGTCGACCCTCTTCCCGCTTCCCTTGTGGGTTGCAGTCAACGGCCTGCCTGATGCATCTTACAACATTTTTTCACTGATTAAATCTCTCTCCTTCTCTCTCTCTCTCTCCTCTCTCTCTCTCTCTCTCTCTCTCTCTCTCTCTTCTCTCTCTCTCTCTCTCTCTCTCTCATCTCTTCCATGACTACATTACCACATTTAGTCATGCAGCCAGCAAGATTAACTAACCATACTAAGATTAAAAAAAAATATCAACAGGCTATTGGTAAATATAAAATGACTTACTTGATTTGTGCCTGCCAACATGACATACCTTTTCTTGGGCATCTATTGGAGAGAAGGCTGATATCTGCCAAGTCCAGGTCTTCCAGCAGCTTTGTTAAGATCCAGCGTATGCGTATGCCAGTTCTCCTGCCTGCTGTAGATCGTTGCATTATCCAGGCAACCACCAACAGGAAGATGGGTGACAGCGACAACCAGCAGTAAGAAACCACTGATTTAAATGGAGAATGGGTTTGTCAGTTTCCCATCATGGATGACGTGACACATGGCATCTTCATACAGCTGTTGGATGATGGTGACGAAGTTTGGTGGGAAGCCATAGTGGTGCACCAGTCTCCAGATGACATCTCTGTCGACGCTGTCAAATGCCTTCTGAAAGTTGACAAAGACTGAAGACAAGGGAATCTGTCACTCCAGGAACTGCTCGATGATGATGAACCACATTTCCACTGATGAAGTAGTCTTCACAAAAACTATATCATTCTGTGTGTGTGTGTGTGTGTGTGTGTGTGTGTGTGTGTGTGTGTGTGTGTGTGTGTGTGTGTGTTTGTGTGTGTGTGTATGATATCTAAACTCTATGTGTATGCTGTACCAGTCACGGGCACTACAGCATACACAATCACATTTTTGTTGATGATGATGATGAACCTTGAACGTGCACCACAACATACATTACCACATTTCTGTTGATGATGATGAACCTTGAACGTGCACCACAACATACATCACCACATTTCTGTTGATGATGATGAACCTTGAACGTACACCACAACATACATCACCACATTTCCACTGCTGAAAGAGTCTTCACAAAACCTATATCATTCTCTGTGTGTGAGTATGTGTGTGTGTGTGGTGTGTGTGTGTGTGTGTGTGTGTGTGTGTGTGTGTGTGTGTGTGTGTGTGTAGGTGTGTGTGTGTGTGTGTGTGTGTGTGTGTGTGTGTGTGTGTGTGTGAGATATCTCACAATCTATGTGTATGTTGCACCAGACACGGGCACTACAACATACACTACAACACATTGCATTGCTGAATCTGACTCAGATGACTCGGTCACGCACGAAGGATGGAGGATGGACACATTCCTAAAGATCTCCTCTATGGTGAACTTGCCTCCGCAAGAGAAGCATTAGCTGCCCCCAACTGCACTATGAAGACCTCTGCAAGCATGACATGAGAGCGCTGGACATCAACACAGAGAACTGGGAGGAGGTAGCGGCTGACCGCAGTCAAATGGCGCAGTGTTCTCCACAAACAGCTGAAGTGTGGTGAAGAAAAGATCCACACTGCAGCAAATGAAAAGAGAGCCAAGCGGAAGGCATATGCTCCAGCCACCTCAACAAGCCACATCTGCATCAGATGCAACAGAGACTGCAACTCCCTGCATTGGACTGACCAGCCACAGCCGGTGTTGCCGCTGAACAAATGACCTCTCCTTTGGCGCGAATTCCATAGTTGACACCAACTGATGGAGGCCTACTACTACTACTCCTCCATTAACTCTGATCAATCTCCACAGAATTGATCTCTTAATATCGTACTCTGTGTGTGTGTGTGTGTGTGTGTGTGTGTGTGTGTGTGTGTGTGTGTGCTATGTGTGTAGTGGTGTGTTGTGTGTGTGTATGTGTGTGTGTGTGTGCTGTTTGTATGTGTTTGTGTTGTGTGTGTGTGTGTGTGAGTTGTGTGAGATATCTAACAATCAATGTGTATGTTGCACCAGACACGGGCACTGCAACATACACCGCCACACATTCCACAGCTGAATCTGCCTTCACACTATCTGGCTGATAACACAACCGAAGCATGTTGGAATGACACATTCATCTTACAACTTGACTTACTTGATTTATACCTGTGAATTCCCTTGGGAACGTAAGGCTCCTACAACACACCTCCAACGAACTTGGTTGTGGGAGATCCTCCTCAGCTTGGTGCACGTCATTCCGGCTGCCTTCTTCTCTGCTTCAATGCTTCTGTGCCAGGTCTGTTTTGGTCGACCTCTTCCCGCTTCCCTTGGGTTGCAGTCAACGGCCTGCCTGATGCATCTTACAACATTCGTATTTAAAGCCCAACCCTACTCCTTTCATGAACATTTCCTCTTCGTTGAATTAGTACCACCGGAATGGAACACATTCAAAATTATACAAACTACTGGTTAACCTTAACTGGCAAGAATTTTCTAACAAAAAGAATTCCATTTCAAAATAGGAGAAAAACATTCAATCTTGCTAGAGAACTATAGCAAAAACAATCTGCATCAAGAACGTACAGTAAGTTTAAGACAACAAGCAGAAGAGGATTTACAAAACATTTACAACAAAACACATAATGCTTACATTGAATACATACTTTTATAACACACATACTCACGATATAAAATATATTCTAAATAAACCACATAAAAAAAAACAACTATCAGGAAATCAGAACTGATACTCAGTATCCTCAATCTGACAAAGCAGATTGTGCCTGCTTCAGCTGTGCTTGTGTTTTGTGGTTTGTTTTGTGAGGGGTTGCAGCCATGCACACATTGCCACTACTTGGCAATACACAATGAAGATTAACAGGTATCACACAAGCAAGGAAAAAACTCAAAGTGAATGAGTGTCTTCTATCAAGAAAAAGGCTACATTCAGCCACAGTCCACTGAAAAAAAGCTATAGTGCACTAAGAAAAAAAAAGCTACCATATTTAATCCAGGTCCACTAAAAACACATAAGTTATATTTCGCAGCAGTCCACTGAAAAAACTATATTTAGCAAGAGTTCTCTGAAAATAACCCCATATTTAGAAAGAGTCCTCTGAAAACAAAAAAAACGTATCAAGCAGGAGCCCACTGAAAACAAAAAAGCTATATTTAACAGGTCTAGTTAAAACAAAAAGTTTATTCAGCAGGAGTCAACTGAAAATAAAAAAGCCATATTTAGCAGGAGTCCACTGAAAAGAAAAAACAACTATACTGAACAGGAATCCACTGAAAAGAAAAACTATATTTAACAAAAGTCCACTTTAACGAAGAACAGCTGAATTCAGCAAGAGTCTACTGAAAAGAAAAAAGCTATATTTAGCAGGAGTCCACTGCAAAGAAGAACAGCTATATTTAGCAAGAGTGTACTCAAAAGAAAAAAGCTATACTTAGCAAGAGTGCACTGTAAACAAAATAGCTATATTTAACTGAGTTCACTGCAAAGAAGAAAAGTTATAAAATTGCTGGAGCCCAACTGAAAACGATGGCAGGTATATTTGGTCGCGTTGATGAAGAAGAAATGCAATTAATTTTAGCTAAAGTATATCAAAAATAGGAGAGGCTATAATTTAGCCAGAGCCCACTGAAAACAAAAAAGCTATCATATTTAGCGAGAGACCACTGAAACCAAGACAAAGAATATTTGACCCGAGTCCACTGAAAGCAATGAAAGATATTATTTTTACCAAAGTCCACAGAAAACAAGAACAGTGTGTGTGTGTGTGTGTGTGTGTGTGTGTGTGTGTGTGTGTGTGTGTGTGTGTGTGTGTGTGTGTGTGTGTGATCTGGGTGTTTTTTGTCTTGTGTTGGTTTGAAAATAATTCTGTGTGTTGATAAATGCACATCTCATCTTATTCTCATCACATTCTCCTCTCTCTTTTTGATTTCTAACATTTCAATTCTAGTCTTCTTCAGGGTATCCTTCTCTCTCTGTCGTCTTCCTTCTCTCTCTCTCTCTCTCTCTCTCTCTCTCTCTCTCTCCTCCTCTCTCTCCTCTCTCTCTCTCTCTTCTCTCCTCCTCTCTTCTCATCTCTTCCATTCACTACATTACCACATCTAGTCATGCAGCCAGCAAGATTAACTAACCATACTAACATTTAAAAAAATATCAACAGCCTATAGGTAAATATAAAACGACTTACTTGATTTGTGCCTGCCAACATGACATACCTTCTCTTGGGCATCTTACCATCTATTGGAGAGAAGGCTGATATCTGCCAAGTCCAGGTCTTCCAGCTGCTTTGTGAAGATCCACCGTAAGCGTATGCCAGTTCTCCTGCCTGCTGTAGATCGTTGCATTATCCAGGCAACCACCAACAGGAAGATGGTTGACAGCGACAAACAGCAGTAAGAAACCACTGATTTAAATGGAGAATGGGTTTGTCAGTTTCCCATCATGGATGACGTGACACATGGCATCTTCATACAGCTGTTGGATGATGGTGACGAAGTTTGGTGGGAAGCCATAGTGGTGCACCAGTCTCCAGATGACATCTCTGTCGATGCTGTCAAATGCCTTCTGAAAGTTGACAAAGACTGAAGACAAGGGAATCTGTCACTCCAGGAACTGCTCGATGATGATGAACCACATTTCCACTGATGAAGTAGTCTGCACAAAACCTATATCATTCTGTGTGTGTGTGTGTGTGTGTGTGTGTGTGTGTGTGTGTGTGTGTGTGTGTGTGTGTGTGTGTGTGTGTTATGTGTGTGTGTGTGATATCTAAAACTCTGTGTGTATGCTGTACCAGTCACGGGCACTACAGCATACACA
>CM060337.1:48688380-48715880 GCA_030674155.1 Stramonita haemastoma
ATTCCATAACAACTTGCACGACTAGATCCATGTTTGCAAAATGTCTTGTGCATTGAAAACTTGACTTTTTCTTTCAAATATATTCCCAATCTTTGTGTATGTTGCACCAGACACGGGCACTGCAACATACACTATCACACATTCCACAGCTGAATCTGCCTTCACACTATCTGGCTGATAACACAACCGAAGCATGTTGGAATGACACATCTCATCTTACAACTTGACTTACTTGATTTATACCTGTGAATTCCCTTGGAACGTAAGGCTCCTACAACACACCTCCAATGAACTTGGTTGTGGGAGATCCTCCTCAGCTTGGTGCACGTCATTCCGGCTGCCTTCTTCTCTGCTTCAATGCTTCTGTGCCAGGTCTGTTTTGGTCGACCCTCTTCCCGCTTCACTTGTGGGTTGCAGTCAACGGCCTGCCTGATGAATCTTACAACATTCGTATTTAAAGCCCAACCCTACTCCTTCATGAACATTTCCTCTTCGTTGTATTAGTACCACCGGAATGGAACACATTCAAAATTATACAAACTACTGGTTAACCTTAACTGGCAAGAATTTTCTAACAAAAAGAATTCCATTTCAAAATAGGAGAAAAACATTAAATCTTGCTAGAGAACTATAGCAAAAACAATCTGCATCAAAGACGTAAGCTAGCTTTGAGTGCAGAAAACTTGACAATAAGTTTCTTCTTTCAAAGACAACAACAAGCAAGAAGAGGATTTCTACACAACATTACAACAAAACCATAATGCTTACAATTGAATACATTGCTTTTATAACCCTACATACCTCACGATATAAAATAGATCTAAAAAAACAAAACCTATCAGGGAAATCAGAACTGATACTCAGTATCCTCAATCTGACAAAGCAGATTGTGCCTGCTTCAGCTGTGCTTGTGTTTTGTGCTTTGTTTTGTGAGGAGTTGCAGCCATGCACACATTGCCACTACTTGGCAATACACAATGAAGATTAACAGGTATACACAAGCAAGGAAAAAACTCAAAGTGAATGAGTGTCTTTCTATCAAGAAAAAGGCTACATTCAGCCACAGTCCACTGAAAAAAGCTATAGTGCACTAAGAAAAAAAAAGCTACCATATTTAATCCAGTCCATAAACACATAAGTTATATTTCGCAGCAGTCCACTGAAAAAACTATATTTAGCAAGAGTTCTCTGAAAATAACCCCATATTTAGAAAGAGTCCTCTGAAAACAAAAACAAACTATATCAAGCAGGAGCCCACTGAAAACAAAAAGCTATATTTAACAGGTCTAGTTAAAACAAAAAGTTATATTCAGCAGCAGTCAACTGAAAATAAAAAGCCATATTTAGCAGGAGTCCACTGAAAAAAAAAAAACAAGTATACTGAACAGGAATCCACTGAAAAGAAAAACTATATTTAACAAAAGTCCACTTTAACGAAGAACAGCTGAATTCAGCAAGAGTCTACTGAAAAGAAAAAAAGCTATATTTAGCAGGAGTCCACTGCAAAGAAGAAAGCTTATATTTAGCAAGAGTGTACTCAAAAGAAAAAAGCTATACTTAGCAAGAGTGCACTGTAAACAAAATAGCTATATTTAACTGAGTTCACTGCAAAGAAGAAAAGTTATAAAATTGCTGCAGCAACTGAAAACGATGGCAGGATATTTGGTGGGCGTCTGATGAAGAAGAAATGCAATAATTTTAGCTAAAGTATATCAAAAATAGGAGAGGCTATTACATTTAGCCAGAGCCCACTGAAAACAAGAAAAGCTATAATATTTAGCCAGAGACCACTGAAACCAAGACAAGGAATATTTGACCCGAGTCCACTGAAAGCAATGAAAGATATTATTTTTTACCAAAGTCCACAGAAAACAAGAACATGTGTGTGTGGTATGTGTGTGTGTGTGTGTGTGTGTGTGTGTGTGTGTGTGTGTGTGTGTGTGTGTGTGTGTATGTGTGTGTATGTGTATGTGTGTTTTGTGTGTATGTGTGTGTGAAAATGCACATCTGCAGGTCTTATATTCATCACATTTCCCTCTGTTTTTGATTTATAAGGAAAACATATTAATTCTGAGTTTTTCAGGGATTAAATCTCTCCCCTCTCTCTCTCTCTCTCTCTCTCTCTCTCTCTCTCTCTCTCTCTCTCTCTCTCTCTCTCTCTCCCTCCTCTCTCTCTCTCTCTCTCTCTCTCTTGTCTCTCTCTCATCTCTTCATTCACTACATTACCACATCTAGTCATGCAGCCAGCAAGATTAACTAACCATACTAACATTTAAAAAAATATCAACAGCCTATAGGTAAATATAAAACGACTTACTTGATTTGTGCCTGCCAACATGACATACCTTCTCTTGGGCATCTTACCATCTATTGGAGAGAAGGCTGATATCTGCCAAGTCCAGGTCTTCCAGCTGCTTTGTGAAGATCCACCGTATGCGTATGCCAGTTCTCCTGCCTGCTGTAGATCGTTGCATTATCCAGGCAACAACCAACAGGAAGATGGTTGACAGCGACAAACAGCAGAACAAACCACTGATTTAAATGGAGAATGGGTTTGTCAGTTTCCCATCATGGAAGACGTGACACATGGCATCTTCATACAGCTGTTGGATGATGGTGACGAAGTTTGGTGGGAAGCCATAGTGGTGCACCAGTCTCCAGATGACATCTCTGTCGACGCTGTCAAATGCCGTTCTGAAAGTTGACAAAGACTGAAGACAAGGGAATCTGTCACTCCAGGAAATGCTCGATGATGATGAACCACATTTCCACTGATGAAGTAATCTTCACAAAACCTATATCATTCTGTGTGTGTGGTGTGTGTGTGGTGTGTGTGTGTGTGTGTGTGTGTGTGTGTGTGTGTGTGTGATGTGTATGTGTGTGTGTGTGTGTGTGTGTGTGTGAGATCTAAAAACCTATGTGTATGCTGTACAGTCACGGGCACTACAGCATACACAATCACATTTCTGTTGATGATGATGATGAACTTGAACGTGCACCACAACATACATACCAGCATTCTGTTGATGATGATGAACCTTGAACGTGCACCACAACATACATCACCACATTTCCACTGCTGAAGGAGTCTTCACAAAACTATATCATTTCCTGTGTGTGAGTATGTTGTGTGTGTGATGTGTGTGTGTGTGTGTGTGTGTGTGTGTGTGTGTGTGTGTGTGTGTGTTGTGTGTGTGTGTGTGTGTTGTGTGTCTGTGTGTGTGTGTGTGAGATATCTAACAATCTATGTGTATGTCGCACCAGACACGGGCACTACAACATACACTACCACACATTGCATTGCTGAATCTGACTCAGATGACTCGGTCACGTACGAAGGATGGAGGATGGACACATTCCTAAAGATCTCCTCTATGGTGAACTTGCCTCCGGCAAGAGAAGCATTAGCTGCCCCCAACTGCACTATGAAGACCTCTGCAAGCATGACATGAGAGCGCTGGACATCAACACAGAGAACTGGGAGGAGGTAGCGGCTGACCGCAGCAAATGGCGCAGTGTTCTCCACAAACAGCTGAAGTGTGGTGAAGAAAAGATCCACACCGCAGCAAACGAAAAGAGAGCCAAGCGGAAGGCATATGCTCCTGCCACCTCAACAAGCCACATCTGCATCAGATGCAACAGAGACTTGAACTTCCGCATTGGACTGACCAGCCACAGCCGGTGTTGCCGCTGAACAAATGACGTCTCCTTTGGCGCGAATTCCATAGTTGACACCAACTGATGGAGGCCTACTACTCCTACTCCTCCATAAACTCTGATCAACCTCTACAGAATTGATCTCGTAATATCGTACTCTGTGTGTGTGTGTTGTGTGTGTGTGTGTGTGTGTGTGTGTGTGTGTGTGTGTGTGTGTGTGTGCATGTGTGTGTGTGTGTGTGCGTGTGTGTGTGTATGTGTATCTGTGTGTGTCTGTGTGTGTGTGTGTGTGTGTGTGTGTGAGATATCTAACAATCAATGTGTATGTTGCACCAGACACGGCACTGCACTCAGCAACATACTACCACCACACATTCCTACAGCTGAATCTGCCTTCAATATCTGGCTGATAACACAACCGTAAGCATGTTGAATGACACATCTCTCTTACAACTTGACTTACTTGATTTATACCTGTGAATCCTTGGGAACGTATGGCTCCTACAACACACCTCCAACGAACTTGGTGTTGTTGGAGATCCTCCTCAGCTTGGTGCACGTCCATTCGGCATGCCTTCTTCACTGCCTTCATATGCTCTGGCAGTCTGTTTTGTCACCCTCTTCCCGCTTCCCTTTGGTTCAGTCAACGCCTGCCTGATGCATCTTAACATTTTTCTATATCTTTTCTCTCTTCTCTCTCTCCTCTCTCTCTTCCTCTCTCTCTCTCTCTCTCTCTCTCTCTCCTCTCTCTCTCTCTCTCTCTCTCTCTCTCTCTCTCTCTCTCTCTCTCTGATCTCTTCCATTGACTACATTACCACATTTAGTCATGCAGCCAGCAAGATTAACTAACCATACTAACATTTAAAAAATATTTTCAACAGCCTATAGGTAAATATAAAACGAGTTACTTGATTTGTGCCTGCCAACATGACATACCTTTTCTTGGGCATCTTACCATCTATATTGGAGAGAAGGCTGATATCTGCCAAGTCCAGGTCTTCCAGCTGCTTTGTGAAGATCCACTGCATGCCAGTTCTCCTGCCTGCTGTAGATCGTTGCATTATCCAGGCAACCACCAACAGGAAGATGGTTGACAGAGACAAACAGCAGTAAGAAACCACTGATTTAAATGGAGAATGGGTTTGTCAGTTTCCCATCATGGATGACGTGACACATGGCATCTTCATACAGCTGTTGGATGATGGTGACGAAGTTTGGTGGGAAGCCATAGTGGTGCACCAGTCTCCAGATGACATCTCTGTCGACGCTGTGAAATGCCTTCTGAAAGTTGACAAAGACTGAAGACAAGGGAATCTGTCACTCCAGGAACTGCTCGATGATGATGAACCACATTTCCACTGATGAAGTAGTCTTCACAAAACCTATATCACTGTGTGTTGTGTGTGTGTGTGTGTGTGTGTGTGTGTGTGTGTGTGTGTGTTGTGTGTGTGTGTGTGTGTGTGTGTGTGTTGTGTGTGTGTGATATCTAAAACTCTATGTGTATGCTGTACCAGTCACGGGCACTACAGCAAATACAATCACATTTCTGTTGATGATGATGATGAACCTTGAACGTGCACCACATCATACATTACCACATTTCTGTTGATGATGATGAACCTTGAACGTGCACCACAACATACATCACCAGATTTCTATTGATGATGATGAACCTTGAACGTGCACCACAACATACATCACCACATTTCCACTGCTGAAGGAGTCTTCAAAAAAACTTATATCATTCTCTATGTGAGATGTTGTGTGTGTGTGTGTGTGAGTATGTGTGTGTGTGTGTGTGTGTGTGTGTGTGTGTGTGTGTGTGTGTGTATGTGTGTGTGTGTGTGTGTGTGTTGTGTGTGTGTGTGTTTAAATATCTCACAATCTATGTGTATGTTGCACCAGACACGGGCACTACAACATACACTACCACACATTGCATTGCTGAATCTGACTCAGATAACTCGGTCATGTACGAAGGATGGAGGATGGACACATTCCTAAAGATCTCCTCTATGGTGAACTTGCCACCGGTGGGAGAAGCATTAGCTGCCCCCAACTGCACTATGAAGACCTCTGCAAGCATGACATGAGAGCGCTGGACATCAACACAGAGAACTGGGAGGAGGTAGCGGCTGACCGCAGCAAATGGCGCAGTGTTCTCCACAAACAGCTGAAGTGTGGTGAAGAAAAGATCCACACCACAGCAAATGAAAAGAGAGCCAAGCGGAAGGCATATGCTCCAGCCACATCAACAAGCCACATCTGCATCAGATGCAACAGAGACTGCCATTCCTGCATTGGACTGCCCAGCCACAGCCCGTGTTGCCGCTGAACAAATGACCTCACCTTTGGCGCGAATTCCGTAGTTGACACCAACTGATGGAGGCCTACTACTACTACACCACCATAAACTCTGATCAATCTCCACAGAATTGATCTCTTAATATCGTACTCTGTGTGTGTGTGTGTGTGTGTGGTGTGTGTGTGTGTGTGTGTGTGTGTGTGTGTGTGTGGTGTGTGTGTGTGTGTGTGTGTGTGTGTGTGTGTGTGCGTGTGTGTGTGTATTGTGTATCTGTGTGTGTGTCTGTGTGTGTGTTTGTGTGTGTGTGTGTGTGAGATATCTTACAATCAATGTGTATGTTGCACCAGACACGGGCACTGCAACATACACCACCACACATTCCACAGCTGAATCTGCCTTCACACCATCTGGCTGATAACACAACCCAAGCATGTTGGAATGACACATCTCATCTTACAACTTGACTTACTTGATTTATACCTGTGAATTCCCTTGGGAACGTAAGGCTTCTACAACACACCTCCAACGAACTTGGTTGTGGGAGATCCTCCTCAGCTTGGTGCACGTCATTCCGGCTGCCTTCTTCTCTGCTTCAATGCTTCTGTGCCAGGTCTGTTTTGGTCGACCCTCTTCCCGCTTCCCTTGTGGGTTGCAGTCAACGGCCTGCCTGATGCATCATTACAACATTCGTATTTAAAGCCAAAACCCTACTCTTTCATGAACATTTCCTCTTCGTTGAATTAGTACCACCGGAATGGAACACATTCAAAATTATACAAACTACTGGTTAACCTTAACTGGCAAGAATTTTCTAACAAAAAGAATTCCATTTCAAAATAGGAGAAAAACATCAAATCTTGCTAGAGAACTATAGCAAAACCAATCTGCATCAAAGTCGTAAGCTAGCTTTGAGTGCAGAAAACTTGACAAGAAGTTTCTTCTTTCAAAGACAACAACAAGCAAGAAGAGGATTTCTACACAACATTACAACAAAACCATAATGCTTACAATTGAATTCATTACTTTTATGACCCTACATACCTCACGATATAAAATATATCTAAAAAAACTAAACCTATCAGGGAAATCAGAACTGATACTCAGTATCCTCAATCTGACAAAGCAGATTGTGCCTGCTTCAGCTGTGCTTGTGATTTGTGGTTTGTTTTGTGAGGGGTTGCAGCCATGCACACATTGCCACTACTTGGCAATACACAATGAAGATTAACAGGTATCACACAAGAAAGGAAAAAACTCAAAGTGAATGAGTGTCTTCTATCAAGAAAAAGGCTACATTCAGCCAGAGTCCACTGAAAAAAGCTTTAGTGCACTAAGAAAAAAAAAAGCTACCATATTTAATCCAGGTCCACTAAAAACACATAAGTTATATTTCGCAGCAGTCCACTGAAAAAACTATATTTAGCAAGAGTTCTCTGAAAATAACCCCATATTTAGAAAGAGTCCTCTGAAAACAAAAAAAACCCTACATCAAGCAGGAGCCCACTGAAAACAAAAAAGCTATATTTAACAGGTCTAGTTAAAACAAAAAGTTATATTCAGCAGGAGTCAACTGAAAATAAAAAAGCCGTATTTAGCAGGTGTCCACCGAAAAGAAAAAACAATTATACTGAACAGGAATCTACTGAAAAGAAAAACTATATTTAACAAAAGTCCACTTTAACAAAGAACAGCTAAATTCAGCAAGAGTCTACTGAAAAGAAAAAAGCTCTATTTAGCAGGAGTCCACTGCAAAGAAGAACAGCTATATTTAGCAAGAGTGTACTGAAAAGAAAAAAAGCTATACTTAGCAAGAGTGTACTGTAAACAAAATAACTATATTTAACTGAGTTCACTGCAAAGAAGAAAAGTTCTAAAATTGCTGGAGCCAACTGAAAACGATGGCAGGTATATTTTTTCGGCGTCTGATGAAGAAGAATCGCAATTAATTTTAGCTAAAGTATATCAAAAATAAGAGAGGCTATTATATTTAGCCAGAGCCCACTGAAAACAAGAAAAGCTATCATATTTAGCCAGAGACCACTGAAACCAAGACAAAGAATATTTGACCCGAGTCCACTGAAAGCAATGAAAGATATCATTTTTTTACCAAAGTCCACAGAAAACAAGAACAGTGTGTGTGTGTGTGTGTGTGTGTGTGTGTGTGTGTGTGTGTGTGTGTGGTGTGTGTGTGTGTGTGTGTGTGTGTGTGTGTGTGTGTGTGTGTGTGTGGTGAAAATGCACATCTGCAGGTCTTATATTCATCACATTTCCCTCTGTTTTTGATTTATAAGGAAAACATATTAATTCTGAGTTTTTCAGGGATTACATCCTCTCTCTCTCTCTCTCTCTCTCTTCTCTCTCTCTCTCTCTCTCTCTCTCTCTCTCTCTCTCTCTCTCTCTCTCTCTCTCTCTCTCTCTCTCTCTCTCTCTCTCTCTGTCTCATCTCTTCCATTCACTACATTACCACATCTAGTTATGCAGCCAGCAAGATTAACTAACCATACTAACATTAAAAAAAAATATCAACAGCCTATAGGTCAATATAAAACGACTTACTTGATTTGTGCCTGCCAACATGACATACCTTCTCTTGGGCATCTTACCATCTATTGGAGAGAAGGCTGATATCTGCCAAGTCCAGGTCTTCCAGCTGCTTTGTGAAGATCCACCGTATGCGTATGCCAGTTCTCCTGCCTGCTGTGGATCGTTGCATTATCCAGGCAACCACCAACAGGAAGAGGGTTGACAGCGACAAACAGCAGTAAGAAACCACTGATTGAAATGGAGAATGGGTTTGTCAGTTTCCCATCATGGATGACTTGACACATGGCATCTTCATACAGCTGTTGGATGATGGTGACGAAGTTTGGTGGGAAGCCATAGTGGTGCACCAGTCTCCAGATGACATCTCTGTCGACGCTGTCAAATGCCTTCTGAAAGTTGACAAAGACTGAAGACA
This sequence comes from Stramonita haemastoma, assembly GCA_030674155.1. Taxonomy (NCBI): domain Eukaryota; kingdom Metazoa; phylum Mollusca; class Gastropoda; order Neogastropoda; family Muricidae; genus Stramonita; species Stramonita haemastoma. Next base: position 48,697,302 of record CM060337.1, read on the forward strand.
AGGGAATCTGTCACTCCAGGAACTGCTCGATGATGATGAACCACATTTCCACTGATGAAGTAGTCTTCACAAAACCTATATCATTCTGTGTGTGTGTGTGTGTGTGTGTGTGTGTGTGTGTGTGTGTGTGTGTGTGTGTGTGTGTGTGTGTGTATGTGTGTATGTGTGTGTGTGTGTGTGTGTTGTGATATCTAAAACTCTATGTGTATGCTGTACCAGTCACGGGCACTACAGCATACACAATCACATTTCTGTTGATGATGATGATGAATCTTGAATGTGCACCACAACATACATTAACACATTTCTGTTGATGATGATGAACCTTGAATGTGCACCACAACATACATCACCACATTTCTGTTGATGATGATGAACCTTGAATGTGCACCACAACATACATCACCACATTTCCACTGTTGAAAGAGTCTTCACAAAACCTATATCATTCTCTGTGTGTGAGTATGTGTGTGTGTGTGTGTGTGAGTGTGTGTGTGTGTGTGTGTGTGTGTGTGTGTGTGTGTGTTTGTGTGTATGTGTGTGTGTGTGTGTGTGTGTTGTGTGTGTCTGTGTGTGTGTATGAGATATCTCACAATCTATGTGTATGTTGCACCAGACACGGGCACAACAACATACACTACCACACATTGCATTGCTGAATCTGACTCAGATGACTCGGTCACGTACAAAGGATGGAGGATGGACACATTCCTAAAGATCTCCTCTATGGTGAACTTGCCTTCGGCAAGAGAAGCATTAGCTGCCCCCAACTGCACTATGAAGACCTCTGCAAGCATGACATGAGAGCGCTGGACATCAACACAGAGAACTGGGAGGAGGTAGCGGCTGACCGCAGCAAATGGCGCAGTGTTCTCCACAAACAGCTGAAGTGTGGTGAAGAAAAGATCCACACCGCAGCAAATGAAAAGAGAGCCAAGCGGAAGGCATATGCTCCAGCCACCTCAACAAGGGCACATCTGCTTTCAGATGCAACAGAGACTGCAACTCCCGCATTGGACTGACCAGCCACAGCCGGTGTTGCCGTTGAACAAATGAGCTCTCCTTTGGCGCGAATTCCATAGTTGACACCAACTGATGGAGGCCTACTACTACTACTCCTCCATAAACTCTGATCAATCTCCACAGAATTGATCTCTAAATATCGTACTGTGTGTGTAGTGTGTGTGTGTGTGTGTGTGTGTGTGTGTGTGTGTGTGTGTGTGTGTGTGTGTGTGTGTGTGTGTGTGTGTGTGTGTGTGCGTGTGTGTGTGTATGTGTATCTGTGTTGTCTGTGTGTGTGTTTGTGTGTGTGTGTGGAGATATCTAACAATCAATGTGTATGTTGCACCAGACACGGGCACTGCAACATACACCACCACACATTTCACAGCTGAATCTGCCTTCACACTATCTGGCTGATAACACAACCCAAGCATGTTGGAATGACACATCTCATCTTACAACTTGACTTACTTGATTTATACCTGTGAATTCCCTTGGGAACGTAAGGCTCCTACAACACACCTCCAACGAACTTGGTTGTGGGAGATCCTCCTCAGCTTGGTGCACGTCATTCCGGCTGCCTTCTTCTCTGCTTCAATGCTTCTGTGCCAGGTCTGTTTTGGTCGACCCTCGTCCCGCTTCCCTTGTGGGTTGCAGTCAACGGCCTGCCTGATGCATCTTACAACATTCGTATTTAAAGCCCAACCCTACTCCTTCATGAACATTTCCTCTTCGTTGTATTAGTACCACCGGAATGGAACACATTCAAAATTATACAAACTACTGGTTAACCTTAACTGGCAAGAATTTTCTAACAAAAAGAATTCCATTTCAAAATAGGAGAAAAACATTCAATCTTGCTAGAGAACTATAGCAAAAACAATCTGCATCAAAGACGTAAGCTAGCTTTGAGTGCAGAAAACTTGACAATAAGTTTCTTCTTTCAAAGACAACAACAAGCAAGAAGATGATTTCTACACAACATTACAACAAAACCATAATGCTTACAATTGAATACATTGCTTTTATAACCCTACATACCTCACGATATAAAATATATCTAAAAAACAAAACCTATCAGGGAAATCAGAACTGATACTCAGTATCCTCAATCTGACAAAGCAGATTGTGCCTGATCAGCTGTGCTTGTGTTTTGTGGTTTGTTTTGTGAGGGGTTGCAGCCATGCACACATTGCCACTACTTGGCAATACACAATGAAGATTAACAGGTATCACACGAAGCAAGGAAAAAACTCAAAGTGAATGAGTGTCTTCTATCAAGAAAAAGGCTACATTCAGCCACAGTCCACTGAAAAAAGCTATAGTGCACTAAGAAAAAAAAAAGCTACCTATTTAATCCAGGTCCACTAAAAACACATCAGTTATATTTCGCAGCAGTCCACTGAAAAAACTATATTTAGCAAGAGTTCTCTGAAAATAACCCCATATTTAGAAAGAGTCCTCTGAAAACAAAAAAAAACCGTACAAGCAGGAGCCCACTGAAAACAAAAAAGCTACATTTAACAGGTCTAGTTAAAACAAAAAGTTATATTCAGCAGGAGTCAACTGAAAAGAAAAAAGCCATATTTAACAGGAGTCCACTGAAAAGAAAAAACAACTATACTGAACAGGAATCCACTGAAAAGAAAAACTATATTTAACAAAAGTCCACTTTAACGAAGAACAGCTGAATTCAGCAAGAGTGTACTGAAAAGAAAAAAAGCTATATTTAGCAGGAGTCCACTGCAAAGAAGAACAGCTATATTTAGCAAGAGTGTACTCAAAAGAAAAAAGCTATACTTAGCAAGAGTGCACTGTAAACAAAATAGCTATATTTAACTGAGCTCACTGCAAAGAAGAAAAGTTATAAAATTACTGGAGCCAACAGAAAACGATGGCAGGTATATTTGGTCGGCGTCTGATGAAGAAGAAATGCAATTAATTTTGGTAAAGTATATCAAAAATAGGAGAGGCTATTAATTTAGCCAGAGCCCACTGAAAACAAGAAAAGCTATCATATTTAGCCAGAGACCACTGAAACCAAGACAAAGAATATTTGACCCGAGTCCACTGAAAGCAATGAAAGATTTTTATTTTTTTACCAAAGTCCACAGAAAACAAGAACAGGTGTGGGTTGTTTGTGTGTGTGTGTGTGTGTGTGTGTGTGTGTGTGTGGTGTGTGTGTGTGTGTGTGTGTGGTGTGTGTGTGTGTGTGTGTGTGTGTGTGTGTGTGGTGTGTGTGTGTGTGTGAAAATGTAATCTGCAGGTCTTATGTTCATCACGTTTCCTCTGTTTTGCTGTATAAGGAACACATTTTTAGTCTGAGTTTTTCATGATTAAATCTCTCTCTCTCTTCTTTCTGTTCTTCCTCTCTCTCTGTCTCTCTCTCTCTTCTCTCCTCTCTCTCTCTCTCTCTCTCTCTCTCTCTCTCTCTCTTCTCTCTCTCTCTCTCTCTCTCTCGTCTCTCTCTCTCTCTGTCTCTCTCTCTCTCTTCTCTCTCTCTGTCTCTCTCTCTCCTGTCTCTCTGTCTTCTCTTTCTCTCTTCTTCTCATCTCTTCCATTCACTACATTACCACATCTAGTCATGCAGCCAGCAAGATTAACTAACCATACTAACATTAAAAAAAATATCAACAGCCTATAGGTAAATATAAAACGACTTACTTGATTTGTGCCTGCCAACATGACATACCTTTTCTTGGGCATCTTACCATCTATTGGAGAGAAGGCTGATATCTGCCAAGTCCAGGTCTTCCAGCTGCTTTGTGAAGATCCACTGCATGCCAGTTCTCCTGCCTGCTGTAGATCGTTGCATTATCCAGGCAACCACCAACAGGAAGATGGTTGACAGCGACAAACAGCAGTAACAAACCACTGATTTAAATGGAGAATGGGTTTGTCAGTTTCCCATCATGGATGACGTGACAGATGGCATCTTCATACAGCTGTTGGATGATGGTGACGAAGTTTGGTGGGAAGCCATAGTGGTGCATCAGTCTCCAGATGACATCTCTGATGATACTGTCAAATGCTTTCTGAAAGACGACAAAGGCTGAATACAAGGGAATCTGTCACTTCAGGCACTGCTCGATGATGATGAACCTTGAACGGACACCACAGCGTACACCACATTTCCATTGCTGAAGGAGTTCACAAAACCTATATCATTCTGTGAAGTGTGTGCGTGTGTGTGTGTGTGAGTGTGTGTGTGTGTGTGTGTGTGTGTGTGTGTGTGTGTGTGTGTGTGTGTGTGTGTGTGTGTGTGTGTTTGTGATATCTAAAATTCTATGTGTATGCTGTACCGGTCACGGGCACTACAGCATACACCACCAAATTCTGTTGATGATGATGATGAACCTTGAACGTGCACCACAACATACATCACCACATTTGCACTGCTGAATGAGTCTTCACAAAACCTATATCATTCTGTGTGTGTGTGTGTGTGTGTGTGTGTGTGTGTGTGTGTGTGTGTGTGTGTGTGTGTGTGTGTGTGTGTGTGTGATATCTAAAATTCTATGTGTATGCTGCACCAGACACGGGCACTACAACATACACCACCACACATTGCACTGCTGAATCTGACTCAGATGGCTCCGTCACGTGCGAAGGATGGAGGATGGACGCATTCCTTAAGATCTCCTCTTTGGTGAACTTGCCTCCGGCAAGAGAGGCATTGGCCGCCCCCAACTGCACTATGAAGACCTCTGCAAGCATGACATGAGAGCGCTGGACATCAACACAGAGAACTGGGAGGAGGTAGCGGCTGTCCGCAACAAATGGCGCAGTGTTCTCCACAAACAGCTGAATTGTGGTGAAGAAAAGATCCACACGGCAGCAAATGAAAAGAGAGCCAAGCGCAAGGTTGTACTCCAGCCACCTCAACAAGCCACATCTGCATCAGATGCAACAGAGACTGCCATTCCTGCATTGGACTGACCAGCCACAGCCGGTGTTGTCGCTGAACAAATGACCTTTCATTTGGTGCAAATTCCATAGTCGACACAAACTGACGGAGCCCTACTACTACTACTCTTCCATAAACTCTGATCAATCTTTACATAATTGATCTCTTAATACCGTACTATGTATGTGTGTGTGTGTGTGTGTGTGTGTGTGTGTGTGTGTGTGTGTGTGTGTGTGTGTGTGTGTGTGTGTGTGTGTGTGTGTGTGTGTGTGTGTGTGTGTGGTGTGTGTGTGTAAACGCATATCTGCAGGTTTCATATACATCATGTTTTCCTCTGTTTTGCTTCATATGTATAAATAAAGCATACATGCATAATACATACATACATACATACATACATACATACATACATACATAATACATACATACATACATACATACATACATACATACATACATACTACTACATACTATATATATATAATTAATGTGTATATTATATATATGTATATATATATATATATATATATATATATATATATATATATATATATATATTATATATAAATATATATATAAAGGTGTTCGATAACCTATGTGGTCCTATGGCTGCAAGGCATCAGAGACCTCAGCTTCTCTAGGAGCCAGCATATTAAAGGCGGCGCCCATCTCCTCTCCCTCGCTGCTTTACCTTCCCTGACCCTAAAGATGGCACGTACCCATTTACAGCTGGGTGAACTGATTTTTGATTGGGTTTTACTCCCAACATGTGACAAGGTGATTTTTTATTGGGTTTACTCCCAACATGTGACAGGTGGTACTGGGTTACATGGTTACCAGTAGCAGAGGAGACCTCTGACCTGACCTGAGCTAAAGGCATGGATTGGTTACATTAAATCATGAGATTTCTCTTTGAGTTAGAACATAACGCAGTAGTCTATTACTGTTTAAAACTCAAGGTGATAGAGTCTCCCTATGTCTTCCATCCTGTCTTATCTGTTGGAACTAGGTTTTTACCAGTCAAGTAAAACTTGATCTCCAGGTCAATTTTACAGCTGTTAGTCAGTGCAAGTACAGTCGCATCTGTTAGTCTTGGAAGACTAGGAGATGCGCTCTAGGCTCATAACACACAAATCCACACTACCAAAATAAATCTATATTGCTCTACATGCAAATCCGTTATTGTGAAGCACACACACAAGTCTCATTAGTGCCATGACATCCACAAACAATATACAACTCCACAGCAAACAAAAGTATGTTGAATACTGTCAACAACAACTCGTCAACATTTACACTTTATATAGCTTTCATGGCCACCTCTATATCCTACTGTCCCCACACAAGTCAAAAAAAAGTAGCAGTCTGGAGAAACAGACAGTTACTAAAGTTCTTGTGATATGAATCCTACATAACACATCACAATGACTTCAGTAACATGTCTGTTTCCTGGGACAGTGTTTTCAGGGGTTTCTGTATGCCAACACACAATACCAGCTGTACGTAGGTTGTGGGCATTTAACCACAACATCAAAATGGCAAGGACCAATGATGACTGATGACAATTCGTCCCCAAGTAATACCTAGATTGATTTTGTCAGTTTGTTACAACTTGTGTTCCACTATCATACATAAAACAGTTATGATTAACAGCCAGTATAGAAACTTAAAAAAAAAGAAAAATCTATCTTCTAAAGCAAAGTCTATGTCCACTCAACACTGAGGCTTTCTCCATCAGTACACAGCTCCATTCTAGAGACTAAATGTCAACAACCTTTTCAACCTTGACACATAGGCAGCTGTCATAGCCATTTCCGTATCTAACTGCCGCAATAAGAAAACCCAAATGTAAAGTAGAAGTCTGGATACACAGACAGTTACTAAACGTTCTTGTGATAGGAATCAGACATAACACATCACAGTGACTTCAGTAGCCTGTCTGTCTCCTGCATCAGAGACATTGGGGGATTTGATGCTCACACATCACACCAGCTGCAGCAATACTGGAGTATTGAGAACAGAGAAAGAACCATCACTTCATTGGGCAGCTAGTTGTCTAAAAACTACATTGGATATATCCTCAGCGTCTGTCTATGATCGATTATGTACTTGTCCACTGCAGACATGCTACTCAAGCACAAACAACTGAACCAACAAAACAAAGCTGCTCCCATAAAAACTGTTTTCAGATGATTAGAAATCTGATGTCAGCAAGAAACATATACCAAACAATTCGTTCAGTTACCCCTTTGACAACTGGAACCAGGACTAGCTTTTTTTTTAAATAAGCAAACCTCATATCCATCAATCCAGTCAAAATGCATTTCAGCAAAGTAACAAAGATCAAGACAAAAAACTAGCAGATAAAAGACAGAAAAGGAAACAGAACAAGACAAGTGCAATTGGATTCGAAATCAACAAATTGCACCTACATTATCCTGTCTCCACTTCATCAACTTCTCAACACCTGTTTTCTTTACACCTCAACAAATCCTTTTTAGGAATGAATAAAAAGTAGCAGTCTGGAGAAACAGACAGTTACTAAAGTTCTTGTGATATGAATCCTTTATAACACATCACAATGACTTCAGTAACATGTCTGTTTCCTGAGTATGTGTCTTTCAGGGATTTCTGTATGCTGACACACAATACCAGCTGTACGTAGGCTGTGGGCATTTAACCACAAAACATCAAAATGACAAGAAGCAATGATGACTGATGGCAATTTGTCCCCAGGTAATACCTAAATTGATTTCGTCAGTTTGTTACAACTTGTGTTCCACTATCATACATAAAACAGTTATGATTAACAATGAGTATACAAACTTCAAAAAGAGAAAAATCTGCTCTCTAAAGCAAAGTATATGTCCAGTCAATACTGAGACTTTCTCTATCACTACACAGCTCCATTCTAGAGACTAAATGTCAACAACCTTTTCAACCTTGACACATAGGCACCTGTCATAGCCATTTCCATATCTAACTGCCGCAATCAGAAAACCCAAATGTAAAGTAGAAGTCTGGATAGACAGTAGACAGTTACTAAAGTTCCTGTGATATGAATCAGACATAACACATCACAGTGACTTCAGTATCTGTCTGTTTCCTGCATCAGAGACATTGGGGGATTTCATGCTCACACATCACACCAGCTGCAGCAATACTGGAGTATTGAGAACAGAGAAAGAACCATCACTTCATTGGGCAGCTAGTTGTCTAAAAACTACATTGGATATATCCTCAGCATCTGTCTATGATCGATTATGTACTTGTCCACTGCAGACATGCTACTTCAGCACAAACAACTGAACCAACAAAAAAAGCTGCTCCCATAAAAACTGTTTTCAGATGCTTAGAAATCTGATGTCGTTACGTGATATGATCAATAGCAACACCACACAAGTTCCCCAACTACTCCTTGAACTAGGAGGCAGTGATGAGTATCCATTGTGGGGGTACCAGTGTCATGAAATGGGTAGGCACTGCACTTTTCCTACGCCTCTCCCTGGGGAAACCAGCCAAATTTCATGCAGAGAAACTGCTGTAGACATAAATAGTATAAAATAAAATAAAGTATCTACATGCAAATCTGTTATGAAAGCACACACACAAGTCCATTAGTGCCATGACATCAGCAGCCAATATACAACTCCACAGCAAACAAGAGTATTTGAATAATGTCAACAACGCGTCAACTTACACTTTATTAGCTTTCACGGCCACTTCTATAACCCTGCTGTCCCACACAAGTAAAACGAAAAGTAGCAGTCTGAAGAAACAGACAGTTACTAAAGTTCTTGAGATATGAATCCTACATAACACATCACAATGACTTCAGTAACATGTCTGTTTCCTGGACAGTGTGTTTCAGGGATTTCTGTATGCCAACACACAATACCAGCTGTAGTAGGACTGTAGGATTTAACCACAACATCAAAATGACAAGAAGCAATGATGACTGATGACAATTTTGTCCCCAGGTAACCTAGATTGATTTCGTCAGTTTGTTACAACTTGTGTTCCACTATCATACATAAAACAGTTATGATTAACAGTGAGTATACAAACTTTTTTTTAAAAAAAGAAGAAAAATCACCCTCTAAAGCAAATATCTGTAGTCAATACTGAAACTTTCTCCCATCATACACAGCTCCATTCTAGAGACTAAATGTCAACAACCTTTTCAACCTTAACACATAGGCACTGTCATAGCCATTTCCATATCTAACTGCGCCAATAGAAAACCAAATGTAAAGTAGAAGTCTGGATACAAGACAGTTACTAAAGTTCCTTGTGATAGAATCAGACATAACACATCACAGTGACTTCAGTACTGTCTGTTTCCTGCATCAGAGACATTGGGGGATTTCATGCTCACACATCACACCACTGCAGCAATACTGGAGTATTGAAACAAAGCATATTCAGGCATATGTAACAAATGACTCATTGTACTAAAATATTATGCAGATAAAGACTAGACAAGGAAAAAACAAAAACCCATAAAAGAGTGCAAAATTGGATTTGAAGATAACAATTGACCTACAATCGTTCATTCCCTTTCACAATTCTCAACACTGTTTTTTTAACCTCAACCAAATCCATCAGGGATCAAAACAGTTCAATTAACCTTGTCACAGTAAAATTAATGAAAAAAGTTTGGCAGCAAAAAGAATTAAACGAACAAATCAGACAAGGAATTTTTGCATCCAGAATTGGCACGTTTACCTCTACCATCGATGCACTGATCTTTCCCTAACAAATCCTTCATGTTCTGTAACAATTCTTTAACCTCCATTTCAAGTTGGTGAAAAAAAAGGAAAACTGAATGGAAATTTGTGTTGTGAAGACAGATACCTCAAAGACATCAGCTCGTGACTGTGATCATGATCAATAGACACCTCACAAGTCCCCAATCAATATCAATTGACTAGGAAAGGCAGTGATGAAGAGATCATCAGATGTGGCGGTTACAGGTGGTCATGAAATGGTAGCATGCACTAGTCCCTACGCACTCCTCTGGGTGAAAACCAGCAAATGTTCATGCAGTAGAAATTGGTGTGACTAATAGTCAGGTATTGAAAACAACAAAATGTATGCTACATGCAAATCTGTTAATTGAAATCTGATGCACACACACAAGTCTCATTAGTGCCATGACATCCAGCAGCCAATATACAACTCCACAGCAAACAAGAGTATGTTGAATAATGTCAACAACAACGCGTCAACCTTTACACTTTATATAGCTTTCACGGCCACTTCTATACCCTGCTGTCCCCACACAAGTAAAACGAAAAGTAGCAGTCTGAAGAAACAGACAGTTACTAAAGTTCTTGAGATATGAATCCTACATAACACATCACAATGACTTCAGTAACATGTCTGTTTCCTGGGACAGTGTGTTTCAGGGGTTTCTGTATGCCAACACACAATACCAGCTGTAGGTAGACTGTAGGTATTTAACCACAACATCAAAATGACAAGAAGCAATGATGACTGATGACATTTTGTCCCCAGGTAACACCTAGATTGATTTCGTCAGTTTGTTACAACTTGTGTTCCACTATCATACATAAAACAGTTATGATTAACAGTGAGTATACAAACTTTTTTTAAAAGAGAAGAAGAAAAATCAACCCTCTAAAGCAAAATATCTGTTGGTCAATACTGAAACTTTCTCCATCAGTACACAGCTCCATTCTAGAGACTAAATGTCAACAACCTTTTCAACCTTAACACATAGGCAGCTGTCATAGCCATTTCCATATCTAACTGCGCCAATAAGAAAACCAAAATGTAAAGTAGAAGTCTGGATACACAGACAGTTACTAAAGTTCTTGTGATAGGAATCAGACATAACACATCACAGTGACTTCAGTAGCTGTCTGTTTCCTGCATCAGAGACATTGGGGGATTTCATGCTCACACATCACACCAGCTGCAGCAATACTGGAGTATTGAGAACAGAGAAAGAACCATCACTTCATTGGGCAGCTAGTTGTCTAAAAACTACATTGGATATATCCTCAGCGTCTGTCTATGATCGATTATGTAGTTGTCACTGCAGACATGCTACTTCAGCACAAACATCTGAACCAACAAAAAAAAAAGCTGCTCCCATAAAAACTGTAATCAGATGCTTAGAAATCTGATGTCAGCAAGAAACATATACCAAACAACTCGTTCAGTTACCCCATTGACAACTGGAACCTGGGACAGTGTGTTTCAGGGATTTCTGTATGCCGACACACAATACCAGCTGTACGTAGGCTGTGGGCATTTAACCACAACATCAAAATGACAAGAAGCAATGATGACTGATGGCAATTTGTCCCCAGGTAATACCTAAATTGATTTCGTCAGTTTGTTACAACTTGTGTTCCACTATCATACATAAAACAGTTATGATTAACAGTGAGTATACAAACTTAAAAAAAAGAGAAAAATCTATGCTCTAAAGCAAAGTATATGTGACGCTCCACCACGAAATGACTCACTTAACACATAATCTACTTTTCCGCTAGGAGCCATTAAAAGCAGGTAAGGTCAAGCTGGTAATTTTGAGATTTTGATTGATTATTAAAGTGTAGCCATTATCCTACCTCATAAGGAAATATCAAATAATAATTTTGTCTCATTTTGCCTGAAAACGTGTTTTAAAAATACCCAAGCCCTCATTCTGGCCACCTATTATGATCCTAAACTTGTCAATTTCTCATTTTGCCATTTCCTGCAGTCTAGCATTTCAACTTGTAATAACTTTTCATAGAATTGTCCGATTTTCAATCTGTTTTTTCTATTATATAGCCATTTCATTGACAATTTTACACACGTCAATAACTAATAATTGATCTTTGGTGCAATGCGACTCCTTATGTGGTGGAGCGTCACATAGGTTCAGTCAATACTGAGACTTTCTCCATCAGTACACAGCTCCATTCTAGAGACTCGAGGTCAACAACCTTTTCAACCTTAACACATAGGCAGCTGTCATAGCAATTTCCATATCTAACTGCCGCAATAGGAAAACCAAAATGTAAAGTAGAAGTCTGGATAGACAGACAGTTACTAAAGTTCTTGTGATAGGAATCAGACATAACACATCACAGTGACTTCAGTAGCTGTCTGTTTCCTGCATCAGAGACATTGGGGGATTTCATGCTCACACATCACACCAGCTGCAGCAATACTGGAGTATTGAGAACAGAGAAAGAACCATCACTTCATTGGGCAGCTAGTTGTCTAAAAACTACATTGGACATATCCTCAGCGTCTGTCTATGATTGATTATGTAGTTGCCCACTGCAGACATGCTACTTCAGCACAAACATTTGAACCAACAAAAAAAGCTGCTCCGATAAAAACTGTAATCAGATGATTAGAAATCTGATGTCAGCAAGAAACATATACCCAAAAATTCATTCAGTTACCCCATTGACAACTGGAACCAAGGACTAGCTTTTTTTAAATAAGCAAACCACATATCCATCAATCCAGTCAAAATGCATTTCGGCAAAGTAAAAAAGATCCAGACAAAAAACTAGCAGATAAAAGACAGAAAAGGAACAGAACAAGACAAGTGCAATTGATTTCAAAATCAACAAATTGCACCTACATTATCCTGTCTCCCATTCATCAACTTCTCAACACCTGTTTTCTTTATTCCTCGACAAATCCTTCCAGGAATGAATAAAAAGTAGCAGTCTGGAGAAACAGACAGTTACTAGAGTTCCTGTGATATGAATCCTACATAACACATCACAATGACTTCAGTAACATGTCTGATTCCTGGGACAGTGTGTTTCAGGGATTTCTGTATGCCAACACACAATACCAGCTGTACGTAGACTGTGGGCATTTAACCACAAAACATCAAAATGGCAAGAAGCAATGATGACTGATGGCAATTTGTCCCCAGGTAATACCTAAATTGATTTCGTCAGTTTGTTACAACTTGTGTTCCACTATCATACATAAAACAGTTATGATTAACAGTGAGTATACAAACTTCAAAAAGAGAAAAATCTGCTCTCTAAAGCAAAGTATATGTCCAGTGAATACTGAGACTTTCTCTATCACTACACAGCTCCATTCTAGAGACAAAATGTCAACAACCTTTTCAACCTTGACACATAGGCACCTGTCATAGCCATTTCCATATCTAACTGCGGCAATCAGAAAACCCAAATGTAAAGTAGAAGTCTGGATAGACAGTAGACAGTTACTAAAGTTCTTGTGATAGGAATCAGACATAACACATCACAGTGACTTCTGTAGCTGTCTGTTTCCTGCATTAGAGACATTTGGAGATTTCATGCTCACACATCACACCAGCTGCAGCAATACTGGAGTATTGAGAACAGAGAAAGAAACATAACTTCATTGGGCAGCTAGTTGTCTAAAAACTACATTGGATATATCCTCAGGCGTCTGATCTATGATCGATTATAGTTGTCCACTCCAGACATGCTACTTCAGCACAAACAACTGAACCAACAAAACAAAGCTGCTCTGATAAAAACTGTTATCAGATGCTTAGAAATCTGATGTCAGCAAGAAACATATACCAAAAATTCGTTCCAGTTACCCCATTGACAACTGGAACCAGGACTAGTTTTTTTAATAAAGAAACCACATATCCATCAATCCAGTCAAAATGCATTTCGGCAAAGTAACAAAGATCAAGACAAAAAACTAGCAGATAAAAGACAGAAAAGGAAACAGAACAAGACAAGTGCAATTGGATTCTAAATCAAAAATTGCACCTACATTATCCTGTCTCCCATTCACAACTTCTCAACACCTGTTTTCTTTATTCCCTCAACAAATCCTTCAGGGAATGAAAACATTTTTAAACCTGTCACAGAAATTAAATGAAACAAGTTTGGGGGCAAACAGGATTCAAACCACCACACACTCTGACAAGGACTTTTTGCTTTCTAGACAGGCGCGTTACCTCGACCACGATGCACTGATCTTTCTCCAAAACCATCACTTGTTTCTGTAACAATGCAACCCCATTTCAAGTTGGATGGAAAAAAGGAAATCTGAATGGAATGTGTGTGAAGACAGACTACATCAAAGACATCAGCTAGGTACTGTGATATGATCAATAGCAGACACCTCACAAGTCCCCAACTGATCTCTTGACTAGAGGGCAGTGATGATGATGATCCATGTGTGGGGGTAACAGGTGGTCATGAAATGGGTAGGCACTGCACTTGTTCCCTAGCCCTCTCCCTGGGGAGAACAGCCCGAATTTCATGCAGAGAAATCTGCTGTGACATAAAGTGGTATAAAATAAAATAAAGTACTCTACATGGAAATCCGTTATTGAAAGCACACAAACAAGCCTCATTAGTGCCTTCACATCCAGCAGACAATATACAACTCCACAACAACAAAAGTATGTTGAATAATGTCAACAACAACTCGTCAACTTTACACTTTATATAGCTTTCATGGCCACTTCTATACCCTGATGTCCTCACACAAGTAAACGAAAAGTAGCAGTCTGGAGAAACAGACAGTTACTAAAGTTCTTGTGATATGAATCCTACATAACACATCACAATGACTTCAGTAACATGTCTGTTTCCTGGGACAGTGTTTTCAGGGGTTTCTATATGCTGACACACAATACCAGCTGTAGGTAGACTGTAGGTATTTAACCACAACATCAAAATGGCAAGAAGCAATGATGACTGATGACAATTTGTCCCCAGGTAATACCTAGATTGATTTTGTCAGTTAGTTACAACTTGTGTTCCACTATCATACATAAACAGTTATGATTAACAGTGAGTATACAAACTTCAAAAAGAGAAAATCTGCTCTCTAAAGCAAAGTTATGTCTAGTCAATACTGAAACTTTCTCTGTCACTACACAGCTCCATTCTAGAGACTAATGTCAACAACCTTTTCAACCTTGACACATAGGCACTGTCATAGCCATTTCCATATCTAACTGCAGCAATAAGAAAACCCAAATGTAAAGTAGAAATCTGGATATACATAGACAGTTACTAAACGTTCTTGTGATAGGAATCAGACATAACACATCACAGTGACTTCAGTAGCCTTCTGTCTCCTGCATCAGAGACATTGGGGGATTTCATGCTCACACATCACACCAGCTGCAGCAATACTGGAGTATTGAGAACAGAGAAGAAACATCACTTCGTTGGGCAGCTAGTTGTCTAAAAACTACATTGGATATATCCTCAGCGTCTGTCTATCATCCATTATGTACTTGTCCACTGCAGACATGCTACTTAAGCACAAACAACTGAACCAACAAAACAAAGCTGCTCCTATAAAAACTGTAATCAGATGCTTAGAAATCTGATGTCAGCAAGAAACATATACCAAAAATTCTTCCCGTTACCCATTGACAACTGGAACCAGGACTAGCTTTTTTAAATAAGCAAACCACATATCCATCAATCCAGTCAAAATGCATTTCGGCAAAGTAACAAAGATCAAGACAAAAAACTAGCAGATAAAAGACAGAAAAGGAAACAGAACAAGACAAGTGCAATTGGATTCGAAATCAACAAATTGCACCTACATTATCCTGTCTCCCATTCATCAACTTCTCAAACACTGTTTTCTTTAATTCCTCAACAAATCCTTCAGGAATGAAAACATTCTTTAACCTGTCACAGAAATTAAAAGAAACAAGTTAGGGGCCCAAACGGGATTCAAACCACCACACACTCAGACAAGGACTTTTTGCTTTCTAGACAGGCGGTTACCTCGACCACCGATGCACTGATCTTTCTCCAAACCATAACTTTGCTCTGTAACAATGCAACCCCATTTCAAGTTGGATGGAAAAAGGAAATCTGACTGGGAATGTGTGTGAAGACATACTGCATCAAAGACATCAGCTGGGTCTGGTGATATGCTGGAAACAGACACATCACAAGTCCCCAACTGATCTCCTTGACCAGAGGACAGTGATGATGGTGATCCAGGTGTGGGGGTAACAGGTGGTCATGTAACTGCTGCTTTCAGAACTTTCTATCTAAAAACAAGTACCAGTCTAGCGTATTTTGCATGTCCTGTATGTATTAGCTTAGCAGTGTAAGGTCTTTTAACGTGGCCCTGGGGCTTTTTAACAAAAACCAGATATAGTCCAAGAGTGGACTGTTTTAGTGTAAGCCATGTGGCAAGCTACAAGGGAATTAACCTTTCCAGCTAACCCAAATTTTTAACCCTCTTAACTCCCTTCTTTTATTTTTTGTCTTCATGTACACTATTATGTGTGATAAGACAGTCAACTTTAGGACACAGACTGACAGAGACAGACAGACTGACTGACAGACAGACAGACAGACAGACCACGAAATAGAGACAGACATAATCAGAATGGGGAGTGTTATTTTCTTGCTTTTGTCTTTTCTTCTTTAAAAAAAATATTTTACGTAGTTTTTGTTTATTTTTCTGTGCAAAACTGAACATACAAGTAGATCTATATATGTATATATAATGTACGTATATAATGTACATTACACACACACACACACACACACACACACACACACACACACACACACCACACACACACATATATATATTATGTGTGTGTGTGTGTGTACTTCTCTTTCCTGTGGATCAAGAAACACAAAGACTTAGAGCTGAGGCAGTGTTTTCCAAGCGACTTCATGACACATGGTTTTGATTGACAATCGAAGGGTCGACTGTCGGGAGGTGGAAGAGCCCACGTCGTGTTTTTTAAGTGACGTCATGTCACGTGATTTTGATTGACAAGGGAAGGCGTCAGCTGCCGCCTTCTGCTTGTACAAGGGCAGTAGCTGGTCTCATACTGGTGTTTATTGTGTTTTCGTTAAACAATTGCTGAAAATGATTGAACCACTGATCATCAGTTATATCTTTACAGATTTTTGTTTTTCGCCTTCCTGAAACTTGCTTAAGTTCTTTCCAAAAGTGCTTGCTATTTTTACCAAGAGAAGCCAAGTACTTGCCTTTTACTCGCTTATGTCTAGTTTTTTTGCATTTAATCAACTTTTTATAGTCTGTTCGTGCCTTTACGTACAATTGTATTCTGTATGAAAATCTAAGGTATAAGTACTTGGTCCCAATCGATCAACCATACGTAAATGTGTTGAAATATGGCTCTGTATTTACCATTCGTAGGCTAAGTTTATATCTTTTCAATGCCTTAAAAATAAGGCAGGATTTTGTTGAAAACTTGGAGACTTGACAAACAAATAACATCATTTAAAAGAGGTCAGTTTAATCTAAAAGGACACATGTTCACACTTGATATGTTTTAGCAGTTGCCATATATGTCATGAGGTTTCATTTTATTTTTGCATTATTTGCTTTGCTTTGCTATGCTTTGTTTACCCCATTCTTGGGGCTGGTGGCCTGAAGAATAAATCTTGTTCATGTTCATGTTCATGTCAGCTGCCGCCTAGTGGTTGAGCCCCCGTTGTGGTTTTTTTGTGTTGTTTTTCTTTTTTGCCAAAAGCCTACATTCCATACTTTAAAACCAGCCTTAAAACATTTGGTTCTTTTCTTAAATCTTCCGCCTCATAATTTACCAATGCTCTTTGATGATGATAATAATAATAATAATAATAATAAAATAATAATAATAATAATAATAATAATAATATAACAATAATAATAATAATGATGATGATGATGATGATGATAATAATGATGATGATAATAATGATGATAATAATAATAATAATCATAATCATAATAGTAATAATAATAATAATAATAATAATAATAATAATGATGATGATGATGATGATGATGATGATGATGATGATGATAATAGTAATGATAATAACAATAACAAATAATAAAAATGTATGGAATTTATATTGTGCTAAATCTTGTAAAGCAAACAAATGGAAGCCCTTAGCTAACAACCACTTCTATCTTCATCACCATGTCTAGGCATGCTATGCGCGCACGCACTGGCAGCGTGTGTGCAATGAATGTAAACGATTTGAATGTAACATGCTTTGGTTTCTCGTTTTTACAAGATTCCATACATTATCATTCTTCTTCTTCTCCTTCATTATCATTATTATGTACGCAATACTGGATTGCATAGCATCGTTATGTTCGCATATCACAGTTACTTTTTCAAGAATTGTACTATTTTAAAATGCGCCCCCACCCCCATCCCATCCCCAAAGTGGGATGACTTGTGACCACAGTCCCTAAATCTGATTTATCTCCTCTGGGCCTTTACTATCAACTCCACAACAGCTACTTCGGGAACTCAAGGGCGTGATCAACAGAGTTTTCGGCAGCTGAAGTTGTCAGTGCCTTTTTGGGTATTAGTTTGTCTGCATTTTGTCTTTGGATGAGACTATAAACCGAGGTCCTGTGTGTGAACCCATGCAGAACATCCTGGCACACATTAAATCCTTTCCGCTTTTCGTAAGAGTAGGCCATCGTGTGCTGGTGGGAACAGATGACATTTTCAAAAACTGCATACACAGGACACTGGACGTAAGAAAGCACAGGAGTGCTTATTCCATTATCCTCCATATAAAAGAATGGATAGAAAAAAATAGAATAGAATGAGGAGGGGGGGGTCAATTTAAAAAAAAAATATTTTCAACTACCTTTTCATTTAAAATTGAATACAGCTATGCAAAAACGACCTTTTC
>CM060337.1:48720880-48743380 GCA_030674155.1 Stramonita haemastoma
ATGTATAAAAGCACACGAGTGCTTATTCATTATCCTTGAAATGAAAGAACTTGCCTCGCCTTGCCTTCCCCCCCCCCCCTCTCCCTCTCTCTCTCTCCTCATTCTTTTTTGTTCTTGTTCCCCCTCTATCTCGTCCCCCCCCCCTTCCCGCTATTATTACCATAACTGCGGGAAAAGAGCTACCAACACCCTCTTGTTCAGCAATTTCTGTCTATGTCCCAGGTATAGTATTTGTTTGATGTATCGTTTTCACCTAAACCCTCTTCGTACAAAATTTTGTAAAAATGATCAATGCTTGAGTGGTGAACAAATCACAGTGAATCATTGGCTTGTGCACTGCCGGTTAACACAATTTGCCAGTTTAGTTATCCTTTATCTTTTGGGCTCAATTTGAATATCAATTCTCTCCTTCACGAGTTTGCTGTTTACCTTAGTAGCAGTCCGGTTGGCGTCTACCTTTGATAATGGGTGGTGATGTAGATTTTAAAGATGATGATGGTGGTGAGTAGATGTTACAGATGATGGTGGTGGTGGTGATGTAGATGTTAAAGATGATGGTGGTGGTGATGTAGATGATACAGATGATGGTGGTGGTGATGTAGATGTTAAGATGATGCTGGTGGTGATGTAAAGTCTAGATGTTGAAGATAGTGGTGGTGGTGATGTAGATGTTATAGACGATGGTGGTGGTGGTGATGTAGATGTTATAGACGATGGTGGTGGTGGTGATGTAGATGTTGGGATGATGGTGGTGGTGATGTAGATGTTATAGACGATGGTGGTGGTGGTGATGTAGAAAGATGGTGGTGGTGGTGATGTAGAAAGATGGTGGTGGTGGTGGTGATGTAGATGTTATAGATGATGGTGGTGGTGGTGATGTAGATGTTATAGACGATGGTGGTGGTGGTGATGTAGATGTTGGGGATGATGGTGGTGGTGATGTAGATGTTATAGACGATGGTGGCGGTGGTGATGTAGAAAGATGGTGGTGGTGGTGGTGATGTAGATGTTAAAGATGATAGTGGTGGTTCTGGAACCAGACCGACTTTTGTTGCTTTCTCGACGCTTTGACCAGTCTCGGGTTTTAAGACATATTTTGCAATTGCGCCTTCGTCTTCATGTCGGCGAAACGTCTTTGTGACAACCACATTGAAAAGTACAGATCCCTGAAGTCCCCCCCCACACTTTGTAAGTTGCTGGTACGATTATAAATTCATTGTTTATTGATCAGTTCATCATGTCTGTGAATGATTTACATGGTAGCGAATGGTGATTTATTGATTTCATCTGGTTTGAGTTAGCGTGGACGTGACGTCTTCAAGTTCGGTGCCGTTTTTGATATTATGTTACACTCATATCACCACTTATTATAGTCTAGATAAACAAGCCAAAGTGTTGAAGGATTGATCACCTTTATTTGTTTATGCAGAAACGATTCTGCAGGGAACTGTGCAAGGCGGGAGAAAGAGAGGCAGGCAGAGAAAGAGATGGGAGGACAACATCCGAGAGTGGACGGGCCTCAGGCCGAGTGACACCCTGAGAAAACAAAAGGTCGAGGACTGAGGGAAATGGAGAGAGCTGGTTGCGAGGTCTTCCGTGGCGCCCCTACGGTCTAAACAGACTACGGGATAGAAGAAGAAGAAGAAGAAGAAGAAGAAGAAGAAGAAGAAGAAGAAGAAAGAAGAAGAAGAAGAAGAAGAAGAAGAAGAAGAAGAAACGTTATAATGACGCAGTAGCTCTGAGGTTAGCCAATCTGAAGATTATAACGATGTTTTCCTACTAGTGCCTGGCAAGGTTGCACTGGGCGCCGCTACGTAACATTTGTGTACTGCATTTTTCTTCACATATGGCTTTTATTGTACCTTGAACTTCTCTTCCGTTCAGTTCTAGCCGAGCCCTGTCATAGGAATGTGTTGCCACATGTACCTCGTTATTCATTTAGGCATCTCACACTGGCACATACTGCATTTGGAAGGTGTGATTTAGTGGTACAGACTGAAACCTCGTAATATGATACTTTTGATATGTAAAGCATTTCCACATGTACATATTGAGCTTGTTCTTGCTTTGTATTAATTTTCAGTGACCAGTTATTGTCAGTATAATTAGCCGTTTACTTAGTATACTCTTTGGGGTTTTGTTTCAGTTCTTCAGCACTAGGCTACAGCTCCTGTTGGCTCTCTAAATTTCCATATGGATGGTTACACGTATCTTTGGACCAATAAAGAGTTGTTTTACGGTGACACTATCTGCGAGACTATTCTTTGAACAAAAGGCAGCCCCTGCCAGAATGTTCATGGAATGCGAGGCAGAATAGTGGTGATGTGGATGATAAAGATGATGGTGGTGGTGATGATAAAGATGATGGAGGTGGTAGTGATGATGTTAAAGATGATGGGGGTGGTGATGTTCAAGATGATGGTGGTGATGTTGTTAAAGATGATGATGGTGGTGATGTAGATGTTAAAGATGGTGGTGGTGGTGGTGATGTAGATGTTAAAGATGATGGTGGTGGTGATGTGGATGTTAAAGATGATGGTGGTGATGTAGATGTTAAAGATGATGGTGGTTTTGGTGGTGATGTTAAAGATGATGGTGGTTTTGGTGGTGATGTTAAAGATGATGGTGGTGGTGGTGATGTTCAAGATGATGATGGTGGTGATGTAGATGTTAAAGATGATGGTGGTGATGATGTAGATGTTAAAGATGATGGTGGTGGTGATGTGGATGTTAAAGATGATGGTGGTGTGGTGATGTTGAGAGATAGTGGTGGTGGTGGTGATGTTAAAGATGATGGTGGTGGTGATGTTGAGAGATAGTGGTGGTGGTGATGTAGATGTCAAAAATGATGGTGGTGGTGGTGATGATGTTAAAGATGATGGTGGTTGTGATGTGGATGTTGAAGATGGTGATGTAGATGTTAAAGATGATGGTGGTGGTGGTGGTTTAGATGTTGAGTAAGATGGTGGTTGGGATGTTGATGTCGAGGATGATGATGTCTGAGGATAATAGAGAGAGAGAGAAATAAGATAACGTGGTTGGTGAGGAGGCTGGTGGCGATGGTGTTGTGGATGATAAGGATGAAGGTGGTGATGATGATGACAATGGAAATGATGATCATTGATGATGATGGAGGTGATGATATGTATGATGAAAAATGATGGTGGTGGAGATGGTGTGAATATTATACATGGTGACGGCAATGAAGATAATCATAGATTTCGAGAATGATTACGGTGATGACGATGTGGATGTTGAACATGATGATAGCGAGGATGATGCAGTTGTTTTAAAAGTGGTGTGATGATGGTGAGAGAGCTACTGAAGATGGTGGCATTGTTGTTTATGTCGAATAATTATATAGATGTTGAAGATATTGATGACGATTATGTATGTTGAAGATGGTGATGTAGAGGTTAAGTATAATGACGATGACAATGATGCAGCAGATCGTGAGAGGGTTGATGGTGATGATGATGATGATGATGATGATGATGGTGATGATGATGATGATGATAGAGAGGGTGAAGATGAGGATGTATTTGTTGAAGATGGCAATGATAACAAAGGATTTTTTTTTTTAAAGGAGATCAGATTTTCAGATTCTCCTGTCATCAGCTACGATGTGATAGAATCACATTATATGCAGCCTTGGGAGTACTGAATAGGGAATTTTTGTTTTTCTACTTTTATTGTAATGAACATGATTAATTGAGCATGCATTCTCTCTCTCTCTCTCTCTCTCTCTCTCTCTCTCTCTCTCTCTCTCTCTCTCTCTCTCTCTCTCTCTCTCTTTCTCTCTTCTTATAGCCTAGTTGTCAGAACATTGCGCTGGCAATTTGACGACCCGGGTTCGAGACCCGGGTTCGATTCCGGTCGAGGGGATTTTTCCTCTGGAGTTATGTATATATGTATGTTTGTCCGTTGTGTTCGACGATGACCCCAAAAACAGCAGAGGAGGCAGCTGCTGTTTCGGAAATGGGGCAAAAATTTGATTACAGTGGAGATGCCTTGCCCACAGCACACCCCCACTCTCTCGGCCTTGAGGGCATAAGGACAGTCAGCATTGGAGATGTTCTCCAAAGGCCAACTAGGCTGCGGCACATAGGGACTGTGCAAGTCAAGCCTCCTAGTTAGAGAGTCATAGTCGATCACTAAAGACTAAGCTGTAAAGTGGAATTCCATGAGTGGGAAAGCCACTGATCATACAGCCTCTCACTTTGTTGTTGCCCCCAGTGTTAATAGTTTAATCAAGAACTGTGATAAAAACCTAGGCACTGAAGGCACCCTCTGGAGTTAACATCAGTGCTGACTCCACTCCCCCAAAAAGTCTTTCGGATGAGACTTTAAACCGAGGCCCCGTGTGCGAACGCACGCAGAACATCTTGCGCACACGTTAAATCCTGTTCCGCTTTTCGTTAAGAGTAGGCTGTCGTGTGCCGGTGAGAACAGATGGCATTTACAAAACTGCATACAGATGGGGACTGGATGTAAAAAAAAAAAAGCATATGATTGCTTATTCCATTATCCTCGATATAAAAGAATAAGAAAAAATAAAGATAAAACATGAATAAGATCTCTTCTCTCTGTGTAATGTTTGTCGTTTCTATTGCTTGCCTTGTTCTTTTCTGCTTTCCTTTTACTCGAGTGCTTTCATGTTTCAGCTTCACAATTTTTTCCCGTCATTTGCTGCAATTCACCGGAGTCCTCTTGTTGGTCTGGTTTACTCCAGGATGTCTGTGTTTGGCCTTCTGGAAAGTTGTTCTCTGCTGGTTGGGCTGGCTTATGGACTGTTGATCCTGGCAGTTTGAGTGGCTGGGTCCGTGGTTGGTCGTTGCACTGTTCCGCCTTTTTAAGTTGACCATGCTCTTGGCAATAAGGCGTCTATTTATTTATTTATTTATTTATTTATTTATTTATTATTATTTATTTATTCTTTTATTCTTTTATATCGAGGATAAAAGAATAAGCAATCATGTGCTTTTTTTTACATCCAGTCCCCGTGTGTATGCAATTTTGTAAATGTCATCTGTTCCCACCAGCGCGCACATGATGGCCTACTCTTACGAAAAGCGGAACAGGATTTCACGTGTGCGCAAGATGTTCTGCGTGCGTTCGCACACGGGGGCCTCGGTTTAAAGTCTCATCCTTAGGACTTTTGGGGAGAGTGGAGTCAGCACTGATGTTAACTCCAGGAGAAAAACCGTCTCGACCGGAATCGAACCCGGGTCACATCGTCGAATTGCGAGCGCAGTGTTCTGACCACTAGGTTATCTGTCCCCCATCTCTTCTTTTCCTCAGCGCAACCATTGCTCTTGGGGAAAATGGATGTTGGTTCGTATACATTCTCACACTCATTCACACTTCTACACTTGTGACTATTTTGACTTATTTACAAAAATTCCCTTTCTCATCATCTCTCTTTTTTTCTTCTTTTTTTTCCTGTCTCGCTTTCATGGTAGTCATAGAGCACAATTTTTTCTTTATCTTTATTTTTTTGTGCTTGGGTGTTTTACATGTTTGTCTTTAAAAGTTATGAGAGAGAGAGAGAGACAGAGACAGAGAAGAGAGAGAGAGAGAGAGAGAGAGAGAGAGAGAGAGAGAGAGAGAGAAGAAGCAAAACAAACAAAAGAAAACCAAAAAAAAGAAAACCAACAAGAAACAAAAACACCCCCCCCACACACACACAAACTCGAAACACACACACACACACACACACACACACACACACACACACACACACACACACACACACACATTAAATGTGTAGATCTATTAGCTTGTGATTGCAATATGGGTGTATGTTTTCTTTAAGTTAAGGTCTCGCGCCAAACACATTGTTTTGTGAACGTCTAGTTTCAAATTCTTTTTCAAAAATCATGTTAAGAGGAATTACGGATTCTGTTTGTTTTTTTAAAATATACTAATACACATTTTGCCAAGTAATATGAGGAAGTTAATGAAGTTATCTTTTTTCAGAACGGTCAATTCTTTGTTACAAATAAATTATCTATTTTTGAAAGTTTCATCTGGACATTAAGCTCTCTGTATATATTCTTTCTTCTATAAGCTTCCACAATCACACGCAGCGCACGCACACACACACACACACACACACACACACACACACAACAAACACACAAACACACAACAAACACAACACAAACAACACACACAAACACACAAACACACACACACACAACACACACACACACACACACACACACACACACACACACACACACACACACAACAAACACACACAAACACACACAAACAAACACACACAAACACACACAAACAAACACACACACACACACACACACACACACACACACACACACACACACACACACACACACACACACACACACACAACGTGCGATAGCAAATGAGTGCCAGGTTGACAGCCCAGAATGACTCAGACTAAGATCAGGCAATGATTATGATTATTTTACATACATACGGTGTAAAGTAAAAGAACCATGTTGACAAACTCTTTTTAGAGACAGTCTCGTTTAAAAACATCACTAACAAGCAAATGCCTTTGGAGAACGGTTTGAAAGAGCTACTTTTGGCCAAGCTCACTGAGAAATTGACTCCTACAGCAGTCTTCAAGGACCGAAAAAGGCAGAACATACATCGCCATCTTCGAAACGCACATGACTTCTATTTGTAACTGTCGAGTTTTTTTTTCCGAAACCCAAACTCGGCGGGCAAACTACAGAAACCTACATCATACCTGGGATTTTTGGTGTGGACGGACGGCAACAAACTGAAAGAAAAAGACATGGGCAACAACATACTGACATTTCACTGTACCAACATTACAAGACAAGACGCCACAACATGGATACAGTCATCTATCGTCCTGTGCATGCATCAGTCTGTTCTAAAAATGTGTTGTGCATGCATCAATCTGTTTTTTTTAAAAAATCTAACATGTATCTATGATTTTCCGTAAGCATTCCCAAGATTTTTGTGAAATGTACAGGCTACCCTTCAACTCCATATTAAAGCAAATGGATGCCCCCACATCCAACTGCATAGATTCAGCCGGGAAAAAAAACGGTTCCAAATCAGATGAAGCAATGAAACAGTCAAATCTATAAATGGACTATATAGTCGATTAAAAATGATACCCACTTACAAGACTCAAAAGGATAACTGCAATCCATAAACTACAAGTTTTGAACATTTCCTGCTCTCATTCCAAGGATGAAAGGAAAATAGTCACGACAGTATATCTTTTCCCACTCTTTTCATTTTCTTTTTTTTTTTTTTTTTGGTTTTGCACATTGAATTAATATTGCCTGTCAATAAAAGTGGGAGTTGAAGGCTACCCTGTTTAGAAAATCGCACAACATTACTTAAAGGTGCCGACACACGATACGTTTCGCCATATCAACGATAGGGGCCAGAGCGCCACGCCAACTTGATGGGGTTTACCTAACCCTCAGTTACCTTGTGTATGATCCCATGAACCTGAGATCCACACACCCATCAGGTTTTAGACAGTGGCTCTCACATCATTCAGCTCAAACGGATCGTGCCTCAACACCTATCAGACTTCACTCACCCCTGAGCTCAATTGCTGTCCATCCGCTGTTTGCAGAATGTCGGGAGACTCCGTCCGTCCGTCCGTCGTCAGTCGTGTCCGCATCTCTCTCAGGACACTCCAACCTAGTACTCCCTCCCCACTTTCCCCACTTACCTTGTCCCAACCCAGACCTCTTCTATCAGGAGAGAGAGAGAGGGGAGAGAGAGAGAGAGAGGGAGAGAGAGAGAGAGAGAGAGAGAGGGGGGAGAGAGAGAGAGAGAGGGAGAGAGAGAGAGAGAGAGAGAGAGAGAGAGAGAGAGAAGAGAGAGAGGAGGAGTGAGAGAGAGAGAGAGAGAGGGGAGAGAGGAGAGAGGAGGGGGGGAGAGAGAGAGAGGGGAGAGAGGAGAGAGGAGGGGGAGAGAGAGAGGGGGGGGAGAGAGAGAGAGAGAGAGAGAGGGTGTGTGAGAGAGAGAGAGGAGAGAGAGCAGATAGAAGACGAGATGGCTGACTGACAGACGACAGAGAGGACAGTAAGAGAGAGAAGAGAAGAGACAAGAGACAGATAGACAGAGAAGGAGACAGATGAGAGACGGAGGGAGGGAGAGAGAGAAAGGAAGGAGAGAGAGAAGAGAGAGAGAGACGAGAGAGAGAGAAGAGAGAGAGAGAGAGAGAGAGAGAGAGAGAGGAGAGGAAGGGAGAGGAAGGGAGAGAGAGAGACGAGAGAGAGACGGAGGGAGGGGAGAGAGAAAGGAAGGAGAGAGAGAGAGAGAAGGAAGGGAGAGAGAGAGAGAGAGAGAGAGAGAGAGAGAGAGAGAGAGAGAGAGAGAGAGAGAGAGAGAGAGAGAGAGAAGAGAGAGAGAGAGAGAGGAAGGGAGAGGAAGGGAGAGAGAGAGAGAGGCAGAGACAGACACAGAGTAACAGTAAAGAGAGAGGGACAGATAGAAGACAGACAGACAGACAGTAAAGAAGAGAGAAAGACAGTGACAGAGTAAAGGAGACACACAGAGAGAGGGAGAGAGACAGAGTAAAGGGGAGAGACAGACAGACAGACAAAAAGGAGAGAGACAAAGAGAGAGACAGACAGACAGACAAAGATGAAGACAGACAGACAGCAGACAGACAGACAGGCAGATAGGGAGAGGAGAGAGGGAGGAGGGAGGGAGAGACGGGGGAGAGGAGGGAGAGAGAGAGAGGGGGGAGGGAGGGACAGACAGACAGACAGAGTAAAGGGAAAGAGAGAGAGACAGACAGACAAAGAGTGAGAGAGACAGACAAAAATGGACAGACAGGCAGACAAGCAGACAGACAGGAGAGAGATGTAGAAAGGGGAATATTTCTGATGGTGACCGATGACAGAGAGACAGACAGACAGACGGACTGACAGAGACTGACAGTACAGAAGAGAGACAGACAGACAGTAAAGAAGAGAGAGCGAGTAAAGGGGACAGAGAGAGAGGGAGGGAGGGAGGGAGAGAGAGGGGAGGAGGGGAGAGAGAGAGAGAGAGACTGACTGACACCGACACAGAGAGAGACAGAGAATGGCAGTAAGGAAGAAAACAAAGAGAGACAGAGTAGAAGACAAAAGAAAAGGAGAGAAAAAAAGGAGGAGGAGAGAGGGAGAGATACAGTAAAGGAGAGAGAGGGAGAGCGACAGACAGTAGTAAAAGAGACAGAGACAGGGGACAGAGAGAGAGAGAGAGAGAGAGAGAGAGAGGTGAGACTGACAGACAGACAAGGAGTAAAGGGGAGAGACAGACAGACAGACAAAGAGAGAGAGACAGAGAAACAGACAGACAAAGACGGACAGACAGACAGACAGCAGGACAGAGAGAGAGAGGAGAGGGAGGGAGGGTGAGAGAGAGAGGGGGAGGGGACAGAGAGGGAGGAGGGGAGGGAGGGAGGGAGGAGACAGACAGAACAGACAGACAGACTGACTGACAGACAGACTGACAAAGAGACACACTGACAGTAAAGAAGAGAGAGAGACAGATAGACAGATGGTAAAGAGAGAGACACAGAGACAGAGACAGACGGACAGAGTAAAGGAGACACAGAGAGAGACAGAGACAGACAGACACAGAGAGACAGAGACTGACATTAAAGATGAGAGAGAGACAGATAGACAGACAGTAAAGAAGAGACAGAGAGAAAGAGACAGACAGACAGAGACAGAGACGGACAAAGTCAAGGAGACACAAGAGAGAGAGATGGAGATAGAGAGGGATACAGTAAAGGAGAGAGAGACAGACAGACATAGTAAAGGAGACACAGAGAGAGAGGGGGGAGGAGAGAGAGGGAGAGAGAGGGAGAGAGAGAGAGACAGACAGAGTAAAGGGGAGAGAGAGAGACAGACAGAGACAAAGAGAGAACAGAGAGACAGACAAAGACAAAGAGACAGACAGACAAAGACGGACAGACAGACAGACAGACAGACGGCAGGCTGGCAGACAGACAGACAGACGACAGACAGACAGAAGAGAGAGAGAGAGAGAGGAGAGAGAGAGAGGAGAGAGAGAGAGAGAGAGAGAGAGAGAGAGAGAGAGAGAGAGAGAGAGAGAGGAGAGACATGTAGAAAGGGGAATATTTCTGATGGTGACCGATGACACATACAGAGAGAGAGACAGACACGGACAGAGACAGACAGACAAGACAGACAGAGAGAAGACAGACCGACCGACAAAGGAGAGACAGACGGACAGTTATTGTAAAGGATTTGGGATATGAGAGAGACAGAGAGAGAGAACAAGAGAGAGAGAGACAGGAAGAGAAGACAGACAGACAGACAGACAGACAGACAGACAGACAGACAGAGAAGAGAGAGAGAGAGAGAGAAGAGAAGAAGAGAGAACGAGAGAGAGAGAGAGAGAGGAGAGAGAGAGAGAGAGAGAGAGGAAATTACGGATGATAAATATGGAGAGAGAGTGAGAGTGAGAGAGAGAGAGAGAGAGAGAGAGAGAGAGAGAGAGAGAGAGAGATTTATCTATTTATTTTTTATATCGAGGAAAAAGAATAGCAAATGTGCTTTTCTCACGGTTCGTAAATATGTGTATGCAGTTTTTGTAAATATTGTCATCTGTTCCCACCGGCACACGATGGCCTACTCTTACGAAAAGCGGAACAGGATTTAACGTGTGCGCAAGATGTTCTGCGTGCGTTCGCACACGGGGCCTCGGTTTAAAGTCTCATCCGAAGGACTTTTGGGGAGAGTGGAGTCAGCACTGATGTTGAAGAGAGAGAGGAGAGGAGAGAGGAGAGATCGAGAGAGAGAGAGAGAGAGAGAGAGAAGAAGAAAATCTTAAAGCTAAAAAAAATATCAGTTGCAACCATTCCTTGGGATAAAATCATCAGAACGTATCTGTTCTTTAAATAGTTGTAGCACCAGCAGTGGGTAATACTTATGTATATATACTTATTCCTTTTTTCTGTTGGTTTTTTTTTAGGGAAAAAAATCGCTTTTTCACAAAATTTACACAGATTTTGCTTGAAGGGACAAGAATATTGAATTGAAGAGACTATTTGGGGTCAGATGTAAAAAAGAAATTAGGCGGAGTGTTTGCAACTAACTTTTTTTTTTATTTAATCAAAGACGGACGGACAAACAGACACGGACATACACACTCACTCACACCACCATCACCACCACCACACACAACCATCATAACAGCCATCACTATTACCACCACTACCATCACCACCGCGACAACCACCACAACCTCCACCACCACCACCACCACTACAACCATCACAACAACCATCCACTATTACCACTACCACCACCACCATCACCGCCACCACCACCACCACCACCAAACATTGAAAAGTCACAACAAATGTGGTGCATGTATTTTGGGGAATGCTTACGGAATGGGTCAGCTTAATTCCATTATGTTTGCAAACGTTCAGTTTTATCACTTTAAATATTCGCACTGGTCGTTAACAATAATTATTTCAAGTATTCTTTTATCCTACAAAATTTAGCTCATTTATCGTTATGTGATGATCTTGAAAGACAACGAGAAAAAGGAAAACTTGACAAACAATGTTGAATTAAGCTGACCAACAATATTGAATTAACCTGACTAACCCCTAACACACTGAAAAGACAGGACACATAGGTAGGGCAAGGTGAACATCAGGACCCGGTCATATTCGACTACGTAGAAACATTACTGGGCTTTCTTCTTGGCATTTTTTTTCATTCTATGAATCTGGCCTTCGCTCAAATTTCCCAAACGGGTTCTTTTTGTGAACCTGCTGAGCCCTTGTATTTGCAACAATTTTTTTTTTACCTCGTAAACTGGCCAGGTCTTCATGACTACATTTTTTTTTTTGGTTTTGCTGGGAATAACTGCTAGTCTATAATTTTGTTTTCCTGTTTGATTCATTGGGTCTGCTGCTAGTAAGCAAAATTAAGGTAACCGGGTGCCAACGTAAACCTTGCCCAGTGTAACACAGATACATCTACTCACCAGTGCCGCCATTCTCTGCTTGTCTCTGAGCTTTGTCGCTTGGCGTCCAGCGAAGACGTCAGATCGTCCTGTCAATGACGTCCAGTGATGACGTCAGATCGTCCTGTCACTTGGCCTCCAATGATGACGTCAGATCCTTCCTCCAACGATGACGTCACTTGGTCTGGTCAACTGCAAACACAAAGAGCTGTATTAGACAGACACCAGGCTTGTGGTTACTGCAGCACTACTTCAGGAAAAGATGCACACGTTTAAAACCTTATGTTTCACTGAAGTAAAAAGAGTGGCTATGGCCTGTGGCATGCGCCATCAATACATTACATCGACTTCAAGCACACCATCAATACATTAACGTTACATTTACTTCATTTTATTTTAATCCATCCCCCCCCCCCTACTGCTGCACTGCTACGATCATTCAAGATAAACCCAACATCTGAATAGGTTAACTCTGCCATATATCCCAGATCAATAATATTAATGATAATAATAATAATAATAATATAATAATAATAATAATAATAATAATAATAATAATAATAATAATGATAATAGATAATTAATAATAATAATTTTTAAAGCAAAAATATTCACAATCTTAATCATGTAAATAACTTTTGCTATACAGTGGAACTTTTGCTATACAGTGGTTGTCGCTTCAGTTCGCCCACTTCCCACCCCCCACCCCACCCCCAAGTCAAGCAGCATTGAGAGTGGTTACCAGTTGAATGGGTGACCGTTTGGCGCCTTGGCTTCAGTACATCAGTACAGGCTCCAGTTCACCCAGCTGTAAATGGGTACCTGCTCTCTTTAGGGTCAGGGAAGGTAAAGCGGTGAGGGAGAGGAGATGGGCGCCGCCCTCAATATGCTGGCCCTTAAAGAATCTGAGGTCTGTGATGCCTCGCTCCCCTACAACGGCCTAGGTTACGGGACACCTCTATCTTTTTTTTATATATATATATAAGTGGAGATTTTCGATTAGGGAATCCCTTTACCGTCCCACAATGTTGTCTCCCTTACTCCACAATCAATATGCGCATAAACTTTGTCACTGATAGGTATTTCTCTTTGACTGTTTCCAGAGCAGTAACTTACAGTGCGGGATTACTTCCCTTAGACCGTTTCCTAGCAGGCTGCGCATAACTTTTAGTTTTTGCCAATTTTTGTCCTGATTGCATATTTATCACTCTTGCAGTCACGCAATATTATATACAACACATATCAGGTATCCACATTTTTTTTTTTTAACCCACTTTGTGAAAGACTAGCCTCCGACTTAAAAACGTTGTGATTTTTCACAAATTTGGCGAACTTAAATTATTTTTTAGCATAGGCCTACACCTTTTCCTCTCAGTCTTGAGTTGTTTGCATCTTCCTAACCACACAATATGAATGCGCAGGGTCAAAAAGTCCGGGTCGGAGTGTGCGGTGGTTTGAATCCTGTTTGAGTCCAACACTTTTCCCCCATTCATTAGACCACGAGTGGTGGTTTGGGTGTTAGTCTTTCGCATGGGACGATAGAACCGAGCTCCCGAGTGTTACACATAGTCTAATTATTTAGCGCACAATAAAGAACCCACGGCAACAAGAGGGTTGTCCCTGGAAAAATTCTGTAGAAAAAAGCCACTCTTGATAGGAAACAAATTCAGTTGCAGACAGGAAAAAGATATTTTTAAAAAAATAGTGGCGTTACACTTGTGACAACGCGCTCTACTCGGGAAGAGCAGCTCAAATTTCATGCAGAGAAATCTGCTGTGACATAAACTGGTATAAATAAATAATAAGTAAAAAAAAAAAAAAAAAATAAAAAAACAACCAGTCATTGACAGAATACCCCTGTCTGAAATCGTCCTCTGATTCAAGTTTTCTGAGAGAGGGTGGTGATACTAAGAAAATAATAATAATAATAAAAGAAAAGTTTTCTGAGAGAGGAAGGTGATTTCTAGATAATAGGTACTTGATAGTGGAAATAACTTATTTTGAAGCTGGTTTTTAGGAACACAGCAGTTGTTTATTTTTCGAGAAGCACTTACACAAGCAAAGTAAAAAAAAAAAAAAAAAAAAAAAAACCAACATTGACTAAAAAATTGGTAAATGTGCACAATGGATTTTTTTTTATTTTCAAAAAAAAACTTTTCCATTAACAAGGACAGTACTGACGGTGGTAATAACGAAAAATAATATTTGCACTCACCAAAAGAAGGACGGTGGCAGGATGGTTAAGACGGTCACTTGCCAACAAGTAAACCGTGAGGTTCTGGGTTCGATTCCCAGCCTCGCACTTCTTCCTAGTTTGACGAAGTCTGAACGTTTTTCACTGTCTCCTAGCCGGCAACATGGCAGTTCAGTTAGACCTGTAGTCCATAATGAAAAATCTCAACCCAAACATAAAGCAAAGTAGAACCACAGTTTTGTCATTCAAGATTTCTTAATCTTACTCAAATTCATTTGCAACCAGTAAACTGTTGTCCTGTAAAAAATAAATAAATAAATAAATAAAATAAAAGTAAGCCCTGCTATTAAGAGACTGCTGCTGTATAAAATTGTCGTCCA
The DNA here is from genome assembly GCA_030674155.1 of Stramonita haemastoma. Taxonomy (NCBI): domain Eukaryota; kingdom Metazoa; phylum Mollusca; class Gastropoda; order Neogastropoda; family Muricidae; genus Stramonita; species Stramonita haemastoma. The sequence goes on from CM060337.1 coordinate 48,735,443, forward strand.
CTGTTCACATTCAGTGAATATAAAAGAAAAAAAAAAAGAACATGTAAACAAAATCAGCACAATGAAACACGTCATGGAAGGTATAGGCAGGATCAATCACACCCACAGACAAGAAAACCCTGTTCATCAGATCCAATGAATTCAAAACCAAAGCCACTTACCCCACTGAGGAGGACACCGACACTGCATCTCCTTTTTCACATCTGAAGTCCCAGGACTGTATGTCTTGTATGACAGCAGATCGGGGTGGATTCTCCTGGCCTGACTGTTTTGGTTCTCAGTGTTGTCCATAAAGATACCACCATTGGCCTGATTGGTTTGGTTCTCAGTGTTGTCCATAAAGATACCACCATTGGCCTGATTGGTTTGGTTCTCAGTGTTGTCCATAAAGATACCACCATTGGCCTGATTGGTTTGGTTCTCAGTGTTGTCCATAAAGATACCACCATTGGCCTGATTGGTTTGGTTCTCAGTGTTGTCCATAAAGATACCACCATTCAGGACACACTGTGTCCCTTACCTTCATTCACAATCTAGTGCGAGAGAGAAATCATTCACCCAAACATACAAACCAGTACCAGACCAACCAAATCCACGACAGATCTCCTAGCCAGTTTACTTTTTACTTTTATCAAAATACCTGACCAAAACAACCTACAAAATTACGGGGTGGGGTTCGAGTCTAATAGTTAAGAGGCTTCAGCAGATGTTAGGTATTCAACTGAATAACAGATGTAGCTCAGTAATGAGCCAATGTAGACATTTTGGTCATAACTAAAGCTAAACGTAAAGATACATTCTTTACTACTAAGTTACTTATCCGCTATTTGGAAGTATGACAAATGGGCAGGTAACTCAATCAAATTTTCAAAGCTTGTATAAATCTTTCCAGCAATATCACAAATAACATAAAAGCTACTCAGCTGTTAGCTCACTAACCAATAACCAACAACAGTACCAATTTGTTTCTTATATACATGTTAATCCAGTTACACTCGATATATATCACAAACATAATAACTCTGCAGTTGAAAATAAGAAGGAAATCAGACTCATCCCATCTAATGTCTTCATCAGTGACACAATGGATGATGCCTGCTTCGGTTGTGCACATTGTCATATACATGTTGTGTTTTGTGTGGTGCTGATGCAATGACTCACACTGTTTGCACAGTGAAGGCATGCACATAGTGTGACTCAGCAGCCTGTACCCATGAGATGTAAAAATGAACACAAAGACAAGGACAGCATTTGAGCCAACACATACAGAAAGCAACAGTCATCTTACACACAAATATAGCGGAATTCCGCCCATACACACATAAAGCAACATTCAGCCTAAACACATAAAGCAACATTCAGCCCAAACACACATAAAGCAACATTCAGCCCAAACACACATAAAGCAACACTCAGCCAATACACAGAGAAAGCAACACTCAGCCCATACACACATAAAGCAACATTCAGCCCATACACAGATAAAGCAACATTCAGCCATAACACATAAAGCAACATTCAGCCAATACACAGATAAAGCAACATTCAGCCATAACACATAAAGCAACATCCAGCCCAAACGCAGATAAAGCAACATTCAGCCATAACACATAAAGCAACATTCAGCCCATACACAGAGAAAGCAACATTCAGCCCAAACACACATAAAGCAACGTTCAGCCCAAACACACATAAAGCAACATTCAGCCCAAACACACATAAAGCAACACCCAGCCCAAACATAGATAAAGCAACATTCAGCCCATACACAGAGAAAGCAACATTCAGCCATAACACATAAAGCAACATTCAGCCATAACACATAAAGCAACATCCAGCCCAAACGCAGAGAAAGCAACATCCAGCCCAAACACACATAAAGCAACATTCAGCCCATACACAGAGAAAGCAGCATTCAGCTCACACACAGATAAAGCACCAATCAGCCCAAACACAGATAAAGCAACACTTACTCCACTAACTACAAAATGAAAAAATCCACAGCATACATAATAAAATCAGCCATCAGTCCATACATAAGAGAAGACAAATATGATGTGTGTGTGTGTTCACGCGAGGCGCGTGTGCGCGTGCGTGTGTGTGCAGACACACATGCACTGACTTCTTTGTAAATATGCACAACTGCTGCTTACTGTCATCATCTTTCCTTCTTTGTGTCTATCTTCAAACTGCATTTACTGATAATGTAGGTGACATTTTTTTGTACTTTACAGATATTAGGAGGTCAAGGAGGGTGTCAAAACAGTTGTAGTATTAGGAAAAACATCAGGGAGCTGTTTCCCCTTAGCAAATGTTACATAGTATTTTCTAATTGCTAGATTAGACTAGTCTACATAGTAAGCTCCTACCTCTGTGAATGTCTTCACCTGTACATTTCTTCGCATTCCCTCAGTTTTGCTGCAGATGCCCTGTGCTTACGAGTACCTGTTGCAGGAGAGCTAAACACAGTAAAAAAAAAGTTGAGGAATGGCACGCTGCTGCTGGAATGCGGGACCAAAAAGCAGTCCCAGACACTCCTGAAGTGTGACAAGTTGGTGACGTGCCCTGTGAGGGTGACCGCCCACAAGGCCCTGAACAGCAGCAAAGGGGTGGTCAGGTGCAGGGACCTGCAGGGGGTGTCCGAGGCAGAGATCAAGGCCGAGCTGGCTTCTCAGGGAGTTGTGGACGTATATCGAGTGCAGATCAGGAAAGGGGGGGACAAGGTCCCCACGAACACCTTTTTTATGACGTTCTGTACGACCGTGCTACCTCAGAATATCAAGGTCGGGTACCTCAGCGTGAAGGTCACGCCTTACATCCCCTCTCCGCTGAGGTGCTTCAAGTGTCAGAAATTTGGCCACGTGAGGGACCGGTGCCCTGGACAGGAGGTGTGCGGCGTCTGTGCGAAGGCGGTACACGACGGGGAATGTCAGGACCCCGCTCTGTGTGTGAACTGCGGAGGTGCCCACTCCTCCTCGTCCAAGCAGTGCCCCACTTGGGTGTTTGAAACGGAGATTCAGCGGGTCAAAGTGGAAAAAAGGGTGTCCTTTTTTGAGGCCAGAAAGATCGTGCAGGGAAATAACAGCAACGGCAGCACTCAGTCATACGCAGCAGTGGTCAAGAGGTCGTGTGTTTCGGTGGCCTGTCAGACAGACTTTGGCTCTGGAATGGCTGGGCCCAGCCGACCGAGCACCGCTGACCGCGCGCCTTCACCGATGAAGAAGGCCTCTGGCGGGGGCCTAAAACCCGCTCCTGTGCGCCCTGTTGGCGCACAGAAAACGCCAGCTCCCGTCCGGGGGTCCAAACTGCCGACCCCCGGATCCAAAGAAAAACCAGCCCCTCCCCCAAAACCAGGCGAGGGCTGGAGAACGGTCCCCTCCAGTGCCTGTAGAGGCGCCGAGGTGGTGGTGGTGGCGGCGGGGGAGCAAAAGTCGCCCCCCAAGAAAAAGGTGGTCAAATATCTCTCGGACAGGCCGAAGAAAGCCGAGAAAGACTTTCTGCCCGAAAGTCGGTTCTCCGTGCTTTCTGGGGATACGTCGGAGATGGAATGACCAGAGTAGTTTTTTATGACTAATATTTTACAATGGAACGTTCGCGGTCTGGCGTCCAACAGGGAGGAGCTGCAGCTTCTCTGCCGGGACCAGAGACCGGCCGTGGTCGCACTCCAGGAGACGCTTTTAAGGGAGGAAAAAGATTTTAATTTGTCCGGTTTTAGCTCCATCCATGAAAGGGCCAAGCCCACTGAGCGTGGAACCTCCGGGGGGGTGAGCTTGCTCATCAGAGATTCCTTGTTGTACAGCTGTGTGGTCCTCGACACTCCTCTCCAGGCGGTGGCCGCTAGGGTCACGCTGCACAAGACAGTCACGGTCTGCAGCATCTACCTGTCTCCGTCGGTGGCGGTGAGGAAGGCGGACTTGGTGTCGTTGGTTCGGCAGTTGCCTCCCCCCTTCCTGTTGCTGGGGGACTTCAACGGGCATTCCCCCCTTTGGGGAAGCAAAAAGTCGTCCGCGAGGGGCCTCCTCCTTGAGGAGGTGTTTCTGGAGCAGGACCTGTGCGTGCTGAACGGCAAGGTTCCTACTTATCTGCATTCCTCAAACGGTACGCTGTCGTGTCTGGATTTGTCAGTCTGCGATCCCTCGTTGGTCTTGGACATTCGGTGGGAAGTGCGTGACGATCTGCACGGCAGCAACCATTTTCCGGTGGTCTTGGCGCGGAATGGGGCGGCAGAGGAAGCCCGTACGCAGAGTTTCGACGTCAGTAGGGCCAACTGGGATGCCTTCAGGGCCGACCTTGTTTCCGGGATGGACGAGGAGGCTGTCTTGTCTGCAGAAGATCCGGCGGAGGCACTGACGTCATGCGTGGTTCAGGCTGCGAGGCGGTCGGTTCCCAGGACCAGCGGTCGACCGGGGGCGCCCAGGGTGCCCTGGTTCGACGAGAAATGCAGGGCGGTCAGGAAGGAACGCAAAAAGGCGCAGCGTCGGGTCAGGCAGCAACCGTGTCCGCCAGCGGTCTCGGCCCACCAGAAGCTGCGGGTCAAGTCCCGTTTCGTCTTCAAGTCTAGCAGGCGTGAGGCGTGGAGGCGCTTTTGCTCCAAGCTGAACAGCAGGACCTCCAGCAAGAAGGTCTGGAGGGTGATTGCGAAGATCAAGGGGCAGGGCGCCTCCGCGTCGATCAACAAATATTATGAGCCGTTTTGAGCCCCGTTCCGCCGCAACTTTTACACGGTTAAGGACCCCACGCCACCCGGACTATGTGGCACTGCATGCTTGCAACCTCTCCTCAAATCTGGGATATGTGTGGCGCCGGATTTGTGGCTACGAAACGGCCCCCGAGTGCTAAGAAGGCTAGTCTCCGGGAAGGAAAGCGGGTGCGGTGTGCGCAACAAAAAGCAAGCAGGGCGAACAGTAATAATGACAATATACAGCCATATCATGCACCACAGCAAAATGCAGGGTCCCCGCCACATGCGCGCACACAAACGAACGCACTGACAAACGCCAGCGCGCGCGCGCGTGCGTGCATGCAACCCCCCCCCCCCCCCCCCCCCCCCCCTGATGAAAATGGTGCGTTTTGGGCCAAAGATGTGACCATATGAGCCGTTTTGAGCCCCGTTCCGCCGCAACTTTTACACGGTTACAGACCCCACGGCACCCGGACTATGTGGCACTGCATGCTTGCAACCTCTCCTGAAATCTGGGATATGTGTGGTGCCGGACTTGTGGCGACGAAACGGCCCCCGAGTGCTAAGAAGGCTAGTCTCCGGCAAGGAAAGCTGGTGCGGTGTACGCAACAAAAAGCAAGCAGGGCGAACAGTAATAATGACAATATACAGCCATATCATGCACCACAGAAAAGTGCAGGGTCCCCGCCACATGCCCCCACACAACTGTCAGAGAGAGAGAGAGAGAGAGAGAGAGAGAGAGAGAGAGAGAGAGAGAGAGAGAGAGAGAGAGAGAGAAGGGAAAAGCACAGAAAGAGAGAGAGAGAGGGGGGAGCACACACACACACACACACACACACACACACACACACACACACACACACACACACACACACACACACAGAAGGGAAAAGCACAGGGAGAGAGAGAGAGAGAGAGAGAGAGAGAGAGAGAGAGAGAGAGAGAGAGAGAGAGAGAGAGAGAGAGAGAGAGAGAGAGATTGTACGCGAGAGAGAGAGAGACAGAGATAGAGAGACAGAGTCAGAGAGAGACAGAGAGAGACAGAGAGACAGAAAGAGACAGACAGACAGACAGACAGACAGACAGACAGACAGACAGACAGAGACAGGCAGACAGACAGACAGACAGACAGAGGAAATGACACCAGGAAGTTGGAAATGATCATCAAACGAGGATTGCTTGTGTTCCTACAGTGTTGACCCCGTGCATGCATAGTGGAGCTAGGAAGCTAGCAGACAAGGTTTGATAAAAAAAAAAAATTAATAATAATAAAAAGGGCCTATTCGAACCTACCAAATTTGTGCAAAATCACACCACTTTTATTAAGTCACAGGCTAGTATTTTTACGAAGAGTAAAAAAAAATGTGGATACATTAGCAGGTGCGGTATGAATATAAGAGTAAATAGAAAACTGAAGTAAAAGTGGCGAAATCTAAACTGGAAGGAGGGGAGAGAACTCGAAGGAATAGCAGGAAACCCATGACGACTACAAGTCATTAACTGATCGAGCTTGTATTTATTTATTATTTTATTATTTGTTCTTTTAAATCGAGGATAACAGAATAAGCAATCATGTGCTTTTTTTCATCCGGTCCCCCGTGTGTATGCGTAGTAGGCACCCATCAGTCTCGGAAGACTATGGAGTTGAGACTAGAGCACAAAGCCTGGGCAAGTATGTATGGAGGGCAAGCTGTTACCCATGCAGCAGACCCCCCCTCTCCACGGCACTGGAATGATCCATTGGAAAGGCAATGACCGATACGAATGGTTCCAGTACCGTCGCAGGAGCCACCCGAACGTTGCCATGTACCTACAGCCCCGAGCCGCTCTGGGACTCCAACTCCCCGATTTTTCCTCAGGGATGGTGTCTAAACACGACACCTGTGTGCATGCTGGTTTTTTAAAATAATTTTGTCATCCCCTCCGACCGGCACACGATGGCCTACTCTTCTGAAAGGTGGAACGGGGTTTTAACGTGTGCACAAGATGTTCTGCGTGCATTCGCACATGGAGCCTCGGTTTTGAGTCTCATCCGAATGACTTTGACATTCAGTTCGATTTTTTCGTCAAACTGGGAAGAAAGGGCGAGGCTGGGTACAAACCCAGAAACTCACGGTTTACATATTGGCAGGCGAACGTCTTAACCATCCTGCCACCGTGTGTATGCAGTTTTGTAAATATTATCTGTTCCCACCGGCATACGATGGCCTACTCTTACGAAAAGCCGAACAGGATATTTAGCGTGTGTAGCAATATAGTTTTGGTTGCTGATCCATGGTAATTGTGAAAAGGATTTTTCATTTTTGTTTAGGGACTCTTGTACTGGAAATGAATATTGTTTCGAAATTATTCAGTAGAATGACAAGCCCAACCTGATTCCAAAGTCAACATGTGCTTTGCTTGGATGTGATTCACAAGAGATAGGAAACAACTCTTGGCATTTGGTCAGTGTTCTACGTCCACTGGAGTGTTTTATAAACAAAGAGTTTGTTGGTCAAAGAACTATGTTACAATTAGGAACTAGATCTATCTCTTCTTATTTCTGTCAAAGTTTGTTTGTCAAAGAACTATGTGGCAATCAAAGAAGTAAAAATTTCACCATTAGCGAATCAGTGAGCTCTAGCCATGATGTAGGGGGCTGGATGAAAAAAAGCACAAGAATGCTTATCCCATTATCCTCGATATAAAAGAATAAATAAATAAAATAAATAAATGAATTATAAAATGAAATAAAAAAGAATAATGAAATAAAAAAAAAAAAAAAATGTAGGAGAAGAACAAAACTGAACTAGTTTTCAAGAATTGAAACCTGTTGCTGTATATCTAAATCTAGCAGAGAAAGGAAAAAATAGAATTATTATTTAGTTTTCAAGAATTGAAACCTGTTGCTATAGATCTAACAGAGGAACCAAAAATTTACTATTTAGCTTTCAAGAATTGAAACCTGTTGCTGTAGATTTAGCACAGTAAGGAAAACACAGAATTAAGTTTTCAGGAATTGAAACCTGTTGCTAAGGCTAAAAAGGGGCGAGTGGTTGAGAGGTGGTACACTGCACACAGCACAGGATGACTGCAGTTCCCAATGATCCTCACTGACCTAGAAACAGACCATGACGGCAGTTCTGCAATGATCCTCACTGACCTAGAAACGGACCATGACTGCAGTTTTGGAATGATCCTCACTGACCTAGAAACGGACCATGACTGCAGTTCTGCAATGATCCTCACTGACCTAGAAACGGACCATGACTGCAGTT
>CM060337.1:48748380-48763380 GCA_030674155.1 Stramonita haemastoma
AATAGATTTATTATTTAGTTTTCAAGAATTGAAACCTGTTGCTATAGATCTAACAGAGGAACCAAAAATTTACTATTTAGTTTTCAAGAATTGAAACCTGTTGCTGTAGATTTAGCACAGTAAGGAAAAACAGAATTAAGTTTTCAGGAATTGAAACCTGTTGCTAAGGCTAAAAAGGGGCGAGTGGTTGAGAGGTGGTACACTGCACACAGCACAGGATGACTGCAGTTCCCAATGATCCTCACTGACCTAGAAACAGACCATGACTGCAGTTCTGCAATGATTCTCACTGACCTAGAAACGACCATGACTGCAGTTTTGGAATGATCCTCACTGACATAGAAACAGACCATGACTGCAGTTCTGCAATGATCCTCACTGACCTAGAAACAGACCATGACTGCAGTTTTTGAATGCTCCTCACCTAGAAACGGACCATGACTGCAGTGGACTGATCCTCACTAGCCTAGAAATGACCCAGTGGAGTTCCCCACCTCCCTGCACCCACAAAAACAACCACTGTGCTGACTGACCTACAATGAGATGACCGTCTGTCTGTTCCTGGGGAATATAATTATTGTCCCACACTGAAGGGTAGAAGATAAGGCAACTGTTTGAAAACAAAACAGCATGAAACAAAACTAAAAGAGAATGCATGAAAAACAAAACAAAAAGAGAATGAATGAATGATCCTTACTTTTCCAGGGTTACAGACGAGCCCTATACACTTTTTAAAAAAACCTGCCCCTTGCCCTGATTAGGGACTAATGCCGGTAAATCAACCTATGATTTAAAGCAGCAAGATTTATGTATTGTCAACAAAAGCTACAATCCTTAACTGACTTCCAACATTAATGTCAAGATTTATAATATTTGAATTATACCTAACTAGATAAAGTGTGTGTGTGTGTGTCTGTGTGTGTGTGTGTGTGTGTGTGTGTGTGTGTGTGTGTGTGTGAGAGAGAGAGATTGTGTGTGTGTGTGTGTGTGTGTGTGTGTGTGTGTGTGTGTGTGTGTGTGTGTGTGTGTGTGTTGAGACTACATCAATATCAACCAAACCTAATCAACACCTGGCTTGTGGCTCACAGTGCTTAGTGTATGATCACCATGTGTTTCTGAAGAAACATTTCTATAAACCATTTAAAAATCAAATCTTACATCAAAACACCTGCACAAAGCCTTCCTTACTTTGAAACAATATAATCAATTAATTATGAAAAAACAACAACAAAAAACAACAACCCAGCAATAGCTACACATTAAGATACAACACACAACAACAACAACAACAACAAAACCAAAGCCATCCAAATACGTTATATCAATGAGAGAGAGAGAGAGAGAGAGAGAGAGAGAGAGAGAGAGAGAGAGAGAGAGAGAGAGAGAGAGAGAGAGAGAGAGAATTCTAAAAAAATAAAACCCCACCAAACAAACAAAACAAAAAACCACACAGGGCATCTTACCTGATAACACCATGTTTCCAAATCCACCAAGAACAAGAAACAGTCACATCAAATTGCAGTTAGGGAATAATCCTTGTAAAACCAACAAGTAAATGGTGACTTCAATCACAGTTAGGGAATAATCCTTGTGAAACCAGACAGAAAGAAAGCAGTAAGCAGTCTGGCTTCTCTGTCTCTTCAGGTAACTTGCCAAGTAAGTAAATGGTGACATTGGGATTGTACCCACTTTTTATACCCTCATAGTCACATGAGTGTAGCAGCATGTGTCTGTCAACTGTGGAGGCTGGCTTGCTTGAAAGACAGCTTTGATTGGTCAAGCAGTGGGTAAAAGCTTCTGGGTGGAGAGGTGGGGAGAGGAGTAGCCTGTGATGTAAACACTAAGTGCAAGGCTAACAGGGTGCAAGGGACTTGAATTTATGTAGTTTTAAAATTAGGATTGTGGAGGGGGGGGGGGTAGTTGCCAGCATGCAAGCACACACAGACAGACACACACACACAGATACACATACACAAACACACACACACACACACACAAACACTCACACACAGACAAACACACACACACACAAAACACACACACACACACACTTGAAAGATCAATCTGTACCTAAGTGAATGGTGTATATTCAGATTTTAAATTTGTTGATATGGGGATACCACAGGGAGCAATTCTGGCACCAATATTATTCTCTATTTTAATTCATGATCTTCCACAGGCATTGTCAAAAAATACGACTATTGTTCAATATGCAGATGACATTGCTATGTGGATCAACACTTCTCTTAAAAAGAATACGAAAAGTAGAGTGATAAAATGTGTTCAAAAGATTTACCAGGTTGAACTGAATAATCTTAGTAATTACATGAAAGAGAATGGATTGGAGTTATCTGGAGAAAAAACTTGTCTAGTTCTTTTTAACAATGGGAAAACCCCCCAAACACTACCGTCATTAACACTTGATGGAACCACACTTCAATACAAACAAGACGCCAAATTCTTGGGAGTCCATTTAACTAGCAAGTTAAACTGGAAAATGCATATTGAAAACTTGATTTTGAAAGCCAGGAAAGGATTAAACTTCTTAAAGATTGTGAGTGCTCAGCCGTGGAGTCAGGATACAAAAAACACTCATGTACCTTGCTGTTTCTTTAATTCGGTCTAAACTCATTTCTGGTCAAGAAGTGTATTTTTCTGCTCCAAATTATCTCTTAAAAAAGCTGCAAAGTGTGGATAGCAAAGCAATCAAAATAGCCTTAGGAGTTCCGATTCATGCCAGTACACTAAAAACTTATACAGAAGCTCATTTACTTCCATTTTCGGAGCAAAGAATGTTATCTGTCTCTAAATATGTCATTCGAAGTCTTGCTATTTCAAATTCTGTTCACGATGAAATATTTATTAATCAAAAGGATTATCCAAAAAGAGCTAGGAACATCTCTTTTTTGCAGCTCATAAGAAATTATACTGAAGACCTTATGATGGAAAATAATATCGATATATCAAACGTCCCAGTTTTACCAGTAGTTCCCCAGATTCCACCATGGGAACATAAATATGCAAATTTTGATATTGACTACACAGAAGCAAAAAAGGACACTAATCAAAACCTACTCAAAATTGAGGTTCAAAATCATATAAATTGTCAGTATTTAAACCACTTGAAAGTATACACAGACGGATCTGTATTAGAATCTGTATTAGAATCGGGCATGTGCGGGGCTGCATTCGTTATACCCGACTTAAAAGTAAAAAGATCTTTTTGTATTGGAAAAGGTTTTACAATATTCACTTCTGAATTGTTCGCAATTTTTATGGCGCTAAATTATCTTTCAAATATTTCTCTTGCGATTTACAATGTCGTTTTTTGTGTTGATTCAAAATCAGTGTTACTGGCTTTAAAACATTGGGACTCTAAACTGAGAAATGATGTTATTTTTGAAATCAAGTTCCTTGTGCATTCTCTTGTTTCTAAAGGTATTGGGATAAAATTTTGCTGGGTACCATCACATTGCAGTCTTTACTGGAACGAATTAGCAGATTCCCTGGCAAAACGCGGTGCTTCAGAATGTACAAGTGACATAATGATTAATAGTATAGGTCTATGTTTATCTTCATTTGAGATTATTTCAATTCTTGCAAACTCTATTTATTCAAAGTTTTTTAGATTTCACTTAAATCGTTTATGTTGCCCACGAAATATAGAAATTATAATTCATAAATTACGTCTAAATGCTTGGAAAACTAAATATTCAAAAAGGGTTTTCTGCACTTGTTCTGCTATTATATCAGTCCATCATATATTGTTTGATTGCCCTGTGCTCATTGCCTCGTATAAAAGCAAAGGGATAGATTTAAGAAAAAAATATGGAAATATCCAAAGTGTCCTGTACAATTCCGAGTCGCATGTCCTAGTATCAGTTGCAGAAAGTATTTGCCAGTCACCAGTAGGTCAGTTACTATAAATGAAATTGTATAAACTTATCATCTTTCATTACATTCTTTATCCTTTCACCTTTTCCCCACATCCCCTTTTCAGTGCATCCTTAGGCTAACGTGAATGTACCATTGTCTAAATCACCTTGTAGTGAACGGACATTAAACCAATGAGAAGAAGAAGAAGAACACACACTTGTAACACTCTTCTGTTGTCATCCATTCAACTGTTGTGACTAGGCAGCAGCCTCTACTCCCACAGTGTTCCTGTGAAAACAATGACATAAACCCTCTTGCCTGTCCACCTACATAGCTGAGGTTTTATTCAGTCCTATCAACAGATGTGGCCACTTGAGACCTACCAGACGGCAGTTGACACTTCACACCTTTCTGGGAGTTTGGACAGGTGATCACCTGTGCTCGTTACCCTCACCAACAGACCCAAACAGACCCAGTCTGCAAGGTGCTAGATTGCTGTGCAGGCAGCCTGAGGGCGTACGTCTTAGATGGGAAGAGGGTTCCATCCATCAGTCTCTCTATTTGTTTGAATTCACACTCATGTACAAACAACTCTACAACTACCTTGGGGGAGCTGGGGATATCTCTCACCCAAGTCAAACGTGTGTGTGTGTGTGTGTGTGTGTGTGTGGGGTGTGTGTGTGTGTGTGTATGTGTGTGTATGTGTGTGTGTGTGAGACAGACAGACAGACAGACAGACAGACAGATAAACAGACAGACAGACAGACAGACAGACAGACAGACAGTGTGTGTGTATGAGTAAAGTAACAGTTTTAGGTCTCTCTCCACCCCCTGCCCCCCCCCCCCCCTCTCTCTCTCTCTCTCCCTGATAATAAATGTCACAATAACGATAAGGATAACAAGTGTAATGCAGATTTATTCCATAACAATACCCTATTAGAATTACAAATTATCATAATTTTACAACATGAATAATGCATTTTCCCACATTCTCTCTCTCTCTCTCTCTCTCTCTCTCTCTCTCTCTCTCTCTCTCTCTCTCTCTATTTCTTGTATTTTGTTTGATGCTGCATATAGTTTTATTGATGAGTATCTTTTTATCTTGATGTTTTCCCTGAAAATGGCAGGGACTAGATGTAATAAAGCACATGAGTGTTTATCTATTATCCTCGAATAAAAGAATTTTCCTTGCCTCTCTCTCTCTCTCTCTCTCTCTCTCTCTCTCTCTCTCTCTCTCTCTCTCTCTCTCTCTCTCTCTCTCTCTCTCTCTCTCTCTCCTCTCTCTCTCTTCTCTCTCTCTCTCTCTCTCTCTCTCTCTCTCTCTCTCTCTCTCTCTCTCTCTCTCTCTCTCTCTCTCTCTCTCCTCTCCTCTCCTCCCTCTCTCTCTCTCTCTGTTATTGCTGTTGTGCAGTTAGAGATTTATTTTTATCTTGATGTTATCCCTGAAAAGGGCAGGACCAGATGTAAAAAAGCACACGAGTGCTTATCTATTATCCTCGAATAAAAGAATTTGCCTTGTCTTTGCCTTGCCTTGCCTTGCCTTGCCTTGCCTTGCCTTCCTCTCTCTCTCTCTCTCTCTCTCTCTCTCTCTCTCTCTCTCTCTCTCTTCGTCTTGCCTTGCCTTGCCTTGCCTTGCCTTGCCTTGCCTTGCCTTCTCTCTCTCTCTCTCTCTCTCTCTCTCTCTCTCTCTCTCTCTCTCTCCTCCCCCTCTCTCTCTCTCTCCTCTCTCTCTCTCTCTCTCTCTCTCTCTCTCTCTCTCTCCTCCTCTCTCTCTTCTCTCTCTGTCTCTCTGTCTCTGTCTCTGTCTCACACACACACACACTCGAGTTACCAAAACAGTTGTCTGGCAAAATGCATGTGCAGAAGCAAAAAACAACAAACAAAAAAACAACAACAAATAAAGCACAAACAACCCTCACGACCCCTCCCCCCCCCCCCCCCCCCCCCACCTCCAAAACAATTTCAACAAAAATAATGATAACGATGATAGTTATGAAAACAATACTGATAATAATAATGGGGGATACTGCTCTGTGACTACGCAGTCTCCTCAATTTCCCATAGGGAATTTTGTTTTGACTGGAAGTCGTATAGAGCACTATAGATACAACATGATACAATTAAATACAATATGATACTATACAATACGAGACAATACACTACAATACAATACGATACAACACAATACAAAACGATACGTTACAATACAATGCAATACGGTACAGTACAATACAATACGATACGATACGATACGATACAATACGATACAATACAATACAATACGATACGATACATACAATACGATACATACAATACAATACGATACATACAATACAATACGATACAATACGATACAATACGGTACAATACAATACAATACAGTACGATACAATATATTACCATTTCATTTTTTATTTTTCATACATCACGGCAGATTTCTCTGCCTGAAATTCGGGCTGCTCTCAGGGGGAGAGCGCATCGCCCCAGGCAGCGCCACCCATTTTTTCTTTTCCTGTCTGCAACTGTATTTGTTTCCTTATCACAGTGGCTTTAAAAAAAAATTACAGCATTTTGCCAAGAACAACTCTCTTGTACTGGAAATGAATATTGTTTCGAAATTATTCAGTAGAATGACAAGCCCAACTTGATTCCAAAGTCAACATGTGCCCTGCTTGGATGTGATTCACAAGAGATAGGAAACAACTCTTGGCATTTGGTCAGTGTTCTACGTCCACTGGAGTGTTTTCTAAACAAAGAGTTTGTTGGTCAAAGAACTATGTTACAATTAGGAACTAGATCTATCCCTTCTCATTTCTGTCAAAGTTTGTTTGTCAAAGAACTATGTGGCAATCGAAGAAGTAAAAATTTCACCATTAGCGAATCAGTGAGCTCTAGCCATGATGTAGGGGCTGGATGAAAAAAAGCACAAGAGTGCTTATCCCATTATCCTCGATATAAAAGAATAAATAAATAAAATAAATAAAAGAATTATAAAATGAAATAAAAAAGAATAATAAAATAAAATAAATAAATAAAAATGTAGGAGAAGAACAAAACTGAACTAGTTTTCAAGAATTGAAACCTGTTGCTGTATATCTAGATCTAGCAGAGAAAGGAAAAAATAGAATTATTATTTAGTTTTCAAGAATTGAAACCTGTTGCTATAGATCTAACCGAGGAAGCAAAAATTTACTATTTAGTTTTCAAGAATTGAAACCTGTTGCTGTAGATTTAGCACAGTAAGGAAAACACAGAATTAAGTTTTCAGGAATTGAAACCTGTTGCTAAGGCTAAAAAGGGGCGAGTGGTTGAGAGGTGGTACACTGCACACAGCACAGGATGACTGCAGTTCCCAATGATCCTCACTGACCTAGAAACAGACCATGACGGCAGTTCTGCAATGATCCTCACTGACCTAGAAACGGACCATGACTGCAGTTTTGGAATGATCCTCACTGACCTAGGAACGGACCATGACTGCAGTTCTGCAATGATCCTCACTGACCTAGAAACGGACCATGACTGCAGTTTTGGAATGCTCCTCACCTAGAAACGGACCATGACTGCAGTGGACTGATCCTCACTAGCCTAGAAATGACCCAGTGGAGTTCCCCACCTCCCTGCACCCACAAAAACAACCACTGTGCTGACTGACCTACAATGAGATGACCAGTCTGTCTGTTCCTGGGGAATATAATTATTGTCCCACACTGAAGGGTAGAAGATAAGGCAACTGTTTGAAAACAAAACAGCATGAAACAAAACTAAAAGAGAATGCATGAAAAACAAAACAAAAAGAGAATGAATGAATGATCCTTACTTTTCCATGGTTACAGACAGCCCTATACACTTTTAAAAAAAACCTGGCCCTTGCCCTGATTAGGACTAATGCCGGTAAATCAACCTATGATTTAAAGCAGCAAGATTTATGTATTGTCAACAAAAGCTACAATCCTTAACTGACTTCCAACATTAATGTTAAGATTTATAATATTTAAATTATACCTAACTAGATAAAGTGTGTGTGTGTGAGTGTGTGTGTGTGTGTGTGTGTGTGTGTGTGTGTGTGTGTGTGTGTGTGTGTGTGAGAGAGAGAGAAAGAGAGAGAGAAGAGAGAGAGAGAGAGAGAGAGAGAGATTGTGTGTGTGTGTGTGTGTGTGTGTGTGTGTGTGTGTGTGTGTGTGTGTGTGTGTGTTGAGACTACATCAATATCAACCAAACCTAATCAACACCTGGCTTGTGGCTCACAGTGCTTAGTGTATGATCACCATGTGTTTCTGAAGAAACATTTCTATAAACCATTTAAAAATCAAATCTTACATCAAAACACCTGCACAAAGTCTTCCTTACTTTGAAACAATATAATCAATTAATTATGAAAAAAACAACAACAAAAAACAACAACCCAGCAATAGCTACACATTAAGATACAACACACAACAACAACAACAACAAAACCAAAGCCATCCAAATACATATATCAATGAGAAAGAGAGAGAGAGAGAGAGAGAGAGAGAGAGAGAGAGAGAGAGAGAGAGAGAGAGAGAGAGAGAGAGAGAGAGAGAGAGAGAGAGATTCTAAAAAAATAAAACCCCACCAAACAAACAAAACAAAAAACCACATAGGGCATCTTACCTGATAACACCATGTTTCCAAATCCACCAAGAACAAGAAACAGTCACATCAAATTGCAGTTAGGGAATAATCCTTGTAAAACCAAAAAGTAAATGGTGACTTCAATCACAGTTAGGGAATAATCCTTGTGAAATCAGATGGATAGAAAACAGTAAGCAGTCTGGCTTCTCTCTCTCTTTCAGGTAACTTGGCAAGTAAGTAAATGGTGACATTGGGATTGTACCCACTTTTTATACCCTCATAGTCACATGAGTGTAGCAGCATGTGTCTGTCAACTGTGGAGGCTGGCTTGCTTGAAAGACAGCTTTGATTGGTCAAGCAGTGGGTAAAAGCTTCTGGGTGGAGAGGTGGGGAGAGGAGTAGCCTGTGATGTAAACACTAAGTGCAAGGCTAACAGGGTGCAAGGGACTTGAATTTATGTAGTTTTAAAATTAGGATTGTGGAGGGGGGGGGGGGGGTAGTTGCCAGCATGCAAGCACACACAGACAGACACACACACAGAGATACACATACACAAACACACACACACACACACACAAACACACACAGACACACAAACACACACACAAACACACACACACACACACTTGTAACACTCTTCTGTTGTCATCCATTCAACTGTTGTGACTAAGCAGCAGCCTCTACTCCCAGGCTGTGTGTTCTTGTGAAAACAATGACATAAACCC
The DNA here is from genome assembly GCA_030674155.1 of Stramonita haemastoma. NCBI lineage: Eukaryota > Metazoa > Mollusca > Gastropoda > Neogastropoda > Muricidae > Stramonita > Stramonita haemastoma. Next base: position 48,757,578 of record CM060337.1, read on the forward strand.
TCTTGCCTGTCCACCTACATAGCTGAGGTTTTAATCAGTCCTATCAACAGGTGTGGCCACTTGAGAACTACCAGATGTAGTTGACACTTCACACCTTTCTGGGAGTTTGGACAGGTGATCACCTGTGCTTGTTACCCTCACCAACAGACCCAGTCTGCAAGGTGCTAGATTGCTATGCAGGCAGCCTGAGGGCGTAAGTCTTAGATGGGAAGAGGGTTCATCCATCAGTCTCTCTATTTGTTTGAATTCACACTCATGTACAAACAACTCTACTACTACCTTGGGGAGCTGGGGATATCTCTCACCAAAGTCAAACGTGTGTGTGTGTGTATGTGCCTGTGTGTGTGTGTATGTGTGTGGAGACAGACAGACAGACAGACAGACAGACAGACAGTGTGTGTGTATGAGTAAAGTAACAGTTTTAGGTCTCTCTCCACCCCCTGCCCCCCCCCCCCCCCTCTCTCTCTCTCCTGATAATAAATGTCACAATAACGATAAGGATAACAAGTGTAATGCAGATTTATTCCATAACAATACCCTATTAGAATTACAAATTATGATAATTTTACAACATGAATAATGCATTTTCCCACCATTCTCTCTCTCTCTCTCTCTCTCTCTCTCTCTCTCTCTCTCTCCTCTCTCTCTCTCTCTCTCTCTCCTCTCTCTCTCTCCTCTCTCTCTCTCTTTTGTTATTGCTGTTGTGCAGTTAGAGATTTATTTTTATCTTGATGTTACCCTGAAAAGGGCGGACCGGATGTAAAAAAGCACACGAGTACTTATCTATTATCCTCGAATAAAAGAATTTGCCTTGTCTTGTCTTGTCTTGCCTTGCCTTGCCTTGCCTTGCCTTGCCTTGCCTTGCCTTGCCTTCTCTCTCTCTCTCTCTCTCTCTCTCTCTCTCTCTCTCTCTCTCCTCTCTCTCTCTCTCTCTCTTTTCTCTCTCTCTTCTCTCTCTCTCTCTCTCTCTTCTCTCTCTCTCTCTCTCTCTCTCTCTCTCTCTCTCTCTCTCTCTCTCTCTCCTCTCTCTCTCTCTCTCTCTCCTCTCTCTCACTCCTCTCTTCCCCTCTCTCTCTCTTTTCTCTCTCTCTCTCTCTCTCCTCTCCTCTCTCTCTCTCTCTCTCTCTCTCTCTCTCTCTCTCCCTCTCTCTCTCTCTCTCTCTCTCTACTCTCTCTCACCATCACACTCGAGTTACCAACAGTTGTCTGCAATGCATTCAGAACAAACAACAACACAAAAAAACAAAACAAATAAAGCACAAACAACCTCACGACCCCCCCCCCCCCCCCCCCCCCCCCCCCTGCACCTCCAAAACAATTTCAACAAAAATAAGGATAACGATGATAGTTATGAAAACAATACTGATAATAATAATGGGGGATACTGCTCTCGTGACTACGCAGTCTCCTGAATTTCCCATAGGGAATTTTGTTTTGACTGGAAGTGGTATAGAGTACTATAGATACAACATGATACAATATAATACAATACGATACTATACAATACGAGACAATACACTACAATACAATACGATACAATACACTACAATACGATACGTTACAATACAATACAAAACGATACGTTACAATACAATGCAATACGATACAGTACAATACAATACGATACGATACAATACAATACGATACAATACGATACAATACGATACAATACAATACGATGCAATACGATACAATACAATACAATACAATACAGTACGATACAATACGATACAATATATTACCATTTCATTTTCATTTTTCATACAACATCACGGCAGATTTCTCTGCCTGAAATTCGGGCTGCTCTCCCGGGGAGAGCGCATCGCCCCAAGCAGCGCCACCCATTTTTTCTTTTCCTGTCTGCAACTGTATTTGTTTCCTTATCACAGTGGCTTTAAAAAAAAATTACAGCATTTTGCCAAGAACAACTCTCTTGTTGCTGTGGGTTCTTTTACGTGCTCTAAATAATTTTGTGTAACACACGGGACCTTGGTTTATTGTCTCATCCGAAAGACTAGCACCAACACCGTCACTCATGATGTCATGGATGGGGGAAAGTTTGGGGCTAAACGGGGATCAAACCACCGCACACTCCACCCTGGAGTTTTCACTTTCTAGGCAGGTGCGTTACCACTAGACCACAGATTCACCTGAATAATACAAAACAATACAACACAAACACAATACAACGCAAACACTGCACATCTATTCATTCCTTTACCTGTTAGAATGCCCACACATCTGACATCTCTTCAGTCATCGGGCAAATCCAAATCTAAATCCGGATTCTCTTGATCTCTGTGGAGTTTAGATGCAGTAACAAACAGTGCCATGACAGCAAAATGAATAAACAAGAAAACTAAATGAAGAAGTAAATAAAAAACAAAACAAAGCCAATGAGGCCAGGAAACATTTTATTGAAGCATGTTTGCCTCCATGTGTTCGTTCGTTTGTTCGTCTACCCTAAAGGTATGCTCATCTAAATTTTTCTTCAAAACCACTACCCCCCAACAAAACAACAAACAAACAACAACAAACAACAACACATCTGCTTGAAGAAGGCAGGTGTTGAAACCCATTTGTAATCTGAGCCTGTACAGGTGGAAATCAAAAACACTGACAAACAACACATCCCTAGGGACCCCCTTCTCCCTGCCACTCACAAGGACTAGACTATATCAATAATAATAAATAATAATAATAATAATAATAAATAATAATAATAATAATAATAATAGGAACAACAATATTAATAGAGAATACAATGATGATGATGATGATGATGATGATGATGATGATGATGATGATGATGATGATGATGATGGCAACTACAAACAACAACAACAACAACAACAACAACAATCATCATCATCATCATCATCATCATGAGAAGAAGAAGAAGAAGAAGAAGAAGAAGAAGAAGAAGAAGAAGAAGAAGAAGAAGAAAAAAAAAAAAGAAGAAGAAGAAGAGGAAGAAGAAGAAATGGAATTGATAAAGATCTAGCATTATATCTGGTAAAAACAACAACAAAACCTGGCATTTATTTTTTCAGACCAATGCTGATAATCTATTCTACCTGCAACTGTTTACTCTATACCTACATTGCTAGCAGCCATGAAAACCTTGGACATTTTTCGGGATTTTGCTCGTGAAACCAGAAAGTAATAAACCTTGGACGTGACCCTTGTATTCCACCCCCATCCCCACCCCAAACAAAAATACCCCCCCCCCCCCCCCCCCTATTGCCTGACTATGACGTGGACCACTCAACCTCACTCCTCCACCTCCTGTTTCGTAGGATGAGAAAAACCGTCACCTACTTAGCTGGGGGTGGGGTGGGGGGGGGGTAGGGGTCGGCGCGGCGCCCTTTGATGGTTTGACACCTCTCTATCTCCAGCCAGCTCCGCCAGGGGCGTTGCGCTTTTGGCTTGAGAGTCTTTAAACCGGGGAAAGCTCGGCGGGGGGTGTGATACTCTGAACAAGACAATAGACAAGTTGGGGGTGGCGCTGGAGTAGGCCACTTGAAACTCCTTTTCCTTCGCACCCCACCCCCCTTCCCTCCTTTCCTCTTACGCCACCACCGCCTTCAGTAATTAAGGTTGGGGACGGAATCACCTATCCAGGGTTTATCAACGTCCACCTGTGTAGGTCTTAGGAGGCGTATTCATCTTACCTCCCCGCTCGAGGTGATAAGATTGATCAAACTTGATAGTTTGGCGGTGACTATTACTTTGATTTGATTTCACACACGCACGCACGCACACACACACACACACACACACACACACACACACACACACACACACACACACACACACACACACACACACATACATACATGCATACATACGTACATACATACATACATACATACATACATACATACATACATACATACATACATACACACATACATACATACTACATACATACACACACACACACATACACACACTCTCTCTCTCTCTCTCTCTCTCTCTCTCTCACACACACACACACACACACACACACACACACACACACACACACACACACACACACACACACACACACACACACACACACACACACACACATACACACACACATTAAAAAAGCAAATCAATGCTTATTCAATGTACCATCTGGAAATAAAATTTTGATTTGATTTGATTTCACACACACACACACACACACACACACACACACACACACACACACACACACACACACACACACACACACACACACACACAGTGACACACACAGTGACACACATACAAAGAGGTATACAAGACAATACAATGCAATACAATACAATACACACACTGTACATACAAACACACTGTACACACACACACACACAGACACACACACAGAACACAGACACACACAGACACACACAGACACACACAGACACACACAGACACACACAGACACACACAGACACACACACACACACACACACGCGCGCCGCGCGCGCGCGCGCGCGCGCGCGCGCGCGCACACACATACACACAATTAATGTTGGTGAAATGTTTGTTGTTGTTTTTTTTGTTTTATTCCCCCTTTTTTGTTTATTTGTTTGTTACGGTTTTTCTGCTTTGTTTTGTTGTTGTTGTTTTTGTTTGTTTTCTTTTTGTTCTTTTTTTTAGATAGATGGCTTGATGAAAAAAATCAAATCGATGCTTATTCAATGTACCATCTGGAAATAACAATTTGATTTGATTTGATTTGATTTGATTTGATTTGATTTTCTCTCTCTCTCTCTCTCTCTCTCTCTCTCTCTCTCTCTCTCTCTCTCTCTCTCTCTCTCTCTCTCTCTCTCTCTCTCTCTCTCTCTCTCCATTTTTGACTTTTTAAATGTAATTTCTTGAACACCATTTGAAAAATGTCATGTTTCAGTATTTTATGTGGCGAAACATCTTAATGCTGTTGACTTTTTACAAAATGTTTGTTTGTTGTTGTTAGTTTATTTTTGTTAGCTTTTTTCTTCATAATATTGCTTTAAAGTAAGAAAGATATGTGAAAATGTCTTGATATATATTTTTTGTTTGGGTTGCTCTTCTCTGCTGTTTCCTCTACTTTTTCTTCTCTCTATTTTAATCTACTTGATTTACTTAGTGATTATCAATGCATCTGTCTTGTCATTAAGGTTTGAGTCAGTTGGAGATTAAGTGTTTGTTGAATACATATTTATCTCTTTTAAAAAATAATTATCAATATACCCAGTGGGGATTGTGTGTTCTTAAATGCATACCTATATCTTTTCTTTGAAATCATAGGTTAAACTGTTGTTGGTGATTGTGTGTGTGGTATTTTTTTTAAATACATAGTCCTTAATCAGGGCAAGGGAGGGTGGGAAAAGTATGCACATACTTACTCTGTAACCATTAAAAATAAAGTTATTCACTCATTAATTTATTATTCATTCATTTTCTCACCAGAAAAAAAATATATACTCTAGAATGTCCATGAATCGGCATGATTTCTGTGAGTTTGAACCAAAATGTCTTCCGAAGTCGAGCAAAATAATGATCTTGGGATATTTACCGACAGAATGGTATTTTAGGTATGTAAATGATGTCATATATTAAAAACTAGACACGAAAGAATTCTTCGTGGTGTAAGTTGTTTTGTGGGTTTCTCTAATTAACTCCCCTGAAACGGCGATCCTTTATGAATTTTAGTAAGAACAAAGAAGGCAACAGCGATCTTGCTAAGGGAGGCAATTCAAAGCATGGGGCGACAATCCTTTATGAATTTTAGTAGTTTTAAAGAAGGCAACAGTGTTTTTCATGGTTAGGGGAGGGAATTCTAGGC
>CM060337.1:48768380-48770840 GCA_030674155.1 Stramonita haemastoma
TTTTGGGCCAAAGGTGTGACCCTAAGGGCCGTTTTTAGCCCCGTTCCACCCCAACGTTTACACGGTTACAGACCCCACGCCACCCAGACTTCGTCGCACTGCATGCATACAAACTCTCCTCAAATCTGGGATATGTGTGGCGCCGGACTTGTGGCGACGAAACGGCCCCCGAGTGCTAAGAAGGCTAGTCTCCGGCAAGGAAAGCTGGTGCGGTGTACGCAACAAAAAGCAAGCAGGGCGCACAGTAATAATGACAATATACAGCCATATCATGCACCACAGAAAAGTGCAGGGTCCCCGCCACATGCCCCACACAAACGAACGCACTGACAAACGCCAGCGCGCGCGCGCTCGCGTGCATGCATACCCACCCCCCTGCGGAAAATGGTGCGTTTTGGGCCAAAGGTGTGAGCATAAGGGCCGTTTTTAGCCCCGTTCCACCCCAACTTTTACACGGTTACAGACCCCACGCCACCCAGACTTCGTCGCACTGCATGCATACAAACTCTCCTCAAATCTGGGATATGTGTGGCGCCGGACTTGTGGCGACGAAACGGCCCCCGAGTGCTAAGAAGGCTAGTCTCCGGCAAGGAAAGCTGGTGCGGTGTACGCAACAAAAAGCAAGCAGGGCGCACAGTAATAATGACAATATACAGCCATATCATGCACCACAGAAAAGTGCAGGGTCCCCGCCACATGCGCGCACACAAACGAACGCACTGACAAACGCCAGCGCGCGCGCGCGCGCGTGCATGCATTACCACCCCCCTGCTGAAAATGGTGCGTTTTGGGCCAAAGATGTGAGCATAAGGGCCGTTTTTTAGCCCCGTTCCACCCCAACTTTTACATTTTACAGACCGCACGGCACCACGACTATGTGGCACTGCATGCATACAACCTGTCCTAAAATCTGGGATATGTGTGGCGCCGGACATGTGGCGACGAAACGGCCCCGTAGTGCTAAGTCGGCTAGTCTCCGGGAAGGAAAGCTGGTGCGGCGTACGCAACAAAAAGGAAGCTGGGCGCACAGAAATAATGACAATATGCTCAGAGAAGAAACCACGAAAAGCTTTTATATTCAGCAGCACTTCTGTGGTGGTAGTATGCCGTTCTGATTCGTTGTTATATTGGTATAGCTGCAACGTTTACATAGACTGTTTCACAGTCACTAAAAAGAGAGCTGAAAATTTCTCTCTCTCTCTCTCTCTCTCTCTCTCTCTCTCTCTCTCTCTCTCTCTCTCTCTCTCTCTCTCTCTCTCTCTCTCTCTCTCTGACTGATATTTGTGTGCAGGTCACTGTGGTGCATGATATTGGTGTATATTGTCATAATTACTGTGCGCCCTGCTTGGTTTTTGTTGCGTACACCCTACCAGCTTTCCTTCCGACAGACTAGCCTTCTCAGCACTCGGGGGCTGTGTTGTCCCACAAGTCCGGCGCCATACATATCCAAGATGGTAGGAGGGGTTGAATGCATGCAGTGCCACATAGTCTTGGTGCCGTGGGGTCTGTTACTGTGTAAAAGTTGGGGTGGAACGGGGCTAAAAACGGCTTTTTCGGTCCCATCTTGGCCCCAAACTGCACCATTTTCTTTATGGGGGTGGGTATGCGTGCATGCACGCGTGCGCGCGCTGGCGTTTGTCATTGCGTTCGTTTGTGTGCGCGCATGTGGCGGGGACCCTGCACTTTGGTGTGGTGCATGATATTGCTGTATATTGTCATAATTACTGTGCGCCCTGCTTGCTTTTTGTTGCGTACACCCTACCAGCTTTCCTTCCGACAGCCTAGTCTTCTCAGCACTCGGGGGCTGTGTTGTCGCCACAAGTCCGGCGCCACACATATCCAAGATGGTAGGAGGGGTTGAATGCATGCAGTGCCACATATCTTGGTGCCGTGGGTCTGTTACCGTGTTAAAAGTTGGATTGGAACGGGGCTAAAAACGGCTTTTTTTCGGGCCCATCTTGGTTCCAAAACCGCACTATTTTCTTCAGGGGGGTTGGTATGCGTGCACGCACGCGCGCTCTTCGTTGGCGTTTGTCAGTGCGTTCGTTTGTGTGCGTGCATGTGGCGGGACCCTGCACTTTGCTGTGGGGCATGATATTGGTTTTATATTGTCATAATTTCTGTGCGCCCTGTTTGCTTTTTTGTTTCGTACCCCCCTACTAGCTTTCCTTCCGACAGACTAGCTTCTAAGCACTCGGGGGCTGTGTTGTCGCCACAAGTACGGCGCCACACATATCCAAGATGGAAGGAGGGGTTTAATGCATGCAGTGCCACATACTCTTGGTGCCGTGGGTCTGTTACCGGGGTAAAAGTTGGGGTGGAAACCGGCTGAAAACGGCTCTTTCGGTGGCCAAACCGCACCATTTTTCTTCAGGGGGCTGGGTATGCGTGCACGCACCCCGCGCGCGCGCGCTGGGGGTTTGTCATTGCGTTTTGTTTTGTGTGCGCGCAATGGGGTTT
>CM060337.1:48770940-48788440 GCA_030674155.1 Stramonita haemastoma
TATTTATCTGCCGGCAATTTGGGCTTCTCTCTGAGAAGTGAGTGCGTTGCCACAAGAGCAGTACCACTCCAAAAAATGTCCTTTTTTAAAGTGTATTAGTTTCCCTATGAGAAGGGCTTTATTCTACAGAATTTTGTTGGAGATCTCTTTCTTGGTGTCGTGGGTTCTTTTACGTGCGCTGAATGTGTGCTGCATGCAGGACCTTGTTCACCATCCGTTTCGAAAGACTTGTATGCAGGCCACCACTCACAGTCTAGTGGACGGGATAAAGTTTCGGGCAATAAACGGGGATCAACCTCTAGACCATCGATCCTCCCAATTACCAGTAATGGACAACATTAATGACATCATTGATAGGAGCTGTAGTAAAAGATTCATATCCTCCAGTCTCTTTAACACACGAATAATGACATGCAACGTTTTTATTTTCAGATATAAAATTATTTACGTATTTACTTATTGTCCACATTTTTCTGTCAAGATAAAGCCAAACCCAACTCATAAATGTAGAGTCAAGCAAACTTAACTGGTCTGACAAAAATGTTTAATATCAGCAAGTGCAAAAATTAACTACAATAACAACAACACGTTAAAACTTGTTCCGTCTTCCGGAAGAGTAGGCCGTTCTGTGGCGGTAGGAACGGATGATATTAATAAAAACACACACACACAAAACCCGCATGCACACAGGTGTGTGTAGACATCATTCTTGAAGTCGGAAAGCGACAACCTTAGCGGTGAGCAAAAATGGTCACATATGCAAACTTTCATCTTCACTCAACCTCGGAGCGTGAACCTCGGAACGAAAAATTGTAAAGATGATAAAATTCACAACTACCACAGGCAAAAACCACATTGTTCCATTTAACATTATTGTCAGTTCTCTTGTGATCACATCAAAACTGCTCTGCTAAAACTTTCAGCAAGAAAATGCATAAACGTGTCTTAAAATACAAGATGTCCATTTGCACCTGTTGATGTATAGATGCTTGCCTGCCTACCATTTAATATTAGGATCGTTTATCCAAAATATCTATCTTTATTTCTCAATTCTACAGCACTATTTGACAATATTGAAAAAGAAAAAAAATCAGCTGTAGGAAGAAGGGGAGCATCTCGACATCTTTCCCATTTCAAGCATTAACATAATTATGAGTAAGGGTTTACGCTTTTTTTTAGGGGGGGAGGGGGGTTGGGGAGGGGTTAAGATCTTAAGCTCACACTAAAAACCTTCCCTTAACATCTTGCTTTAACGTCCTAATCAAAAACAATCTTGCCTTGAAAGTCTGGATGTGTTGTGTGTGTGTGTGTGTGTGTGTGTGTGTGTGTGTGTGTGTGTGTGTGTGTGTGTGTGTGTGTGTGTGTGTGTGTGTGTGTGTGTTCTTCAATTTAACGTCTTTCCACTTAAGTGATATTAGACGAGAAAAAAAAAATGACAGTATAGTGAAAGTGCTTGAAAAGAGAGAGAGAGAGAGAGAGAGAGAGAGAGAGAGAGAGAGAGAGAGAGAGAGAGAGAGAGAGAGAGAGAGAGAGAGAGAGAGAGAGAGAGAGAGAGAGAGAGAAGAGAGAGAGAGAGAGAGAGAGAGAGAGAGGGGGGGGGGGGGGGGGCACAAAGGGGAGAGAGAGAGAAAATGTGTGTAATGCATGGGCGCATGCGAATGTGCCTGCGTGTGTGAGTGTGGACTCCATAAAAAGAATGAAGGTTAAACAAATCCTAAGATAACAAAGAATATTTCAAATGTAACATTTAACTAGAATGAAATTAACTACATGTAACAGCTAACAACAATCAAAGGTAAATCCCAACTGGACTATTACATAGACAAACAGAAAAATCAAGTGTGTGTGTGTGTGTGTGTGTGTGTGTGTGTGTGTGTGTGTGTGTGTGTGTGTGTGTGTGTGTGTGTGTGTGTGTGTGTGAAGGATGCGTATTCGTGACCAAACCATTTTGGTTCACGACACAGCTGTTTCAATCAGTTTTCAAAACCACGGAATAGGCCTGGTTGGTTTATGACACAACTACACTAGATCAGACTCTCAACCCTGGTCCTCGTGAATGCGCCAAATCACTCGCTGCACTCAAGGTTAACATTTCTTGGCAGCAGTTGTCATGAAATTCACAAAGCAGGGATTTCCCCCTAAGTTTTAAAATAAATAAGGAAGATTAAAGGCCCGAAACACTTGTTTGAAGGGGGCTTCTCCTCTGAGGACTCTCTGCTGCCATGCTCTATGCGAGTTTCTTACCACTATCGATACCTAACGGCCTACTTACTAAGTAGCTACTTCTAAATAAAAATTACTCACCAGTGCTGCTCTTCATCATAGTCTTTCTATAAAAAAAAAAGACAAAGGCAAAAACGATGATGTTCAAAATCCCACATTTTGCTTTCCCAGCTGTTCAAGTGGTCCACACTGCATGCAGATGTCAGGCCGTTTGAAATGGCAAGAGAAAAAAAAAGAAAAGAAAAAAACAAATCAACTCACGGGAACTCGCAACAGAGACACGATTTGCACGTGTGTGTTGTGTCGCTAAATGTGTTTTCTGTCCCTAGCTGGAGTAAGACCTTCAATTGCAAAAACCTGGTTTTAACAATGTAACTGGAAACTATTTCTAAACTGCCGGGCACTTCGTTTTCTATCAATACACTTGAAAAACCCACCCAAAATGATGGCCATTAAAAGATACTTTATATAAGATAAAAGCTATGTCAAGACTGCAAACTAGAAACCTGTACAAGACTCCTCGACTTACCGAGGACAATCTGTTGTTCTGTTGATATGCACGTTCACAAGAAGAATTTCAGATTTAGATTGTTTGTTTTGTAATTTGCAGTCTGTGCATTGACAGCCCATCTGGTAAAGGAAAGGGGAGGTTGTTCCAAAACCCAGGGAGAAGTTCTTACCTCTCTTGAGCATATTGATTTTAGGATAAAGACCACTTTACAACACAACACATGCACAACAATGTTCAGTTCAAGGTATTGTTCAGCTACTCACGAATGTTTTACCGTTTGGGTTTTTCTTTAAACAAAGGCTTATTTTGGGTGGTGGATGTGTAGGCTACTTTCAGCAATGTTCCTGCTGACTGTTTCTCTGTCTGTCTCTGTGTCATACATATCAGAGCATATTATGCATGTATTCAGTAGGGGGGTGGGGGTGTGCGAGCGTGCGTGTGTTTGCGCGCCGCGTGTATGTGTGTGCGTGCGTACATGTGTTGTTAGGACAGAATGCGTCAGTACAACATGAATATTTATGCGATGAAGAGGGAAAATGAATTAAAAACATTAATGATGCTGAAGCAGATCTCTTAGAAAACAAAACCACTCAAACAAAGAAACCAGATCTTAGGTGTATTAAAGAAATGACTGCATCATAGGCCCAGTGCATTCGTTTGTATCTACACCTCGTATCATGTTTAAGAGCACATTGCCCATAATACCTACAGGCGTACTGGTCATACGTCTGAAAGTGCGCCCATAAATGATCCTCATCATTATCATGTTGCTTTGAACTTTTAGACCGCAGTGCTATTCTATTTTTTGTGTGTTCGTGTGGCAACTGCCCTGCGCTGAGCTGTGCTGTGGTGCATCAATTGTATATTTTCATTGATATTATGTGTAATACTATGTATTGTTGCCTACACTTTACCAGCTTTCGTTCCGACAGACTTGTTAGATTCAAGCCAGGCTGTTCTCTTTGTGGCTGTGGTATCACCACAAGAACAGCACCACCCATATTAAAGATGTTAGTAAAGTGTGCATGCCTACAGTAGAAAACTCTCTTGGTGCCCTGGGCTCTGTTACTGCACAAAAGTCGGGGTAGGATGGGACTCCAACCGGCCTTTTGTCACATCTTATTTATCTGCCCCTTATTTTTGAGGGTGTGTATGGGCGGGCACTCCTGTATTTGTGACACTGCACCACATAAGGAGTCGCATTGCACCAGAGGTCAGTTTTTAGTTATTGGCATGTTATTAATTTGCAATAAAATGGCCATACAATACCAAAAAAACAAATTGAAAATCGACAGTTTTATCAAGTTATTTCAACTGCAGGAAATGGCAAAATGAGAAATTGACAAGTTAGTAGATGGCCAGAATGAGGACTTGGCTATTTTCAAAACACGTTTAAAGACAAAAGGAAACAAAATTATGACTTGATATTTCACTTCAATGTATAAAATAAGTGCTAGAGTTTTATAATCAATAAAAATGTCAAAATCCACAACCTCACCCCCACCTGCCGAAAATGTACCCTAGCTGAAAAGTGGGTTTATGTGCTAAGCGACTGGACAAGCATTTATTTCCACGGACATGCTGTATTCGCCAGGCACTTCTCTTTGGGGCTGTAGCATCGCCACAAAAGCAGCGCCACTCATATCAAAGATGCTAGTAAAGTCTGTGTGCCTACAGGAGATCACTCTCATGTGTGTGTTTGAGTGTATGTGTGTGCGTGTGTACGTGTGTACGTGTGTGTGCGTGTATAATAATTTATGTGTGCGTGAATATGTGTGCGTTCATGCCTGTGTATATGTGTGTGTATGAGTTAGTGTGTGTGTGCGTGCGTGCGTGTGTGTGTGTGCGTGTGTGTGTGTGTGTGTGTGTGTGTGTGTGTGTGTGTGTGTGTGTGTGTGTGTGTGTGTGTGTGTGTGTGTGTGTGTTAGTGTGTGTGCGTGCACCTTTGATTGTCTCTGCATATGATACAAGAAATAAAATGAACAAACAAACAAAGAAACAACAACAACAAAAATCACCTCCACCCCCTTAAATAATAAAGAATCTGAAAGAACCCAACTTTACGTCCAATAGTTTCATCTGTCCCTTGTCAGTCCTAAGCCCAATTGCAAACCCACATGCATTTGTTTATCATGGAAAGGGAACTGAACAACTCAAACTAAAACAAGAAAAAAAATACAAAAGTTTGCCAAGAAAGCTTCTTACTAAGTTATTTATTTCCAGCATAATCGCATTATTAAGCAATATTTTGTCCAAATGACATTAATTCAAACATTATATTGCACAAATTGCACACTGTAACGATGAGTACTATTATATTTCGACTTTTGTTTACAGTTATAAACAAGAACTTAAACAAACTATGGCATTAAAAGTCCTTAATTTTAAACATTACCAGCAGTCTTCTTCCTGTGCAAACGCAGATGAAAATGGAAGTCAAATTATGTCTCCTTGTATAGTTCCTCTGTAAGCAGGATGTTGCTGCCCCAATCCCTCTATTATTAGATTAGAGACTAGGATTTACAGAACCCCCATCTTTCGCAATCGCCAGCAGTAATCATGTACAATTGGCCGATTTGTGCAGGGTCAAAACAATGTAGCCTGTAGCCACTTTACCTCTACCTGCTTCAATCATCCCCAGATAGACATTTTGGGGAGGAAAATTAAAATCAGAAGTAGATGAATTTGCATTGCCAGTAGCGGCTATCGTGTTCTGGGCATTCCAGGCAGGGTTGGGATGGGTGAAAACTTTGATAAACCGAAATGGTTTTTGTAAATAACTACTTAAAAATCAATCACAGCCACATGGTTTATTGTAACAGTAAAGTATATGCTATAAAGAGTCTCCACATACCAAAAAGTGAAAAAGTGAAAAAGTGGCCGATAGCCGCTTCTGGCAGGCAACCCTCGATATATATATCTGTGTGTGTGTGTGTGTGTGTGTGTGTGTGTGTGTGTGTGTGTGTGTGTGTGTGTGTGTGTGTGTGTGTGTGTGTGTGCGCGCGCGCGCGCGCGCGCGCGCGCGCGCGCGTTCCTGCGCGTGTTTGTTTACTTCACTCCCTTTTTCTTCTCCTCCGTTCCTTCCTTTTTCTGTGAATGCTGAATGGTTTTATTTGTCCATTTTCTTGTTCTGTTTGGTTGGTTGGTTGGTTGTATACCTTGGGGGAAGATTACCTTAATCATCTTACAAGATGGTGGATGTGTATGTTGACGTGAGAAATGGGGATTCACCCACACGTGTGCTGTGTGCTTGCGTGTGTACCCGCCTACTCCCCCCCATCCTGCACACACACACACACACACACACACACACACACACACACACACACACACACACACACACACACACACATACACACGGAGACAGAGAGAGTGAGACAGACACACACACACACACAGTCACAGAGCCAGCCAAGCCACATAAAAATGACGTCAAGACCAACAAATACGTCATAACTTCAACACCTATGACATCACAACCTAGAAAAAAGAAACCCACACCACCAACAAAACAAAACAAAAAACGTCACTAAATCATACCAAAAAAATATCGTCATCACCCAATCATTCCACACCCACCCAGGGTTCGCCATCGCAGAGTCTGTTGAGATCTTTCTGTTGGACGGTCACAGAGCAAGCTGAGCCTTCGTCATGGAGTGGCAGCCCCTGGACGGCCAGTTCCGACAGGTCACCCTTAACCTGGGAGGCGTGTGGGCCCTCAACATCAATGGAGACGTCTTCTACCGTGTGGGAACAGCCGAGAACTATCAGAGCGTCGGCACACGCTGGTGGCAGGTGGAAGGTATTTTTGTTTGTTTATTTGTTTATTTATTTTATTATTTATTTATCTTATTATTTATTTATTTATTTTATTTCATTTTTATGTATGTATGTATGTATGTATGTATGTATGTATGTATGTATGTATGTATGTATGTATGTATGTATAATGTATGTATGTATGTATGTATGTATGTATGTATGTATGTATGTATCTATCTATCTATCTATCTATCTATCTATCTATCTATCTATCTATCTATCTATCTATCTATCTATCTATCTGTTTCTTGATTGTTTTATATCGAGGATAATGGAATGAGCACGCATGTTTGTGTGTGTGTTTTTTTTATTTACATCCAGTCCTCGTGTGTATGCAGTTTTGTCAATCTTGTCATCTGTTCCTACTGGCACACCATGGCCTACTCTTAAAGGAAAAGCGGAACAGGATTTAACTTGTGAGCAAGATGTCCTGCGTGCGTTCGCACACGGGGCCTCGGTTTATAGGTAGGGAATATAAGTACGTTTAGAGATCTATTCTGGGGGTCTCGAATCGTGGGTTTGAATCTCGCTGGCTGTGTGTGATCAGAGTTAAGGGCAGTTCGGGGGATTTTGAGGATTTCCCCTAGGTCAACTTAAAGTGCAGAATTGCCAGTGCCTTCATTGCCATCGTGTATGTATATATATAATATATATATATATATATATATATATATATATATATATATTACATACATACATACATACATACATACATACATACATACATACATACATACATACACAACACGCTGAAGATTAGGCTAAAATATCTACACTAACGGTCCCGTAACCCATGTCTACGTTGGTGGGGTTACGAAAACATAGATACCCAGCATGCACCCTGCTCCTGGAGGGGAATGGGCTCCTCCAGGTTCACCTTGCCCAATAGACATGGCCTGAAAAAAATCATTACTGTGGCCCAACACCTCCACTTGGAGTTAATTAAATTAAGGGAGAGGAGAGAAAGAGAGAAGAGATCTACATGTCTATCAATGTATTGGTGCTCGTTGTTTCTGAACTAATAAAATTATTTAAACCATAGTGTCGATCATTTGATTTGGTCGAATACTGCTGCTGTTACTGCTGTTTCTTCTGCAGGTGCAGCATCTTAGAGAGATCTATGATGGTGTGAGACTTGATTGAATGATGCACCCAGCTGTCAATGGGTACCTGCCCTATTTAGGGTCAGGGAAGGTAAAGCAGCGAGGGAGAGGAGATGGGCGCTTCCCCCCAAAATGCTGGCCCCTAGAGAAGCTGAGGTCTCTGACACCTCGCCTCCCCCCTCCCCTGCGCTTTTATTATAATGGGTTTTTTTTCAGGGCACTTTCAGTCACCAAATGATGGGAGATGGGAGGACAACATCAGCGAATGGACAGGCCTAGAACTCAGCCAAATTTTGAGAAAGGCAGAACAGAGAGAGGAATGGAGGGGACTGGTTGTCAAGTCTCCAGGGGTGCTCCCACTGTCGCCAGACTATGGGATAGATAGACAGACAGACAGACAGACAGACAGACAGACAGACAGATAGACAGATAGATAGATAGATAGATAGATAGATAGATAGATAGATAGATAGATAGATAGATAGATAGATAGCTAGCTAGCTAGCTAGCTAGCTAGCTAGCTAGATAGATAGATAGTCCTTACAGAGAGACCATTACCTCAAGAGCAGCACCACATATAAAAAAAAAAATCCCGGTTTCTGTTTATTGGTTTCCCTTATGAGAGTGACTTTTTTCTATATACAGTATATTGCTAGAAACAACTTTTGTTGCCGTGGGTTCTTTCGTGTGTGTCAGTTATACAGATGTGTCTGTCTTATCTGGACTGTTGCAGGTACCTGCCCTGGGTTTCCTGATCGTGCTCCGAAACGTGATGTTGGCCAAGGTAACTGGAAGGAGAGAAGACAAGGAAGAGAAGGAGAAAAGAAGAGAGAGAGAGAATGAATGAATGAATGAATAATCTTTATTTTTCAAGGGTAACAGAGTAAGTAAGCGTTACATACTTTTTTTCATCCGGCCCTTGCCCTGATCAGGGAATAAAGCTAAGAAACCCCCTCTCTACCCCTACATACCAGCATCACCACCAGCAGCAGTTCAACCAATATAAAAAAAAGGAAAACAGAATACATTCAACAAAACGCGTCATCCTAACTGGATACACTGATAATTATTTAAACAAAAAATAACACAGCAAAAAATATTAAAAAATAGCAAATATTCAGGACCATGAAACAGAAGGCATTACAAATCTATAATGCATGAATGTGAGTGTGTGTGTGTGTGTGTGTGTGTGTGTGTGTGTGTGTGTGTGTGTGTGTGTGTGTGTGTGTGTGTGTGTGTGTGTAAGCGGGAAAACAAGCAAAATAGGCATAAAAGGGGGAAAAAACAGATTAAATAAAACAACAACAACATAAAATCCTTTAAACACAAAATACTATATGAAAACACATTTCAATATTCAAATGGTAAGAATACAGTTTGAATCCAACATAACAACCAAAATACTCCTCTCCATAATAAGTCTAGGATAGAATATCTGAAGGTGGAAGTTGGAGGGGAAAGGAAAGGGAAAGGAAGCAAGAGAGAGAGAGAGAGAGAGAGAGAGAGAGAGAGAGAGAGAGAGAGAGAGAGAGAGAGAGAGAGAGAGAGCATCGCCAAATTACATCGTCATCAAAACAAACCAGTCAGCAAAAATATTTCAAAAAACTCACACTTCCATAAAAAATAACTATCATCAATGAAACCTAAAAACTCCCAATTTGACCAAACCTAACAAGGAAAAGAAAACCCAGAGAGAGAGAGAGAAGAGAGAGAGAGAGAGAGAGAGAGAGAGAGAGAGAGAGAGAGAGAGAGAGAGTATCTTCAAATTATATCAAAACAATTTAGTCAATATTTCAAAACACTCTCACTTCTGTAAAAAAAAAATTAATAATAATAAAATAAATAATTATCATCAATTATCTATAAGCTCATAATGTAGCCAATCCTTACAAGGAAAAGAAAACCCCAAAAGGCAAACAACAAGCAAAAGAGCAAGATTGTATATAAAATTATTTGTAAAAATCAAATAGGAGCGAAACAACATTTAAGGTTATAAATACAAACCAGTTTTAAATCAAACTCTAAACATTAAAAAATAATATGTATACTAATGAAGATGAAAAAATAGCAAATAATCAGGACCAAGAGAGAGAGAGAGAGAGAGAGAGAGAGAGAGAGAGAGACAGACAGACAGACAGACAGACAGACAGACAGACAGACAGACAGACAGACAGACAGACAGACAGAGAGCGTCATCAAATTGCATCGTCATCAAAACAAACCAATCAACGAAATATTTCAAAACACCCACAAGAGAGAGAGAGAGAGAGAGAGAGAGAGAGAGAGAGAGAGAGAGAGAGAGAGAGAGAGAGAGTCTGGGTTTTTCCACTGTGCTTTTACCACAGATTTTTTTTTTAACATCGAGGGAGAGTTTGGATTGTTGTTTGTTTTTTTTCCAATGCGCTTTCATGAAATCTATCTATCTATCTATCTATCTATCTATCTATCTATCTATCTATCTATCTATCTATCCATCCATCCATCCATCCATCCATCCATCCATCCATCCATCCATCCATCCATCCATTCATCCGCCCGCCCGCCCGCCCGCCCGTCCGTCCGTCCGTCCGTCCGTCCGTCTATCTATCTATCTATCTATCTATCTATCTATCTATCTATCTATCTATCTATCTATCTATCTATCTATCTATCTATCTATCTATCTATTATGGCGCGGTGTTGGATGTTATGGCGTGGTGTTATGGCTTGGTGTTATGGCGTGGTGTTATGGCGTGGTGTTGGATGTTATGGCGTGGTGTTGGCTGCTATGGCGTGGTGTTATGACTTGGTGTTATAGCATGGTGTTATGACGTGACGTTATGACGTGGTGTTACGACGTGGTGTTATAACGTGGTCTGTTATGACGTGGTGTTATGACATGACGTTACGACATGGTGTTACGACGTGGTGCTATGAAGTGGTGTTATAGCATGGTGTTATGACATGACGTTATGACATGACGTTACGACGTGGTGTTATGACGTGACGTTATGACATGACGTCATGACGTGGTGTGATGACGTGGTGTTGCAGGCAGACTGATGAGCATCTCTGTGGGGTGGAACGTGGTGTGGGGGGTGGATCTGGAGGGAGGGGTGTGGTACCGTGACGGCATCGACACTGAACACGTGGTGGGCACCAGATGGGTCCAGGTTCGAACCTCTTGACACTGTGTGTGTGTGTGTGTGGGGGGGGGGGGGGGGGGGGGGGGGTGGTGGTTATTTATTTATTTTATTTATTTTTTACTATTGTGGTGTGGTGGTGGTGTGGTTGGCGGCAGGTGGGTGGTGGTGGTGTGTGGTGGTACGGTGGTGGTGGTGGTGTGTGTGCGGCGGCGGTGGCGGTGGTAGTGGTGGTGGTTTTTATTTTATTTTATTTTATTTTATTTATTCGTTTATATATCAAGGATAATGGAATAAGCACTTATTAGCTTTTTTTTTTTGTACACCCAGTCCTCGTGTGTATGCAGTTTTGTAAGTCTTGTCATCTGTTCCCACCGGCACACAATGGCCTACGATATGTGTGTGTGTGTGTGTGTGTGTGTGTGTGTGTGTGTGTGTGTGTGTGTGTGTGTGTGCAAGCGTGAGAGCATCCATGCGTGCTTGTGTGTGTGCGTGCGCGTGAAGACACGCACGTTAGCAAAGCAAAAAGAAAACATTTGAATAGTCTATATGCATTGGCTTTCTTGAAGATGGTCAGTTAAAGACGGCTCTGTGTGCGTGTGTGTGTATGTATGTATGTATGTATGTGTGGTGTGTGTGTGTGTGTGTGTGTGTGTGTGTGTGTGTGTGTGTGTGTGTGTGTGTGTGTGTGTGTGTGAGAGAGAGAGAGAGAGAGAGAGAGAGAGAGAGAGAGAGAGAGAGAGAGAGAGAGAAAGTCAAAGTCAAAGTCAAAGTCAGACTTTTATTTTCAGACGGTACATTGAATAAGTGTGTGTGTGTGTGTGTGTGTGTGTGTGTGTGTGTGTGTGTGTGTGTGTGTGTGTGTGTGTGTGTGTGTGGAACAGGTGCCCTCAGTGACCCCCATGAAGCAGGTCAGTGTGGGCAGGGCAGGGCAGGTGTGGGCGGTTGACTGCAAGAATGAAGTCTACTTTCGGGTCGGGGCCTGTCTCAAAAGTCTGGGCGGAGGATTCTGGAATAAGGTCGGCTTTTTTTTTTTGTCTCTTATTTTTGTAGCTAGTTTTTGTTTGTTTTTTTTCTTTCTTTTGTTTCTTTCTTTCTTTTCGTTTCTTTTCTTTCTTTCTTTCTTTCTTTTCTTTCTTTCTTTCTTTCTTTCTTTCTTTCTTTCTTTCTTTCTTTCTTTCTTTCTTTCTTTTCTTTCTTTCTTTCTTTCTTTCTTTCTTTCTTTCTTTTCTTTCTTTTCTTTCTTTCTTAAAGTTTATGTATTTATTCATTTATTTATTCTTTTATATCGAAGATAATGGAATAAGCACTCAGGTGCCTTTTTACATTCAGAAGAAGAAGAGGAAGAGTGTGTGTGTGTGTGTGTGTGTGTGTGTGTGTGTGTGTGTGTGTGTGTGTGTGTGTGTGTGTGTTGTTGTTGTTCTTCAGTTTAACGTCCTTCCACTAAATAGTGATATCAGACAAAAAGTGTGTGTGTGCGCGCGCGCGCGCGCGCGCGCGTGTGTGTATGTGTGTGGTGTGTGTGTGTGTGTGTGTGTGTGTGTGTGTGTGTGTGTGTGTGTGTGTGTGTGTGTGTGTGTGTGTGTGTGTGAGAGAGAGAGAGAGAGAGAGAGAGAGAGAGAGAGAGAGAGAGAGAGAGAGAGAGAGAGAGAGAGAGAGAGAGAATGTGTGTGTGTGTATAAGTGTGTGCACGCCACGTATGCCTGCATTCATATGTGAGTGTGTGTGCGTGCGCGCGCCTGCGTGTGTGCGTGCGTGCGTGTGTGTGTGTGTGTGTGTGTGTGTGTGTTTTGTGTGTGTGCGCGCGCGTGTGTGTGTGTGTTACGGTGTAACGGCCTATTCTACGAAGTACTAAAGAGAACTAAGGAAGAAAACAGCTTAGCTGTTAGTATGGTGTTGAACTATAGGAAACAGAACAGGAATATTTTTCATAAATCTACAAGTCAAAATAAAAAGTAGAACAGAACATTGCAATTAACTACAAATCAAATGGGAACTATAACATACAGAAAAATTTGAACTTTGAATACGTTTACACATAATAAAGCAGATAATGTGGTAAAGTTGGGGGGGGGGGGGGGGGAGGCAGTTGGAGAGGTATACAGAAACAGGTCCTAAAGAATTTCCTTTAAAACAAAATGATCAATCAGAGGAAGATACCAACTGGGCTGTGTAGCAGACATTCAGAAATTCTGCAAAGAAGTATATCATTGTTTAGGATACTTTTAAGCCTTACGGATGATTCTGAAAGGCAAGGATCTTTCAACATAATAAAGATATTTTCTTTAATTCTAGGACATGTAAGCAAATGTTTAACACTTATTTGTTTTCCACACAGGCATAGTATGTTCTTGCAATATTTTGTGCGAAGGGCATTTAAACGAAATCTATAGACTAAACTTGAGATTTGTCTGGAAACAGACATAGATGGCTTTAAAAAGGGGAGTTTAGTGTTTTGTACACCCGTGGTATTAAGGCAGTTTTGAGAGTAATAACTATCCGAATTTTTCAGTCTTTCATTTGCCTTATCGTAAGAGGAATGCTTTAAAAGTTCATAACCCTCTCGGAGGTCTAACGGTATATTAACTAAAAGAGATCCTTCAACATTGCGTGCTCCTCTTCGCGCAGCTCTATCCACCCGATCATTAAAATTAATCCCACAGTGAGAAGGCACCCAACAGAAAGTAACACTAATGCCTTTCAGGGATAGTAGATGAACAACATGTTTGATTTCAGTAATCATATCTAGTCGAGTATTTTGATTTTGGGAATTTAACGCGCACAACACAGATTTAGAATCAACAAAGAGAGCAGTTTTTGAATATTTTGGAGGTAATGTAACCAGGTAATTCAGAGCCATTAGTATTGCAAAGACCTCTGCAGTAAAGATAGAAACCCTGCTACTAATATGATATTTTTTCTCAGTGTGAAGGGTTGGTATCACAAAAGCTGCTCCAACATGTTTGTTATCAAGTTTAGATCCATCTGTGTATATTCTTAAATGATTTGAATAGTGATTTTCAATGTGCGAATTCACTAAGCTGGCAAGGATGTTAGGTGAATCACTTTTTGATAGATTTGTGTGGCATATGTCAAATGTTGGCTTATTCATTTCCCATTCAGGGGTATCTGAAAAAGAAGGTGTCATAGCGAGAATGTTTTCATTAATTTTAGAGGCTTTGAACATATTCAAAGTAAAAGTCTTTATTGATGTCAGTGATACAATTGATCTAGCACGTTTAGCAAAGTCTATGTCTGATCTTAAGTTAACTTCTTTTTGTGAAAAATTTTCGTTTGAATAACATCTCAAAACATATTTTGCAGCGCAGAATTCTCTGTGTTGGTCAAGAGGTAGTACTCCTGCTTCTTTGTAAGAGCCTAGGCTCTTACAAAGGCTCTGTGTGTGTGTGTGTGTGTGTGTGTGTGTGTGTGTGTGTGTGTGTGTGTGTGTGTGTGTGTGTGTTGTGTGTGTGTGTGAGTGCGTGTGCGTCCGTGCGTGTGTATGTGTTTGTGTGCCTACGTGTGTACTTGTGTGTGTGTGTGTGTGCGTGTGCGTGTGTAGGTGCATGCGTGTGTGTGTGTATGCGTGGATGCATGTGTGCGTGCGTTCGTGCGATCGTGTGTGCGTGTGTGTATTTTCAACGCTTCACGAATCATAGATCCATTCATCCATTGACTCATAGGCACACAGACACACACCTGACAGCTTGTCATGAATTCTGCAGGTAGATAATCGCCGAATGAGCCAGGTGGACGTGGGGAAGAGCGGCGTGTGGGCAGTTGATGAGAATCAGGAGGTCTTCTACAGACACGGCACCTATGGGGACTCCCTTTCTCCGGGATCTGCCTGGGAAAAAGTAAGGACCCCTCCCTGTGTGTGTGTGTGTGTGTGTGTGTGTGTGTGTGTGTGTGTGTGTGTGTGTGTGTGTGTGCGTGCGTGCGTGCGTGCGTGCGTGCGTGCGTGCGTGTGTGTGTGTGTGTGCGCGAGCACATGTACCTGTTTGCCTCCGATGATTGATTATTGCAATCCAACTGACTGGCACAATTAATTAATCATTTAGACTCACTCTAGCACCCCCATCCTTTCCCGCTCCTCCCCTTCCCCCACATACACTCCCCTCTCCCACCCCCCACCCTCCTGCAACACTGCTACATCCTCCGCTTCCCCTTCATCATAACTGCACCCTCTTTCTGTCTCTGTGGGAGACGGGATAGCCTAGTGGTCAGAACATTGCGCTGGCAATTTGACGACCGGGTTCGATTCCCGTTCGAGGGGATTTCTCTCCTGGAGTTAACATCAGTGCTGACTCCTATCTCCCCAAAAGTCTTTCGGATGAGACTTTAAACCGAGGCCCCGTGTGCGAACGCACGCAGAACATCTTGAGCACCGTTAAATCCTGTTCCGCTTTTCGTAAGAGTAGGCCATCGTGTGCCGGTGGGAACAGATGACATGATTTACAAAACTGCATACACACGGGGACTGGATGTAAAAAAAGACATGAGTGCTTATTCCATTATCATCGATATAAAAGAATAAATCAAATCTCTCTCTGTATGTCTGTATGTCTGTCTGCCCACACAGGTGGGCCCAGGCGCCGTGCTGCTATGCCAAGTTTCCTCCGGGGGGGAAGACTTGATGGTGGGGGTGTCCCGCAGGGGGGAGGTGTACATGAGGGCGGGCATGACCCCGCAGAGCCCCATGGGCACGCAGTGGAAGCGGCTGCACGGGCAGATGGGCATGATCGACGTGTACGGGCACAGGGCGTGGGCACTGGATTTTTCCATGAGGCCCATGGTCACCATGATGTGGCCTTATTCCCAAGAGGCTATCCACCCACTTAACGCTGCCGCTTTTTATTGAGTGGGGGGGGTTGAGGTGGGGGTGGGGTGGGGGGTTGGGTGGGTGAGGGGGGTGCGTGGGGGGGTGGGGGGTAGGGGGGGGTGTGGGGGGGGTGGGGGTAGGGGGTGGGTGTGGGTGGGTGTGGTGGTGGGGTCGGGGGTGTGGGGGTGGGGGTAGGGTGTGTGGTGGTGGTGGGAGGGGGGGTGGGGTAGGGGGGTGGGGTGTGGGTGGTGGAGGGGGGTGGTGGGGGAGGGTGGTTTGGTGGGGGTGGGGGTGGGGGGGTAGTGTGTGTGTGTATGTGTAGTGTGGTGTGGTGGTGGTGGTGGTGGTGTGTGTGTGTGTGTGTAGTGTGTTGGTGTGTGTGTGTAGTGTATGTGTGTGTGTTTTGTGTGTGTGTGTGCTGTGCGTGCGTGTGCGTTGTGTGTGTGTGTCGTGTGTGTGTGTGTGTGTGTGTGTGTGTGTGTGTGTGTGTGTTGTTGTAGTGTGTGGTGCTTAAGTCTAAAGCAGTGAACTATACCTTAAGATATAGGCTTTTTTGTACAGTTTGTGGCTGAGTGTTTTCAAAACGCTGAAACAAAACTACACAAAGGCAAGAAAAATGGGTTAGATTTTTAAAATAATTACATCTGAAGTGAGACTTTTTCAGCAAATAAAAAAAAATAGCCAAATTCTGAAGAAAGATTTCTTGTTAGTGAGACTTTTTTTTCCTTCATCAAATAAATCAGAATGAATAGATCTATGTTTCGGAGTTTTGCTTAGTATCTCTGTGTGTGTGTGTGTGTGTGTGTGTGGTGTGTGTGGTGTGTGTGTGTGTGTGTGTGTGTGTGTTGTGTGTGTGTGTGGTGCGTGCGTGCGTGAGAGAGAGAGAGAGAGAGAGAGAAGAGAGAGAGAGAGAGAGAGAGAGAGAGAGAGAGAGAGAGAAAAGAGGGGCACAACCCGTCAACGTTGTCAGTGAATGAAAAAGTGTACTTACCGCCCTTGGGTTGATATACCGAACGATGAAAAAACTTTGGAGATTTCATACCCTTGGCCCTGCTCAAGATCCAGCAATGCGCGTGCGCACGAGCGCAGAGTGTGTGTGTGTGTGTGTGTGTGTGTGTGTGTGTGTGTGTGTGTGTGTGTGTGTGTGTGTGTGTGTGAACAGACATAAATACATACAGCACAAAATTTTAATGTCAGAATGCCCATGTTAAAATCTTCGTTTACAAAAGTCACATTTGCTAATTTGAGCCTTCACAGTACTTTAATTTTTATATATACATTTCTACATCTTTAATTCATCCCACACTGTAATACACGTCTACATCATTACTTCATACCACAATGCAATACACTTCTACATCATTACTTCATACCACACTGCAATACACTTCTACATCATTACTTCATACCACACTGTAATACACGTCTACATTATTACTTCATACCACACTGCAATACACTTCTACATCATTACTTCATACCACACTGCAATACACTTCTACATCATTACTTCATACCACACTGCAATACACTTCTACATCATTACTTCATACCACACTGCAATACACTTCTAAATCATTACTTCATACCACACTGCAATACACTCCTACATCATTACTTCATACCACACTGCAATACACTTCTACATCATTACTTCATACCACACTGCAATACACGTCTACATCATTACTTCATACCACACTGCAATACACTTCTACATCATTACTTCATACCACACTGCAATACACTTCTACATCATTACTTCATACCACACTGCAATACACTCCTACATCATTACTTCATACCACACTGCAATACACTTCTACATCATTACTTCATACCACACCTTTCCAAACTCTTTCTTCTTTCCCTTAGCTTCCTTTTCACTCTTTTCTTT